>JANPWX010000653.1:250476-429054 GCA_024734555.1 Trochalopteron elliotii | reverse complement strand
CGGAAGACAGTGTGGATTGTGGATACCTTCCCTTCCCTTCCCTTCCCTTCCCTTCCCTTCCCTTCCCTTCCCTTCCCTTCCCATTCCCCCCCCACGTCCCCAAAATGTCACAAGTTTCAACTCCTAACACTGAAGGTACTTAAAATAGTCACACTCCATGCTGTGGGACCTTTTCACCAGGAGAAAGCTTTCACCAAAGTGAAACAGAAACATTTCAGAAGCTAAATTTTGCCTGGTTGGCTTTTTATTATAACTATTTTTCTGCTTTTGTTTTGTAGATTATACTCCTCACTGCTTTTCTTCTACATAAAACTTTGCAAGATTAAAACATATTTGCATGCATGTTTTGTGATACTTTTTTATTCCTGTTTTAGTTGACGTAAGATTTCTTTTGCATTGTCATTCAGTGTTTCCAGAAGTCTCAGAGGCAGTGCAGAGTCACCTACTCTTCATGTCTTTTCTAAGCTTCCAATGATGACAAAATTTCATTATATGTGGGGCATCAATTTTTTTAGTAGGTTTTGCTCTCAGATGTTAAATTACTCTCCTATTTCATGTTTTTTTCTTCATTATTTTAGGGTGAGTGTGAATAAGGGTAATCCTTCCTTTGATCCTGGTGTGCAAAAGGATGCAGTCAGCAGTGTCTGTACCCAAGGCTGGCAGAGGAAGGGCAATGAATAATGCTCAGCATCCTTCCCTGTGGTCTGGAAAATCCTCTTCCAACACAATTGCACTCTAGCAATTATCAGGGAGAGGGAGTCTCCACAGACCTCAGTGTCAAGTTTCTTTTCAGGTGCCTTCCCCGTTGTACAAAAGTTTCTACAAAGCAACAACTTCTTTTATGAGACAGGATCAGAGGGAGCCAGGGGAGGGGGAGGGACTATCTAGGACTTTATTCTTCTTCTGCAGAATAGGAAGCTGCTGCTGTGAGTGCATAAGTCAATGAAGCATTGAATTTGCCATCTCCCTGGGCTTGGATCATTAGCTGCAGTGTTATTATAGGTGTGCAGGTTAATCTAGGCCTGTTCCTGTTCTCTGGGTAATTGAAACATGGGAGAAAAGCCCCACCCACCACCAACTTCTTCCTTTAGCAGTTATTTTCCTTTGAGCACCAGGGGCTGTTTTCCCTGGAGCATGTTATTGAGCTGTTACTCAGAACACAAATGTTCTCAGAAAGGGAAGAGTTTACACAGCAGAGATTTTGGAAAGTGTTGAGCAGAACTTGATGACATGTAAAATTATGTACTGTATTTTTTAAAATAAATTTGCTACTGAGCATGATTGACTATATTTCTTTTTAATGATTGCATCCAGAATGAAAATGATGGCTGGGGGAGTTTGGATATGATGACTCCCATCTGAAGTAGAATCACAGTTTAGGGTAAGAGATCTGCAGAGAGGAGGAAAACTGCAAAACAACAAACAACAACAAAGAGTGTATGTATATGAGGCATAATTTCCTGGGAAGGAGGAGGGTAGGTACAGCAAAAAAGAAAGCAGAATTCTTTCCTAATGACAGTAGTAAAGTTCTGTAGTTCTGGTTCTCCACAGCTCTAAATAGGTTTAGCTCCAAGAGGTAAACAAAAGCCTCTTGAAGCCTGTGTTTTGTTAACAATAGTAACCTTTTCCAACAAAGACTAGCTACAAATTCACTTCAAATATGGTGTTTCAAGAACAGGCTGATTATGTCCAACATGGTCATGGTCTGTCATTTGCGTGGGGGATATTGTACATTGTGACCTAAATATATAGTGAATTACTTCAAACAATTCTGTAAGGAACTGCTTCTTTTAAAAACCTGACTTTGAGTCAGGTTTAAAAAACTTGACATGGAGCCTGGATGTCTTTTTGATCATAAGCATTAGTGCTAATAAAAATAGTCTTGAAATACAGAAATCAGGAACTTGAAACAGCAGAGATGAGTCTGTTGCTACCTGATTGTTGGACCTAATCACTAGTGGAACAAAATAGCATTTGTTTTTCATAGGTCAGTTCTGAAATGATTAGTACACATAAGCATAAAAGGGTATCACATATAGAAAGTTATAAAACTTAGATGGCAAATATATTGCCAGCAGGGAAACTGGCAAATGTAACAGGGAGAGAGAGCATCAAGGCAGTCAAAAGAGGGTTGTGAGATTCTAGTGCTGATAACTTAGGATATTTCACATACTACAGCGAAAAACTTGTTAGGTGATGTTATTAGATTATATTATTATTTACTCCAAATTCAGTGCAAAATTGTTTATAGCTGCTGTATTTTTCTCTTATTTCTGTTGATATAATCTAGGACCAGAGTTGGCACAGAATGTCTTAGAGCAATTCTTTCAGTGAAACCTCATGATCCTGTCTCTGTTTTTTTTTTCCAGCACCGACTGGGAATTGTCTGTGTTCTTGTCTAACATGGATCCTCATCTTCTTCATGAGCCTCGTGTTCTTCCCAACGAACTCATGGCAGAATTATTTCCAGGACTCCAATTAGGTAAGTTATGTTGCCAGTAAGATTTTAGGACACCCTAAAATAGTATAGTGGCTTGTGAGTGGTGCTGAAGCATTTACTGTGTATTTAAGATATATTATTTCTATATATACAACTGTTCCACAAACTGTGGGCCTCTGGAAATATGTAATAGTGCATGTGTGAGATTAGCTAGGTTGCAAATGCAAATACAGATCAAAACTTCATCCCTCAACTACACAATAAGACGAGAGTGGAAATGTTAACCTGCTTTTCCTTACCAGCTGAGAAAATTGCTGTTTGCATTTGGGAATATATTTCCCACAGGGAAAAATGCTTTCATTGCTCTGGAAGGCAGAGATGCATCTGCTGACTGTGTGTTACCACAGGAGTTTGTGAAGCCCTACAGTCAGTGGAAGAACACGTGACGCTCAAAAATGACCTTCATCCACCATGTGGGTTGGTTGGAGAAAAGGAATGGACAATCAGATTCCAGAATCTCTTAATTTTTTTTGTTAATCTGTATTTTTTAAATCTCCCCTTTTCACAAGGGAATATCATGACATGTATTTTTCTTCAAGTTCATTATCACAATGTGATTAATTGTTTTCTGCTGCAACAATACCTTCAACAAGAAGGTCTTAAGTTGTCAATGCCTGACCTGATGGGCCAGAAGTGTCAGTATCAACATGCAAACTTGCTCTAACCATGGAAATTTAATGTGAGTCATACTGGACAAAATAAAATCTAGACACTTAAGTCTCTTCACTGGCCAAATGAAATTATTTTATAAAGAAGAAAAATAAGCCATAATAAGCAGGAACTAATTTTCTGTTTATGGATTGAATATGAACATATCATTGGCCTCAATTTCAGTACGAAATGGTTTGTTGGCTATTGGACTCTCCCCAGAGGCAGCTAGTAAGTGGTTTCTGATTTTCTTACTGCATGTTTGAGATTATCTACAATATCTCAATCTTTTTCTCCCCTGTTCCTAATTAAAAGAAATACAGTTTGTAACACAAAAGTTTAGTTCCTCTAGAGCCTGTAAAAGCATAGACTCAAAGTTAACTTTTTTTCAGTACTAACTTTGTTTCTCAGTCCTAGAATAGCTAGAGTATTTGGGGCAGATAAACACAGAAACAGGCATCCAGAGAAAATTCTTTTAGTGCTTCAGGGTAAGGCTACTAAAGGAAATGGCAGACTTTTATATCGACCTTGATCAGGAACTTATTTCTGTAGCATTCATTCAGTTCTGCAATTTCTATTTCGGATTAATAAACAGATCTAGAGGGACGGAATTCCCACACCACCCACAAAACATCTCATTCAGCTGTTTCTAGAAGTTGCTGCATAGCATTTGCTTTCAGCTTTGCTGCTGAATTTGAGGTATTTTAAAATGTCATTATTTTCTGTGGCACTAAGAATTTTGCAGTAAGCAAAATGTCAGTAGGTATGTGAATTCCCTCACATTCTTGCTTTCATGCCACTGATGTAGGTGAGTTTGCTCTTTCTGTGAGAACTATGGTTTTTCTTTCAATTTGCAAGATTTTTGACTGTTAAAGCATGCAACCCCTAAACATATTTTTTTTTAATGTGGCTCATTGCCTCTATTATCTGCTAGTTAATTAGGTTAAGCAAAATTTTATTGATGAAATGCAGCCACTGCATTTCCTTCTGCCATTTCAGAGAAGTGTCCACAAATTAATTTATAATTTATATCATGGCCTAGAAACTTATTTCTTGCCAACAAATCAAACCTTACGATCCTTCCTGGACCTTGAAAAACCATCTGTGGTGAAAGAGCTGTGTGGCAACAGCCTTGTTTTGGGTTGTCCATCCCCGTGCAGGTTTTCATATTAAGCTACTCCCAGCTCTATTTGCAGAAACCTTAAGGATTTTTTCACAGAGGCTTTTCTTACCCATATAAAATTTTTTGCAAAGGATTATCATGTGCTTGCCCTCCCAGTAGTTTTCTCAGCTGTACTTCTAACATGGTGCTTAATTCATCACTTACATTCAGTTGCTGATGATTTAAGCAATTTAAACCTCTCCTAATTAAGTGATTCCCAGTGAAGTTTCCTTAATACCTCTCAACTATTTATTTCTGAAACCCATTAGAGTTAGGGCTGCTGGCAGATAGAAGCTGCCATCTCTCCTGATGACTCTGTTGGTTCCACCCATCTGCACCAGAGGTGTCTGTGTCTCTCATTCCTCATCTAACACTTCAGCTCCATGTTGCTGCCACTGTGACCAACTTCCCCTTTTTCACTGAAGGCCTAGAAAAGAATAATCCCAACACATCATCACAGCTACCAGGTGCAAGATGACTTACTGTGAATATTAATCGATTGGATAGTGATATATACATGCCAGTTCAGAAACAAAATGATTTCTATTAAATATAACAGCTTTCATCCATTTTCCAATCAATTCATTTTGCTCTACAGTTGTCTTACTGCATTATTCATTCTTAAGCTGAAGACAAGTGCCCTTTAAATTATGTAGAAAAATTTCTGAATTGAGTCAAATAAATAATAGAAAAAGAATGATCCATAATGGAACAGAATTGCTTCAATTAACATTTATCTTGCTCAGACAGTGTTAATGACACGAGTAGGGCTGGGAAGTTAAAGTGTTGGTTTAGGAAAGCAGGGTCAGTGGGATCTGTTCTTGCTGTCATTCTTCTCAACAGCAGCAGGGCTTGGTCCAGAAAGTTCCCAGAAGTTTTCACTCACCAGGCCCATAATCCTTCTCAAAGTGCCATCTTTAAGGGGCTCCAGTTTCTATCCTATCTGTATTTTATCACAGCCCTCTATAATGCCTTATTATTTAATCAAGATACCTCTATTTTACAGTGGAAGGTATTTTCGATATACTTTTTTGTTTTTCCTTTGTGATATTTCACTCCAGCTTTAAAGATGAAACCAGAAGGCAAAACAGAACTCATGGGCAATGCAATCCCAGTAAGAAAGACAAAGCTCTGTTTTTAGGAAATCTCTCTTAAAGAGCTACTTTGGCCATGTGGAGAAATTGTTGTTTCTCCCTGAGCACAGAAATAACAAGGCACAATTGTTAAGTGAAATGACAAATTCTTTCTATTTAGTGTTAGAGAGAGATTCTGCATTGACAATATCTCCCTGGCTGTGCCATTAAAATGGAGCAGGAAATAAGAAAACCAAAGTGATCAAGAAAAGTGGTGCTCATTATGGAAGCCCCAAATGTTTTGTAGAACCAGGCACTGATCCACTTGACTTCAGGGAGCACAGAATTGCATTGGTTGGTGGAAGGGTTGCTTTATTATCACTGTATTATCAGGTTTAAAAGAGGTCTGTGGCCTTTTAAAATTACTACAAAATTGCAGCAGGTTAGCAAAATGCCTTACAACTTAGAGTGGAAAAAAAATTAAATATTTTATGTTCCCTTTAATAGATATGTTGGTAAATTCGTGTAATAAAATATGGGAAATATAGTAGATGTAGTAAATGATAGAATGTATTAGAAATGTTATACTTTGTAACCCTGTAAATACAAAAGTAAGTCCTGGTTCCTGGAATGGAGGAGGTGTTTCCAAATACCAGGACATGTTTTGTGAACTGTGAAGTGACAGATTAACACCCCGAAAAGGGAATAGCTGGCCAGGATGTTGCTCCTTGATGGAATCAGATCCTGTGTACCTGGATCATCGAAACATCGATGGTAATCTCGAGGGTGGATCCCGAGTTTGGAGAAATCAGCATCCCAAAAGAAGATTCCAGGAAAATCCTTTCAGACATACCCCAGTGCTGGGAAATCTGTTTAGGATTCATCACCAGGTGAAAGACTATGTTTGAATGTGAAGACACTATACCCCGCCCCCGCCGCCAGGCACAAAATACAGTATAAAACTCGGACTCAAATCCCTGCAAATCGTGGAACAGGGCAGGATTGCACCCTTGCTGTCGGTCGCCTGTTTCACCCAACATTTGAATGTTGTTTCGTGGCTAGATAGATTTTTGAAAACGGAAAAATAAAATTTATTCTCTTTATCTGATTGGCTAATATTAATTTATAACATTCCCCGAATAACAGCAGAAAATACATATTTATTTCATGTTGTAATAAACTTTAACTTTGTTTTCTAGAAGCAGCCTGCATCCAAGAACCTATGCTTTTAATGGAATTATTAAGCAAAAACCTGGAAAAGTTATTAAAGCTTTATGTGTGAATGGCCAAACAGGACATCGTTGAATTCGTATTAGTCTTCCTTCAAATATGATATTGTAGCAATAATAGATGTAAGGCAATAACGGATATAAGCCTAGTAGAAATATTCATAAAACCAAGGAGATCATAAATCTAATAATGCTGAGGAAAATATGAGTCTTATTCTGACTTCTTTTATATTGCCAGACAAAGAGTGTCTCCTTAGCTACCAGTAGAGTTACCTATGAGAAAGGGATAGAAAATCAGTCCTTGTGCCTTGTAGAAAGAATAAAAACCTGTAAAATATTGCATGTGTTAGTTCAAATGTGAACAGAATAATAAATTATACTGCAAAATGAAGACATGTTAAAATGAGCACATTTTATAAGTGAGAACTAAACCATATTTGAAGTATCTTGGGGGGCTTCACAAATTGGGGATGTTTTACCAAGTAATCTCTGGCTCATTCCTAATTCCACTACTTGTCACTGTGATGGGTAGAGGAATATTGTTCTTTTAAGTGAACATTTCACAAATGGTCTTTATTTGACTGAACTGAAAAACTCATTTGTGAAACAAGAGGGGATCTTCACGGCTCATACAAACAAATTAATGTTTTCTGAACAGGTGTTCTACAACACCAACAGGGTGCATGCCTGACAGCTTAAGTGAGGGACAGCAGACACAGGGTCCTGGCCTCTTGGCCATGCTGAATATTTAAAAATATGATGGGGTGTCATCAACCAAAGATTTTCTTTCTTGTTTTGTAATTCTAATAAACAGCTTTAGTGATTGGTTAAATCACTTGAGCCTTTTCAATCAGGTCACAGCAGCTGTTTAATTTACAACACAGTTAGGATCATCCTCTAAACCTGTGGGCTTCTGAGCAAAATAATCAAGTGTGAATGATTTCTGTCTCTCAGATACCATTCAGTAAGTGTTGTCGTATTACAGCTTTCAGGCTTTGGATTAGTAATGTGTATCTAAGTAAAGTAGTTGATAGGGTTGGGTATGTAAGAATATCTGTCTGCCTCTGACAGGGCACAAGGCTTTTTCTCTCAAGACATTAAGACTAAAATGAGCAGTGCAGCTTGGCAGGTGCACTGTGTTCTGGCAAGGCAATGACATTAATGATTAACTGCTTTGGGTCATTGCTTTGATGTGTCCATTCACAGACAATCCCGTAAGATGTAGGAGAGGCCAGTTGAGACTTGTTTTATATTGTGTTCTTCAAATGATTAATTGGTGGATAAAGATCTGTCCTGGTTTAGGGCAAATTTGGGAGGAAATCTCCGAATGGGGTTCCTCTGAAAAGCAAATCTAAACAACCCCTCCCCCCAGCAGGTCCGGGGAAAGAACCCCCTCAGAGAAGAGTGGAAAAAAACCTATTTATTTAACAAACAAAATGCCCACAAGCATAAAGAATGAATAATAATAATAATAACAATAATAATAATATGAAACAATAAAACCTCTCGCTGCTCCGAAGAGAGATGGCAAAACTGAGAGTCCGTGCCAGGAGTCTGTTTTTCAGTCCCTTCAGTGCTGGAAAATGCCGAGTCCCGGCCCGGTGGGCCACGGGTGCAAGATCCCGGTGCTCCTCTGGGTTTTTCAGTCCAGAGCAGATTTAAACAGTCCCAAAGAAAAAAAAATAAAACAAAAAAAAACCAGTCCAGGAAAGCTTCTTTGCCTCAGCTAGCTAGACTAACAAGGGGGAAAAAAAACTCTCTCTGGCTGCCCTCCGTGCATCCGACGAAGGACAAAAAAAAACCACACAGTCCCAAGGACGAGAGCAGATTCAGAGGAGTGAGTTTGTTTCTCAAAACAAACTGCGCGCTGCTTCTTTCCCTGCTCAGTCTCAGAACCAGTCTTAAAGGTACAGAACACAGAACAGACGATGTGGGGATACAGGCATCATAGTCACCCTAGGACAAGATCTTGTTTATTTACTTCAAATACAGTCACTATAGGCTTATACCATCCACAGATTTAATCCCTGTTGATGTACTGTACTGGAGAGCTGAACAAGTGCAAAAATCTGTTCTCTTGTGCAACCATCAGCTGGGGAAGTGCTAGAAATGTATGACTCAGCTTGAGGAGTTATCACTTCCTGAGATCTGACCTTATGTCTGGAACCCACTGGAGAATAAGCTGTTGCTACTTATTCCATAAACTTTGGCTGCATATTTGAAGGTGAAAAAGTGAGGTTTGCATTTCCAAATTGTCTGGAGACCCACAGCATCAGGCGTGCTGAGGGGATAATTTGGGGTCTGGGCACCACCTAAACCCATGGTTTGGTCTTTTGTAACATAGAAGTGAGTTTCAAAATGTTAGCTTAGATTTTATACCTATTAGTTTACATATATGAATGTACAATTTTTTTTATTATTGGATTGCCAGAACAATTGGTGTGTTGAGGTATTGCTTCATATGTAGAAATTGGTGATTAATATGCTAACATAGATTAGTATTTGTGAAATCGGAAAGGTCTGAAGCGAAAATTGTGTTCAAATGAGGACTGAAAAAATTATATAGTTCTAATTTCCTCTAAGACAAGAAGGCCTTCCCTCTGATAAGCAACAGAGTATTATTTCCCTAACACTGGTATTCACCTTCCTTATGTTGTAGACAGTGCACCATGAATAAATAATGAAATCATCTCTTTGGCATTGTCTTCCAAGAACAAAAGCCTCTGGTAACTCTGAAAGGCAGGTGTTACATAACCCACCATAGCCAGAGTATTTTGGTATTGTGTTTTTTGGAATTACTGTTCAGAAATATTAAGCTATTTTCACAAAATAGGGCAATAGCATTCTTTCACTGGAGAATCATTCCTGATGATCATGTGTGACCTATATGCAGAACATGATTATGGTAGGCAGCAGTGATGTTGCTAAGTATCTGATATACCATAATGCAAAGCTGCCATCTACAAATCATCCATATAATTTCCTATAATTTCTTTTTATAGAAGACTCAGATATGCTTGCCTAAATGCACTCAGTTCAATTTTTCATTTAAAGTGGATGTCACTGATTTCATACTGGACGAACAACTTAAAAAGTAAACAACAATTTAATGGTGTGATCTCCTTCCATTCTTGTGTCCATGGAGATGTAACAGTTTAATATTTTTCCAGTCTTTAGGTCTAATATATTCTGAGAAAAGCTGCATTTCCTTCTTCAGAAAAAGTTCTACTACTCTATAACACATGAGCATCCTGACAACCTTTCTAAACCTGTGTGGAGATGGATGTGGAAGCTATTTTGTTTCAAGATAACCTTTCCCCTATGTTGCTGTAAGTCTTGGACCTTTCATAGGCAGTTATGCCTTCTTAGCAGAGACTCTAGCTGTGTTTTTATATTCAGTGTTTTCAGTTTCTTCTGTTTTGACTAATATGAAAGAAATCTGGTTTTCTCTGTCAATTCTTTATTTAAAAATCTACAATTAAAAAAAGTTATCCCTACAAGACATGCAGTGTTTCCCAATCTTACTCCACTTTTGCTGCCTCATTCAATTCAGAAGGGTCAGAGGTATCCCAAAACTCTACAAATTATGGCTTCAGTGCTTTCACTGTCAGTTTTTGAAGGTATTTGTAAGTGATTAATTTTTTATTAAGCCAATAAATACTGAAATATGAAGGAGTTTTGTATATATGGAGTATACACAGCAAATAGCCATTACTGTCTGACAGATATCTATAAAGGAAATTGCTGGTTTGATTTGAATAAAGATATTAAAAGAATTTCAAGATGGCAAAGAAAAGCATAGAAATATAGGACATTCCAGAATTCCAACCACTCATAAAAGTTTAATTTGCCCAATGTGTGCATATTTTTTGTCGTATTGTTTTATTGCTGTACTCATATTTTTTTTCCTTTTAAGACAACTGCCACCTTCAACATCTTTTTGACAAGTCCTATCATCTTCATCTTACACTGAGAAGGTTCCAGCTTCCGTGCTTAGGGGATGTGTTGGTCAAGAGATTTGTTGTTGGCTTTTGACATGATTGTTGGAAGACTCAGAATAAGAGGTTATTTTTGGGGGCTGTGGTTCAGAAATACCCAGTCCTGGAAAGGTCAGATTGTTTTTTCTTGCAGGTTTTTTCTTTCCTTTCCAAGTACCTCCTGGACCAGGCTTTATACTGCCATAGGTCCTGTGGTGGAGGGTCAAACCTCTGGGCTGGGTTACACCTGGGTTACAGGTGTGTCATTGCCTCTACTTCTGTACAGAGCCAGAAGGATGAGTAGGGAGATGGAAATCTCCAATGGGGAGGGCAGAAAGGCAGCTTGCCCCAGTGATGCTCAGCTTCTGTCCAATAACCTGTTTTTTAGCAAGCTCCCTTTGTTTACATCCCTGCTAACTGGGCATTCAATTCTGAAGTGGCAAAGGCTTGTCTGATAATTTAAAATAATATAATCTAGGGGACAGTACACTGCCAGAGCTCTATGCCTCTGGTGACTTCTCAGATCTCATTTTCTCTTGATATTAAACCAAGACATTTCAGATCCTTTCTGGCATTTCAAATGAGTTTTGGTTTGGGAAATCAGACTGTAAAGGTAAAACATCTATCATGATCGTTATACAAAGTTCACATTCTGCTTGGAGCAATTTTTGGAAAAATATTTCACAGTGTTCTCAGGTATGTTAGTCTGAGACAATCTTTTGAACGAATTTCTAATTCCTCTATATCTAAACTAATTGATTCACCTTTAACCCCATTCAGACTGAGGAACTTCTGATGCAGCTGTGAGATGCTGCATCATTAATGTAGAACTGGCAGAGTGGAGTAGCAGTGTGTTCATTACCTGAATTGTTGGTTTTACTTGTGTAATTTCCTGGTTAATGTCTCTTTCTGTAGAGCTATTACAGAACCAAGCTACCTGGATTTTAACCTGCAATCCTCTGGTCCCAGAGCTGACAAATGGGAAAGAAGACAGTCCCCAGTAAGACACTGTAATGTGGGATACCAGATTTGCAAGCCAGGAGAAAGAAGGGCTCATTTCTCAGGTACTGCCATAATCTTGTTTAGCATTTGCTCAGGGTGTAGGGAAAAAAAAAAAAAAACAACAAACCCTTAAGATAAAATATTCCCTTTCAAAGCTGCCTGGAATGGAAACATGTTTGATGGAAAAAATGATGGCAACAGAAGTGTGAACACAGATAATAACTTTACTTCACTTGAGGAGAATAAACCAATATTATTGCTTTTTGATTTCTCAAGAGAAGTCAAAGAGCCTGGTCATTTGATGCCATATCCTTGGAGAATAACAGCTGATGTCTTTCAGAGCAAAATGCAGTACGATTGTATGACTGATGAAAATCATTGGCTGTGAACACAACAAATTTTAAATTATTTATTTATACTCCCAATGGAGCCAGAGTGATAATATTTTGTGGGTGAAATACATTCAGTTAAAAACAGAGCTGTGAGAGAAGAACTAAACTGTTTTCAGTTTACAACTTTGTAAACAGTTGAGGCTGCAGAGAATGGAGGAAAATGTTCAAATATCCAAATACATCTCAGTGAATTTGAAGTTAACTTTGGCTTTGTTTCAAAATAGCACTTTTCTATTAAAAAAGGAATCTAAATTAAATGTACAGATTTACATCCATACTCTTGTCATCTTTTGATTGAACAAAACAATCTAAGCTTCCCACCTACTTTGCTGCAGCTAGACAGAAAAACATAATTATTTTTCAAGAGGGAAGCCACTTTTTCTCACAGTAATGTGGCCATTATTCAATCATCTTTCAATCAGCCTAAGTGGCCATACTCACTATATCTCCCTGGTTTGTTTGCATCTAAAATATGTCAATATCTCTTTCTATTAAAGTGAAATATGACCATTGTAGCACTGTATTCCCATTTCAGATTTACTTTTAATGAAACTAAGTAATTATCTTTAAAACATCTATAAATTAAAAAATACATATCAAGAACTGTACTAAGTAAATGGATTCATAATTACAGGTAAGCTGTGCAGAGAATCTAATGCTGCCAAAACCCCAAGTCCCTGCAGAGTTACTATGAGGTCAAAAGGCACCTGACACAGAGGTTCTGAAGTGGCAGGACTTTTAAATCTGCTCTTACTGTGGGAACTGATGACTTTTCTGGGACTAGGAGGTAAATATGGAATGAGTTCATGCCCTGTGGTCTTGCTCTGAATATAATTACATTCGAGATGGAAAGATGTGAATGACAATGAAGGACAAAAGGATTGGGGTGTGCATGGGGACCCAAACATCAATAGATCCCTCAAGTGTGTTTTCATCTTGACAGAGTGTGTGACTGGAATTAGCATTCAACTCCTTTATGACTCTGGCACTGTTAAATGTAATTTGACACATGCTTGACTAGGTAGGCTTCTGCAGATGTGAAGTATGGAAACCATCTCCTGGAAACAAAGACTTGTTATCCTGCTGCTGAAAGACTCTGTTCTTCAGACCACAGCCATGGGAGGGCAGAGACAAGACCAAGAGCAGAACTCTTCTGTTGCTGATCTGGACAGCTCTCTGCAGCTGGTGAGCCAGGGATGGGTTAAAACTGAGATGGAAGGTAAACCGCTTGATTTTCCATTTTGAGGAACAGGCAATGGTGTGTTACCTGGGGAGGAAATCCTGACTGTATAATACAGGAGGAGCAAATGCCCAGTTCAGGAATTTATAATTTTGCAAGTGTTATGGTTCTTACAGGGAATGAAAGTGCTGCATTGTGCACTCACTGGAGACTCAGAGGTATCACTGAAAGAGCAAAGAATGATTATACTACAGAAACTATTCAAGGAATAGCTTTGAATCAAGCTTTTGGTGGATTCAGGGTTACAGAGTGTAACAGTCCTGATCTGTGTATAGATTTTTACTTCATTTTGAAGTTGGATAGAACCTTAAAAATCATCTAGTTCCAACCCCAAATAATTCATATGGATATGGAAGAAGCACAATTTCCCTATCATGTGAATAAATAATTTATAGAATCTATTTTGCTGCCCTGAGAGGCAGCTGGCTTGGAATAATCAAAATTTGACTCGATTTTAAGGAAATACATATTCAGACTTGTTGCTAATCACACATGTAGTGAAATTCTTCAAGTCATTTTAGTAGAACATGGTAACCAGACTGTGTAAATAAAGAAAAGCCTGTCTCCCATTCAGGTAGTTCAAATTAGTAGTTACCTGTGCAACTGTGTATGCCTCTGTCTGGGCAATTTTCCTGGACCTGGTCTGTCTAGAGGTACAGAGAGTCACAAATAACCTGTCCTTAAAGGATGTCCTTGTTCCATTATTTTCTACTTTGTATTAGCTCATTTGTGCTGGAACCATCTCAGTAATCTTGCAGTCAAGGTTCCCACAAGCCTCTGGAGCCATTTCAGTGTTAAGGGCAGACTGCCTTCAGCACATTCATTTCGCTTCTTCAAAATAATTTCTGTAAGTATTTGTTCATTATGAGGCTGGCAGTGCCTTGAGACTGCACCTTAAAAGGAATGAAAGTATTGCACTGGTTTGCACTGCTCAGAGAACCACAGAATCCCAGGGTAGTGTCAAAAGCCTTGCTGAAGTCGAGGTAAACAACAACCACTGCTCTTCCTTCATCCTGCCATGCCATCACAGAGGGCTGGCAGATTGGCCAAGTATGATTCCCCCTGGTGAGTCCATGCTGACTACTCCCAAAGACCTTCTTTTCTTTTATATGCTGCTTGATGACCTCCAGAATGTTATCTTCCATCACCTTTCCAGGGATGGAGGTGAGGCTGACTGCCCAGGAGTTTTCCTGGGTCCTCCTTCTAGCCCATTTTGAAGATGAGTGTAACATTTGCTTTCATCCAGTCAAAAGGTGGTTGTTTTCTGATAACCAGATGCCTGGGGTCAACAGAAGCAAATAGGTTATTGCATCCAGCTGGTGCTTCTGTGCATCTGGAGATATGGTGATCCACAGCTACATCCAGGCAAAAAATCCCCAAACATCTTTTCCACCACATATGACTGGATCCTCTCATTCAATCTGAGTTATTTTCAAATTTAGTGTTACCATACAAGCTGCTCACCCCAAACTCCCCTTGCTCTCCCTTCACCTTTTAAATCACAGATGTTTAAATGCTGACTCTATCTTGCCCATTAGGGCCAATTGCCTTTGGGAGCTGTTAATGGACTGGGAAAGGGATATGGCAAAACACTTCTACTCCAAGAGTAGGAAATGTGCAACTCCTGTTTTACTGTGAATCCAGGGATTTGGGGAGTGCTTAGAACATGGTAAGGTGAGGTTCTGGTCCCCCTTTTTCATGCAAAATGATACAGGCCTGGTTAAAGCCTTGTGCATTGTGGGGAGTACATTTATCATCCACATCCCTTGACAAAAAGGGTGAATTACAAATTTGTGGTATGTTGATGCTTGAGTCTCTTAGCAACAGTGGTTCCTCTGAAGATGACCCCTGTAATTCCAGAGTGCCTGAACTTGGACATTTTAGACAGCCTTCTATGGAAGTAATGAACTTTAAATAAGCCTTTCCTTTATGAAAGCCTCATTTCCCAGTAAGCAGATTTTATTTCCAAATCTCGTGATAGCTTAATGATAAAATATGATAATAGTTCTGCTTATTGTGAATAGAATCACAAAGAAGGTAAGTGGTTTCTTATTCATAAGTGAACCTGAATTAATATTTAAAAACTAGCTGTTTTTTAAAACTTGTCTTTGAGGTTGAGAGAAGCAGCTCTTATTTACTGAATGAAGTGTTTACGGCTTTACACCCAATATCTATTATTATTTGCATACCTGAGATCCTACTGCATGACTATTAAGTAATTTTACTTTACTTTCATATTTCTAAATTTCAAATTTCATTCCAAAATTTTCTCCCACCCCATTCTCAAAACTCAGGCTTTTTCTTTTTTCTGTGAAATAGGAAATTTTAATGAAAAGACCTCTAAGGTCTTCAAAACTAACTGGAGGCTTCAGAGAGGTAGATATTGAGTTGTGCACTGTGTGGTGCACAGCTGTGTCATGAGGGACCTTCAGAGGTCTCTCCTGGCTGCAATGCTGTTTGGTACTTTTATTAATGGACTGAATGATGGTATGGAAGTGATGCTTGCTTACTTTGTAGATTCTCTGGATGAATGGATGAGTGTTTAAGCTGATCTTGATGCATGAAGGAACAGGATGCAATCTGCTGAGGATGAAGCCCTGCACACATTTAGGAATAGTCATTATCACCATTATCCATGGAGGTATTTAAAAGGTGTGTAGATGTGGCACTTAGGGACGTGGTTTAGTGGAGGACTAGGTAGTGCTGGATTAGTGGTTGAATTTGATGATCTTAACTTCATTTTCCAAACAATTCTATTTTATAGAAAAAATATTAAGAAAAATCAGATGCAGATAAACTGGTCAATGTTCTGTGTTATTCAGGTTTCAGATACCTAAATCATGAGATACAGAAGCCTATATTTAGCATTTGACAATATATAGATTTTCCCAAATATGAAATTAGAGATACAGCTGGGTCCAGAGGCTGGTAACCTGCATAATGAATCTAGTGTGCTTATTTATGTATATGCAGTCTGCTCTGCAGTTATTGGTTGCCTTTTTTTGGCTGCATATATTGCCAAAAATGTGTAGAGGAATCCTCTTCCACCTGCCTTATTGATGGATTCCCATTTTTCCCCTCAACATTTATAAGTGTGTTGGACAAATCTTAAATGAATTTCTAAATTGGTATCAGGTATCAGGATGTTAAAGGATGAGGGTGAGGCAGAAAAAGGGTGAGGGGGTCTGTACTCATGTGGTACAGGTTTATGTTTACAAGTGCAAGAATACAACATTGTCACCTGGGAGATGGAAGTGATTGAATAAAAAGGGCCTAAATGATACACATTTGTAGCCAGCTGTTGTCAAAGTATTTAAAGCAGTTCAGTTTGGTCTATTGCAGGATATCAGAAGAACCACAAGAATTGATGCAATGATCTATTTGAACACATCTGAGATTAAGCAGCAACATTAGCTATAAAATATTGCTGGGTGAGAAGTGCACACTCCTCTGCATTGGCAAAAAGCAAAACCCATGGGCGTGCAGCACATTTCTCTTTCCCTGATGACATTCCCCCATGCACTGAAGTAGCAGGTTCCTCTGTATTCTCATCAGAGCTCTTTGCACACATCAGTGGCAATGCCAAAGCACAAAGCAGCAACTTAATAGAAACATTTTCATTCTGATAAATGCAAAGGAGTCGATCAGTTACCTTCTATTGTAATTAAATAGCCATTGTAACACTTGTCTCTCCAAGGGAAAAAATGACAGACTTGGTAGGGAAATACATGATATTTTGAAGCATCTGATAGTGTATAAAGTTGTTAAATAACAGTATTCTAGGGAGAGTACAAGAGACATGCAAAAGATATTTAAGTGCTACAGGATAAATCCATTTGAAATATGAAGACAGAGAGATAAAAACACTGTATAATGTACAGGTTATACAAGGCAAGAAAAACGAATATTAAGATACAAGTCTGGTCTGTACTCCTCTTTGTACCATCTCTTGTCTGTAGAAATTACATAAAACAAATAAATCAGTATGAAACTCTCAGTTTCTTGAATGGTGTAAGTAAAATGCCACTGATACACATTTTTGCACTCATATTTGAAATGTGACAACTAAAATGAAGTTAAATAGTCACTTAAATTTTACAGAAATACAGGATCTCATAAGAAATCAGACTGGAAGGCACCTTCACTTCCAGTTAGGGTCAGCTGTGTGGTTACACCAGGATGTTCAGGAATTTATCCTGACTTTGGAAAAGCTGCACAGGACAGGGTCTGGCCCTCTGGGCAATGTGTCTCTGTCTGACTGCCCTCCCAGTGAAAAGCTTCTTCCTTGTCTCCAGTGTGAACCTGTCTGCTTCCAATGTGTGCCTGTGTCAGGGCTCTGGGGCTACTCTGAGGCCTTAATGCCCATGGCTGGTCACTCCTGGGGCCTCAGCCACACTCCTGTCCTTGGGTCTGGGAGCCTCCCTGGAGCTCAGGCTTTGTCACCCTGTCTGGACCACTCTGAGCATTGTGGTGGCCTTGCCCCCAGCTCTGCCTCTGTCTCTGTCTCCTTTGGATTCATTTTGTCACCAGTAAGTACTCTGGGTTCTGTCTGGCCCTCTGAAGCTGTCACTTCTGGGGTCTGCAAAGTGCATTGGGCCTTAACAGATAAAAATCTCTGAATATGAAGTCCCTTATTTGTGAATTTGTGGTTTGGGCAGCACTTTGAGAAGGATTTAGGTAGGCACCATGAAAATCCCACTCCACATCCGTTGGAAATGGTAGTTGTCATGCCTGAAGTCTAATGCTGTACTACCCAAATAAAAAAAAAACCTCTGCCACCAATGGGAGGAGCAACAAGAACAGCTCCTCAACACAATTCCTGTATTTTTCATCTACACAGTATCATAATCTAAGGCAGGTACAATTTCTTTGCATGACTTCAGCCCCTCCTCACAGGGCTGGTGCCCCCAGTCCAGAGCCAGCTGGGCAGCTCTCTACCAAACCCACTGCAGGTCATCTTTGTTTGGAAAACCTCATGTAACAGAGGATCTTCTGTAACAGGCCAAAGTCCACAGCTTGGACTGAATTCTGATACTTCATGTCCATGGTGCTGTATCCCATTTCAGGGTCTTTACTTCCATTTTCTCGTGGTATTTTTACTGATGCAACTGGACTTTAGCCTGAGAATGCTCCGTTTTCATAACATCATCAGTCTAACAATTTAGCAGTGACACACAGTTGGAATTAGAGCTAAACGATGAAGGAACAAGGGAGTTTCTTAATAAAATTGTCTAGAACATCTGTAATGGAAAAAAAGTAACTAAATAAACTTCTAAGTAATAAGTTGTATTTTTAATATTAATGTAATCATGTAACATTTCATCACTTCATAATTTTTTGTTAATAAAATTTTATGTATCAATGAGTATTTAAATCTGACTTTCTTAGCTTCTGTTTGTTAGATACCTCAATGAATCCCAGGCACAAATATAAGCACAAAAGAAAATGAATGTAACACTAATAAGCTGAGGTAGAACTATAGCCCTTTGAACTAAAACAAATAAAGGAGATATGGCTGGAAAGTCTGTAGAATCATGAAGGAGTTATTATATAATAATTAGTATAGATACATTTATTTTAAATAAATTTTACTTTCTTCTTGAGTGGAAATTTGGACCCAGCTAATAATTGGAAGTTGCAGCAGAAAGTAAGGTAGGTAGTGGTAAAACACATTATAAAGGCTTCCACGTCTGAAATCACCTTTGCAGATTTTTTTTTTATTCTGGAAGAGTACTGAATGTCTGTGCATGGTCTGCACGTAGAGCCTCTACTTAAAATCAGCCCATGCATTCAAAAAACTAGGCAGAACAGCGAGACAATTGAGAAAAAATACAAGCTCTTGCTATTAAAGGATGGTTCCTCCAGTGAAACTTGATGGCCTTACATTTCTGGCCTGATAGTTGTAAAAGTTTTAACACTGTGTGGCCTTTGGGAGGATCTGGTCTCTGTATACAGGTGGGAGGCTGTGACGGAGTGACTTTTGATTCTTTGCTGCTGTTCCTCCCCTCGCTGTGTGCCTGGTCACAACAATAACCCTCAGCCAGATATCTTATTCTCTCTCTTGCTTGGAAATACTCATCTTAAAGCCTTTCAGGAGCTGCTGAGAGCCTGTGGAACTGCAAAACTGACTCACTCTGTTCAGTCCCTGTTTGGGACCCGTATAAAGCAAAGGCAGTTCTCCAGCCTCTGCTTCTTTCACATTCCTTATATTTCAAATCCCTCTGGAAGCAAGCTCTGTTTTGTGCTCTTCATGAACAACACTTACATTTTCATGCCAGATTTTTCTACACAGGGATTTCTATAGCCTCTTCATTTCCAGGCAGTGCATAGCCATTGTCTAATCCCAGGTGTGTTTATGGCTAATATCTAAATTAAGCTGTGAGCAGCTAGAACAGCTCAGGATATTCTGCATCTCATATTGGATGAATATTTGGATTTCCTGCCAAAATACTCTGGCTCAGATGAAGCAGCCCCAATAGAAGAAGTAAATAAGTAAGGAACTTAATTACTGCCTCACATGATATGTATTCAGAAGTTTCTGTGCATAGCAAAACAAGTTCAGGGAATTGCAGTAATTTCCCTCACCACTTTATTTGATTGTGTGGTGGTGGAGGGGGAATAAGGTAACTTGATTTGCATTAAAATTATTATGATTTCTGTTTTTCAAAACCAAATATTCACTGAGAATAGGAATAAGAATAAAACAGCCCATTTAGGTGTTTTATTCACAGACTTATTTTGCATCAGTGATAAATTACGGTGATTTTATATTCCCTCAACAGTATATTAAAATGTCTTGAAATAAGAAAATGTTAAAGAAACACTCCTGAAAGTATTGTAGAGGCCATATTTTACAGTGGAAGTAACCAAAAGTTGTATGACCAGAAAAACCTTAGGATGAGGAGAACTGGGGCTCCTGCTAAAAGTCTGTTTGGGAAATGAAGTATTTACAGTCCCATGCTTACAAAGCTAATTAAGTCAGAGGCCAAAGGTGGTTTCAGAGCAGATTATAAATCATGAGATTTTAAAGCAGATCACCTCTGAGATTTTTTAAATTTGTTTTTCTGATTTGGAAACCCTTAGTCTGTACATATTTCCTCTTATCTTTCTTAGCCACAGAAACTTGGAAACTTATTTTTTTTTCCCCAAATGAAAGCTGAGATTATTATGTACAGACATGATTTAGGAGCTTGGACTCCAAGAAAGAACACCAAATGAATTGTAAAGCCATTGCTGAGAGTTTAAAACCCAGCTTGCTTTCTTGTTTTGATTTTTCTTTTCCCCAATACAGGTTTAAATGGCATGGACTGGATGAATCTGAATACGTCAATGTTTGGCTGAGCTCATATTGGTGATGAAATGAATCCAACACCGAGGGCTCTGCTTTCTGTCAGACAGTTAAAATTCCAGACTCCTGGACATTTTTTGTGTCTTTTGAAAGCAGCTGTTCTGGTTTTAATATCAATTACACCTCTTTCCCCTTTGTTTAATTTACAGCTGTATCAGGAAATGTTTCAGCAAGTTTTGTGTAGGGTCATATTTACTTTGAGAGGCTGTTGGACTGATTTCTTCTGTGAGCTTCTGTATGTGTGGAGAAACACTGTAGGTGACAGAGGGACATCATGGAAAAGCAGCTGCAAGAAGAGCCTTTCTAGTCCAAATTAATACAATTCACATGGATTGAGAATAAAATTCCTTCTTCTCAATGCATCCCCAGCCTGCACACTCTCACCAAGCAGCACTTGTGGAAACATGAACTGGTCTGCGAGAGCAGGAACCTTCTTCTGGAAACCTTCTCTGAAAATATATCTATTCCTGTCTTCTTTAATTTGATGAGATTGAGTTAGAAGACTCCTTCAGATTAATTCAAGTATGGGAACCCAAGGAAGAGAAGGGTTTTGAATATTTTCTCCATCCCAACCTTTTTTTTTTTTTTTTACCTTTTTTTTCCTCTCATTATCAACATGCAAAATGACATGCATTTTAAAGATGGATGAATCTTTTTCCCTAACTTACTCCTCCAGATACTAAAATTGCAACATGACCTGATGGCTCCTGCAGTTACTCAGCAAGAATTTCAGCCTCAAAGAGAAATAGTCACTAAATCGTGGCAGAAAAAGAGAGAAAACAGTAAAAACTCCCTCTGGTGTATGTGGTTTGAAGCTTAAATCAGATTCTGTGTAAGTGAGATCTGAGTTGGCAACGATGAAGTATGAGCTTTTCAGAGAACACATTCCACTCAAGCAATCTTTATAGCTTCCTGAGCAGCTTATTTTACATTTCTTTTTGAACTTGCCTTGTTTTGCCAATCATGTTGTGATTAGAAACTACCTCTTCTTCTGCATGTGTAGCTGTTGGTGTTCTTAGCAAAAAAAGATCCATGATTTTTTCTGGACTTCTTGGGCATTACTAAAAAATTATGAATACTGATGCATTCCTACATTATCTAATTAGAACTTCTTGCATATGTCTTCCATATAATAAACAAAGAAAAGCCTTAATTTACACTCTTTAAAAAATTGGTTTTGCTTTTGATTTCTTTCTGATGGCACAAGAATGAAAATACATTTTTAATTCAAGAATCTGGTTTGGGGTTTTTTTGTTTGTTTTTTATGTATATATCATTGTAATCTGGAATTACTGTGAGGAATTCACATTACTTCCCACTGCTGCTGTGAGGAATATTGGATTTATGTTACCAAACTGAGTGCAGAACATGGCTTTCCAAATTTTGTAAGAATTCATAAAATTCTTGGAATGGAAAACAAATTATAGGTGACATTTCAAATCAGACTGCCTTTAGTGTGCCTCCATGTGTGAAAAAATAGAAGCTTTGCTGACAAGAAGAGAACAATGAGCTGAAATAAAGAAATATTGAAACGTGGAAGAGCAGGAAGTGAAACTGTAAGGGAAAAAGTACATTATGTGGATGAAAAGGGAAGGGGAGGTAAGCACAGCCCACTGAAGAGAACAAAGGACAAGATGCCAATTACACATTAATCAAAGGCTTAAAAATGCAAAATGCTAATTGAAATAATGAAAAAAATTTCAGAGGACTTTCTGCATGTAGTATGTCAGCTTCAAATATTGGGGAAATTTTTGAGCAGGGAAGGAAGGGAGGTGGAGACAGTGTCCCAGATGTAAATAAAGCCATTGACTTCTTGAAGTGCATCACACCTGAGGGGAAGGCAAGATCTAAGTGTAAAGTGGGGCTGATATTGTTCCTTTATCGTGGTGGGCTGAGGGAGAATTTAATTCCTTACAGGTACATATCAGCCCAGACATCTGGGACATTGCTTCCAAATTTAGAAGGATATTTTAAGGCACCTGAATCTGTATTTAGGGGTCTGAATAAATGGGTTATCTTAGCCCCAGCACTCTCCTTTCTCAGACAACTAGCAGGGGTATGTATTTACTTGTGAACAGAGACAAAACAGTTGACAAATGCTTGTCATGCTGAAATATCTGTATTATACAAGCAAATAATCATGAGTCTTACTGGGCTAAATGTTATCTATTTAGTTCCTGTTGATAAGACTTGTACTACTCAGCATTTGGCTTAGACCACTGTAGTTTTCTAATACAGAAAGAAACATTTCAGTGATTACACTGCATGTTTCCTTTGGAGAAAACAGCAATCTCTGTAGAATTCCTTCCAGTATAACTGTATGGTGAAAAAATAGATTAAAAAAAGGTCTGTTCCATTTATTTATCCATGTCTTCACATTACTACTTGATAATAAAAATGAAATTTAGAAAAAAAATAGCAGGAACATAATTTGGTTCAAAAATTTTTGGTAAAATCTGTAAAACTCTTGAGGAAGAAAATAAGACAACAGGAGGGTTTTCAGATTTGGGGAGTGGGCATGTGCAGAAACAGAGAAGTAGAAACTGCTCACTTGGAGCTGCAATGTTCAGCTCTGAGATGCACGGTAAGCTTTTGCTTATCAAATTTTGCTTTTCTTATGCAAGATTGTTCCTATTGTCTGAAGAAAGCTTTGTGCATTGTGAGGTGCAAATACAAAGCCTTGCCAGGGGTTTTCTCATGGGTGACTGTGAGCTGGTCCAGCTGCCTCCACGGAGCTGTCAAGCTGCAGCCTCCCCTTGATGTGGACATAACTATAGTGTTATTGGATCAGAATCAGAATCACTGGGTTGGAAGAGACCTCCAGGATCATCAAGTCCAACCCAACCCTAACCTCAACGAAACCATGGCACCGAGTGCCACATCCACTCTTTTCTTAAACACATCCAGGGATGGTGACTCCACCACCTCCCCAGGCAGACCATTTCAATACTTTATTACCCTTTCTGTAAAAAACTTTTTCCTGATATCTAGCCTATATTTCCCTTGGTGCAGCTTAAGACTGTGCCTCTCATTCTCAGTTGCTGCCTGGAGAAAGAGACCAACCCTCACCTGGCTACAACCACCTTGCAGAGAGTTGTAGAGAGTGAAAAGGTCACCTCTGAGTCTCCTTTTTTCCACGCTAATTGAACACCATGATGGAAATAGGAGCCTCCAAACCATTCAGTTGGTAAATGGCTGCAGGAAGGCCCCAACCCTGTAGCCAGTTCCTCACCTGGGAACCTGCTAGAACGACACTTGCAGTGGTTTCACCAACCCACCCCTAAAAAATTGCAGCTGAATATGCCAAAGACCTGCAGTGCTGGGGCTACAGACACCCTGCAGAGACCTGACCACCATCTGCTGTGGTACAGCGCTGGAGCTGTACTTTCTACTCAGCAGGTTGTTTACTTAGAAATATACTGCTAAATAAGCCTTGAGTTCTCCCAGGTTATTTATTTATGTCATTGTAGTTGCAGATGAAATAGCCTAGAAAACAAAATTCAGGTGAGAGGTGGATGAATTGATGTTTTAAGTTGGGTGTTTGGTATGATTATAGTCATTGCTTTCATCCTTTGAAATTTTGTCTTAATGAAACATGGTAACCTCTTAGTGTCAGGCAACCTTTGAGAGGTGCATAGCCTTAAACTGTGCCTTTAAACGATGTTTTCTTTCCCTGGGATTTCAAGAAACCTGTCAACATAAATGCATACAAATCTGCCAAACATGCACAGCACTTTCTGAGGAAACATTTTTTATTACAAAGTCCGCATGGGGATAATGGATTACAACAGCTATTTTTTTTTTTTTTGGGAGGTGAAATAATTTTTCGAGCACTTTTCAAGACCAATGATCAGCACTCCATTAAACACAGGCGAGAAAACTTACTATCATACTACAAAGCATAATACCAAAATATAATCCCAAAGCATTAACTGTGGGTATCTTCTGAAAAATCAAAACCCACTCCCCATGGCTTGCAGGATTCTCCATCGCTGACATGAGATAAAAAAAAAAAAAGAAATTCTTTCATTAACAGAACTGCAATGAACTGCTCCCCCTTGGGCACAAAATTCCAGTATTTGGGCATATCATGGTGGAGGAATCCTTTCTGTGTTTTAACACTGTAAGACCTTGTCATCTCCTCAGCAGCAAGGCAGGGGAGCAGTGAGATACTAACACGGACCCAGCAGTTGCCAGTGACAAAACAGCATTTTTTGAGCTCTGCTGCATGTTAAGAGCACCTCCCCTACACTGCATGTGGGGAAGACTTGCCAGAGCAAGAGCACATGTAGTGAGAGCTGCAAAATCAGCTCCCTTTTCCTAGGGAAAGGGCTCTTAAAGTACTGAAATAGTACCACTTCCTTTTTCTTTATACTTTTTAAAATATATTTTCTCTTTTCCTCTCTTCAGGAATGTGCTGTAATGAGCTCTTAAGAGTTCGCTGATCCAGGAATCTCACTGTAGGGTAAAGTAATAGTATGAAAGCCTAAAAATTAAGAAATTTAATTGTTTTAATTATGCAGTTGCATGGGGAGCTTGAGAGTGTGCACCATAAACACTCAGACACTGCATTAAAGAGGAGGGTAACTGAAGTTCTCAAAGGGCTGACAAAGGCATGCACAAGACACCTGTGGTGATTTGTTGGGGAGGGTTGCAACTTGGGTTATATCTGACTTTACAGCTCTGTGACTTGGGCTGATTCAACTCCATGGTTCAATTTGTCTGACTTAAAACTTCTTAAAAATTAGATCCCTAAAGCACTTACACTTCATCCTTAAAGTATTCATCACTATGGCAAATAAATGGTGGCATGTGCAATAAGATGATACCTCACTGATGAACAGTCTCCAGTGTTTACATAAGAAGCTGATTAAGTTACAAGACATTATTGCTTATATTTGTTGCACTGAAGCAGCTCAGTAATTAAACACTGCCAAGTGCTGTGTGCTTGCCAGTGCACATTCTTTAGATCCCTGAACTTTACCACGAGAAGTGTGACAGTAAATTGGGCTGTACAGCTGGGAAAGCCTCAATCAGTCTTTGAGCAAGACTGGAAAACAAACTCTTGAAGGAGCACCTGCAGTCAGTGGGGGAGCAGCTGATTTGGAGAGCCAGAGGTGGTTGGAGTCCTCAGAGCTTCTGATGAACCAGTGGCCCTGGGGCAAGAGATGGATTCGATGGAGGAAAGCAATGGATGAGAATGTGCTCCACATCAAATGCAGATGATGCTCTTTATGGGTTCCTGGCTCTTCTCACTCTTCAGGAAGGGTAAATAGGCAGTCTTTGGCTCTATTTCAGTAAAACTTGGTGAAAGAGGTAGGGCAGATGGTGCCAGCTGAACGCTTTCTTTGGAGTCACAAAAAAGGTACTGGAGATTATTCAGAGACAATGCAGCTTTGCTACAAGGTTTTACTTTCATTTCTGCATTTATGTGTACAAAATTAGTCTTATCTTTGCATTTTTATGTCTTCACATAGAGTACAGTGCAATTTAGAAAGGTGAGTGCTTTTCAAGAGTGGTCCTAGCACCAAGACTATTTTATTTCTCTTTCTATGTATTTCTCTTCAGAACTGACAAATGTCACGTTGTTGTGCCCTGACAATCATGTTGAGAAGTTACTTAGCACCTGCCATGCTTTCTAGCTCACTGAAAGATTACAGCTAATAGCAATATCTAAAAATCACCATGTAGACTCTTATGATGATTAGTTGTTGACTTATGTCTGGTACAGAACATGAAGTGGGAAATTACTGCCATCCTTGTGACCAAGATCTTGCCTGTGTTTTTAGAAGCTTACAGCTCACTTCTGTTTGCTTGTAAAATAAAAAAGCATCTTAAAAGGAAGCATGGACACATAACAGGACTATAACTGGAACACAACTTCAGTGAAAGGATTAAAAAAGTCTCTCCTGTCAGAGTGTCTTTAGTCCAACAGAACCATGTGCTTTTTTATGCTCCAGGCATCTTTTGTATCAGCACACAAAACATTTCATAAAGTAAAGGAAGAAAAACCCAGACAGACTGAAAAAACTCTGCTTGCTCTTTTTTGACAACAGTAGGTCTCAACAAACTGCACTGGCTCAAAATAAATTGAAACTGTTTGTGGTAAGTTAAACATGATCTCCTGGGCAGTGTCATAGAACATACCTGGGCTTTCAATATGGGGTAAAGAACAACAAAATATCTATAATGAATAGGTGATATGTTTTTGAGTCTACAGACTCTGTCCCAGGTGTCTGTAGGATTTCTGTCTCAGAACAGTGTAGCTGTGCTTTGAAAATTATCAGTGAAGAAAAGAAAACACTGGGGTTTATAGAATCTTTTCCACCTTTTGCTGCTCACACCTCTCCTACTGGGAAACCTCAATGCAGCCAGGGAACTGGCTGTCAGACTACTGAAGATGGGGAAAGAAAGTTTTTTGGTTCTAGTGATCACCTCCTCTAACACAATACACAGGGTGCTTCCTGGGGAGCTTAAAGGAGTGGGCACCCACCCTCTTCCATCCATACCTGAGCTCCTCTGTGTGTTCAGGGCAGGCCCCTTTCCCTCTCTGGCTGCTTGGAGCACGCTGGAGTTGTGTAGAAGTGTGACTTCAGTGCCCTGGAAGTGCTGGACTTTCTCCTGAAGGAGGATGAGTGTCAGAGCTGGTACTCAGAGAGAGAGTCCCTGAGTCACACATGCACGGGATGATTAGTGCATTAACCATGCTGACCTCCACATTATCCTGCTTGTTTCCCCTCTGTGCTGGAAAACACCCACGGTGCTCACAAGAGGAGCCACTCAATTGGCAGTGATTTAGCTGAGGAGTGAACTTAACGAGCTGTGGGTGTGAATGTCACTCCCCACCCCAGGTCACCTCCCATGTCCACATCTTTCTGTTCTGTCGCCTTGGCCCAGGGTAGGCAGCAGGTTCTTTTAGCAAAATACTCATTAAAGGAAGACAATTTCCATGCATTTCACTAGTATGGCAGTCAAGTGGGAAGTTCCTTATTTTTCTGTGCCACATACTGCAAAGAGATTAAAGTCAGTTGTCTTGCTGGAAGGTGTTACCGTATAAATCACACAGGTATTGTTACTAAGGAAAAATTAATACTAAAGGAGCTTTGCTATCCATCCAGCTTGACATCCAGACTGGAGGGAAAGGATGAGACATGCACTTCCCATTAACCACAGCAGTTACAGATCTTCAAAGTTTTAACTGATTTCAGCATTAAGGAAATCTACTGTTGCTATGGGAGACGATGGATAAAACCAAAGTATTTGAATGTAAAGTGAGCACGGAGTTGAAAAAGGTTGATGTGGAGTGATCAAAGGGAATCCTTCATCCTTCACAGAAGATGGAAAGAAGAAATGCAGCTGAGGAAAAAATCTCTTTCAATCACATAAAAAAGAGTGAAAGAGACATTTCTATACACAATTTTCTTTGCGCGAATTGCAGAACTCATATATTTTCAGAAGTCTTGTTAAGAATGGAATATATACACAAATGACCAGAACTAGAGAGAAACCATCATATAAAATTAAAGAAAATGCAGTGTCTTCACCCCAGCAACTCTGGCCTTACCAATATTTTAAGAACTTGTTTTAATTTCTTACTTCTCTCACATGCTTCATATCTGATAGCAAAAAGTTTAGCAGACTGGATTTGACTCTACTCATTGGGCAATTCACCTACGTATTCAGATTTTCTTTCCTGAAGTGTAAAATGTTACCTCACTGTGAATAATTGCAATCCCCTTTTGTATCAGAGAATTACACCTGTTTTAAAATCCATGCAATTTTTTTGCTTTTGGCTGTGAAGTGGTAGCTTCCTCTCCGCATTTTGGGATCTTAATGAGAGAAAACCTCTGTTCACAAAGGAATTCCATCCATCTGAATTTTTCAACAAATAAATTATCTGCTATGTCTGGCATGCATAAAAATTGTGAAGTACCTTTCTTGGCCTAAATACATGAAATTATTGGTTTGCTAAAAATAACAACATTTGGCAGCTAGATGACAACAGTCTTTAAAGGAAGGACATTTGAACTGCAGCTGTCTTGTATCTTTAAGGCAATAACAGCGAACTTTATAATTCTTACAGAGAAATATGACCAAGATGCCTTACTGTGGTACATTCAGTTTTCCTAATTGCAGTTTTCTCTGAATCTCTTTCCTACACCTTGTCAGCTTCACATCTCTTGGATCTTCATTCTGACAATTTTATTTATATTCTATTTTCTCCTTCATTTACTCTTTTCACAAAGGAGACTAATCACTTCTTCACACTGATGAGTTCACAAAAGTCTCATTTTTAGCTTTTTTCTAGTCACTTATGTTCTTTTTCCAAGTTTTCTCTGCTGGCCCTATGGCTTTTGGCTTTCACAGCACAGTTTCCTGCATTTGATTGTTTTACTTGAACATTTAATTGCTTTTCTTTGCTGCAGACATTACTTGCCTGACATTTTGTAACAAGACTTAATCAGGACATTTGCACTCATTTTTCTTGGAATAATCAGTTGAAACCAAAAGTGCCTGTGGGTGGAGACCCATTTTCTGAATTTTTATAGATAAAAGTCTAAAAAGTTTTGAAAGTATTGGATTTTTATTAGCATTTTGAAATTTTTACTAGTGTTTTGAAAAGATTTCTATTTTCCAGCTGAAAACTGCTTAAAAAAACCCAATTTATTTGCATTAATTTTAAGGTACCACCACGGGCTGTAGAGGGACCCTAAAGAAAAGCTGTTGTTTTGAGACATATCAAGATATTGAACAGTTGTGAAAGGCTGTTGGGAAAGTGTAGGGGAAAGAGGAGGTCAGACAGGATACATTTGGGCTCTGTAAGGCTATACCAAAATTTTTCCATCATAACCCGCTGAGTACCAGCTGTTGTCAATCAGGTTTTGGCTTACACAACCCCCTTGTGTCCTACTTTGGCACACAAACTTCCATTTGCAGAGTGATGTGGGAGAAGAATAACACCTTTTCTGATAAAGATGCTTGTCAGGCATGCTCCAGTCTTCTCTCTGGTTAGAATTTTCCTGTGTTGTTTATTTTTATTTTTTTACAAAGCTTTTATTTCACAAGTGCTCTCCACATTTCTTAGTGCTCCTGAGATATTTGCCACCTAATTGTGACACAGCTTGGTTGCTCTGGGAGGCCCTTACAGGTGCCCTGCTGATGAGAGCTCAGCAAAGCATGATTCAGAAAAGAATTTAGAAATGTAGCTTGTTATTCAAGACACCAAAGAGCAATACAGGAAGGATAATCCGTTGGTGCAAAAACCCTAAACCTGCAGTGGAGCTGGTCTTACAATTCGACAAAGATTTCCATGCTAAGGCCCAAAAACTTTTCTAGTACCAGAGGCTCATCACAGCAGCACAAGTTACACCCGCCTGCCTCAGAGCTGGCAAGAAATGCTCACTCAGACTGGGGCTCAATTCAGCTCAATTTGTTGCTAATAAAAGATGTAGGCTGCGTAGCTACATATCTGTATTTGTTTTTGAATCTGCAGCTTGCTAACAAATACCAAATCAGAGTGATTATATTTACATTCCAGCAGAAATCATTCAAAGGAACATGATCAGACAGTGAAACTACCAACTGAGAGTTCATGTTTTCTTAATGATGGAGGTTTGAAAATACAGACAAGCTGGAAGTTCTGTTTAAAAAACTATTGAGTAAGTGCAAAACTGACAGGGTGAATTTAGTTGATTTAATCCAGATGTTTGCATTTTAAGTAAGGGAGAAGACACATCAATGAAAATTTATAAAAGTAGTGAGAACATGCATAATGAGACACTGGAGAGAAGAATGTTAACCAGAAGTGTCAGTGAGGATTAAGGGTATGAGTGTTTTGCTCCATTAGTATGTATTAGTGCAGCCAGCCATGTTTGAATTTCAATTTGACATAATTTGGAAATGCATTCTATTGCAAGGCTTTGTTAAATTGTGTGCTGGGGATTTCAAGAGAGTTTAAAGGAATCAGACACTCTGGTGCCACCAAAATTCAGTGAGCCAGTTGTGGTCCTTCACAAATTGTGGTGGTTGCACATCTTCACCAAAAACTATCCTAATGACTTCAGTGTGGGTGGTACCCATTCCAACTAGGGCTGTACCTGAATTTTTTTTTCTAAAAGAGCAGCCAAAAAATGGATTGGGCAAAGTATTGCCCTTAGCTTTCCTGTCTATGAAACCAGTTATTAAATTCCAGAATATGCCAGGGCTGCAGCTTTGCCTGTGTGTCCACAAGCATTCATTATGCTGGCAGCTCTCCCTGCAGCACAGACATTATCATCATTACATCAATATCAAATTCACATTTTGACCTGGAATTCAGGGATTGTGATTAACCCTGTTGCCACTTGAGATGATATATTTCTTCACTGGGTCCCTATTTCTGGTAGGACCAAACACAATTCAGGTGTTTTCAAGTTCCTCACAGCATCTCTCAATCCTGTTTCATGACTCTATTTCAATATGAAAATAGCACTTACCATAATGCACTGTTTATTATATTTTCAAACATTTTCCAGCTTTCCCACCTGGTACACTCAGCCTTGAGCAGACTTAAATACATATACAAAGATATTTCTATCCTATCTTTCAGTAAAACTTTCTTTTGCTTTTTATCCATATAAAGTGTGGCAACGACCAGTGCCATGACAAGGATACAGTCTAGTTAATTCTGAGCTATGGACAGATCTGTTTTTTACTTTTTCCTTTTTTCAGTCTTTGTGCCTTTTGTATTCTTACTTGCCTGATGGACCAGTAATAAAAAAGGAGATTTTTCCCACCTAGAACAGGTTACAGCCTATCTGGTGACTAAATATACAGTGTTGGCAAAAGGCCATGCAGATTTGAGGGGTGGGTGTGTAACCAAGAAAATTTGAGAACTTGAAAAATTATTAGATTAGAAACATGACAAAGAAAAACTTTGAAGAAAATTGGATATAAACTTATAAAGCTGAAATGGTTTGGGCATCTTTAAGTAAAACATGGCATTTAACATCAATCCCACGTTCTAAAATAAGTAGTTTTTAGGAAATAGCTATGAAAAATGAAAGTGAGCAAAGTCCCACGGTGGGCCCCTCCCCTTGGCACTGTGGGGAGTCCTTCATGCTCCTGAGTGCTGGGTTCTTGTGAAGGTTTACCCAAGGCTTGAACCAGATTCTGGTTTGGATTGAAAGTAGTCTTTGAGTTTGTTTGCCTCTGCCTTCTCCCTCAGCTACTTACAAACCACCTGAAAGAGAGAAATATACCTTCATCTCAGCGCCAACTTGCTTCCTTGCAAAGGTTTTGAGGAAAATGATTGAGGGAGGAGAGAATCTCTGTCTCTTTTTTGAATACCAGCTGAGGATTTTGCCTATACCTTCATTCTGCTTCAGCAAGAGAAATTGATCATGTGTCAAAAAAATAGGTTATTTTTTTCTGATAATTATGAGAAAATTATACTCTCACTTCTTTATGTCTGGAACATGTAACATATCAGAGATTATTAATACACATTTGATAGGAAAACCCTTCAAGATATGCTTACAACAGTGCTCCTGTTAGAGCATTTTGTAGTTTAAATCATTACTTCTGAGTTCCATCATTGACTTCCCATCATTAATTCCACTATGAAAACCAATTTGATGTTGAACATGAAGAACAACTGCTGAAGTTCATATTCTGGAGAGATTCTCATTAATTTAAATGGAGTGGCAGGAACTGACCCTGAGTTAGTAAGGACACTTGGCTTTGTGTGTGCATTTGTTTTAGGCAATGAAAATATGGTTTGAGAGCACTAACAGCATCTGCCTCAGATAAAAAACATATGAGCAATTGCCTGGAGAAGCACTGAGCCGCTCACCTGGAAAACACAGTGTTTAAAGCATCATTTTCACACCCATATTTGTCATTTTAGAACAAAGAATTAGAGACATTCAGTCCCCAAGAACTGGAGCAGTTATTTCAGGTTTTCATTTTACTGAGACAGACTGTGAAGATGATTGAGTTAAAGTAATTTTTTTACATCTCTTGTCACAATTTTCATGACAAAATGCAACTTCCAGACCTACTTTAGTTCTAACTAGCAATTATTGGGTTGTTTATTCTTTTAACACTTGACACTTCTAAGTACATCAAAGAAAAGTGCACTTACACTACTCTGCATCCAGATCTTGTCATTATTCTTCAGGAAGTCAACACATTTCTGGAAAAGAAAGATTGTGAACCACTCAATATGGCAATGAAATGTTGCTAATTTTATGTCAGTGTGGCAGAGGCTGGTCATGGTTAGCAAGCAATTAAAAAGAGAGGTTGGCAATTATAGTCAGAGAAGTCCACAATACTAAAGATTTTTCAAAGAAGGCATTTGCCTTTCAGTTTGCATGCCCAATTAGCCTACACCACTATTAAAATTTTTCCCTGTAATAGTCTTAGATCTGTTTACTTACACGTTATATGAACAATATCAGGAAAATATGATTTCAGGGATCATAAATTTGTAAGTACTTCCCTATTTGCAGACAGTGCTGTATTCTGTCTGGCATCATTGGCACTTATAAAGGGGATACTTTTGATTGTTATTTTTACTCTCTGATGAGGTAGAAAAGGACCTAATATACCACACTTTATATAACATCACTATGAAATGTGAATTGCAATTTTACTGGTTTTTTTAAGTTAGCTAAATGTATTTTGCAACTGTGGGTACACAGTGACATTTATTCTGCTCCCTGTATATCCTTTTTTTAAGGATAAAGATGGTCATGCTGCATCATTGGTCACAAAGATGGTCACACCTGCAATGATGTCAGGTTCCAATTTTGACAGGAGGGAAAAGCAGGTAAATGGGCATTAGTGTGGAGGAAGATATATTAAAAACTCTACTAACACCTCTTTTCTTTGGCCATTGTGTTTGGAGTACACTCTATATTTTTAGAGAAAAATATAAACATATACCACACATTTGCTAATGGTTCCAGTATCTGTTTTGATGGCTATTTTTTTATCAGCATTGTTTAGCATTAAGTGTGTGGCTGAGAAATAAAAAAAAATGAGAAATAAACCCCAATTTATGGTCAAAAAAATTCTAAGCCTTTTGTGAATAGGAATGTTCCTTCTGCTTTGTAGATGAAGTTTGTACATGAATGCGAAATTGTGGTTTGAATATTTTCTCCTCCCAAACCTGTGCTGATCTCTCCTTTAGGAGATGTTTTCTCTAACTGTGGCTTCCTGTTGGGACAAAGTGAGCTCACACAACACTTGCTTGAGAAGGGAAGGAAAGAATTTCATATTCTAAGTGGTGGAAAGCTTTGAATATGCTTTCCATGCCAACAAGATGCACTACCCAGCGTGCTGGTTTAGTGGGAGAACAAGTAAAAAATGATGTTTCTTTCTTTGTTGTTCACCAGCATTTTCATCCTGGGCAAGTGAAAACAGTTCTGTCAAAACAGGTTTCTGAAAACATGTTTTATCTTTCAACCAGCAGCCATTCTCCTATTAAAAAAAAAGTGTTCCGAAAAATGCCACACCAGGCTTTACTTTTGATCTTGTTGAGATCTTGGGATGATTGGTTCTTTGAATTTGAGTAAATGCATTGCTGCATGTTATAGTTGAATGTTGTTTAGCTCTTGTTTCGTCAGAAGACGTAAATGGGATTTCATGCTATTATTCACTGGTTGCTGTTAATTACCTTCTTCCTTACTGAAATGAAACATACAGTTATCATAAATTTTTGTCATGTTAGTTACTATGTTTTATTGCTCTGCCTTCAGTTGTTATCTGATGTCAAACTAGGTCATCTTTAAATCCCAAATACTTTGAAACTTTTAAAAGGACCTAGAATTGGCCTCTTTTTGATGCTTCAGTAGGAGATTTCAAGAAGAGATTGAATGCTGTTAAAGCACTTGATTCTGATGTTGGCTGCTAGGTCCCAGGTGTATACTCTGTATCCTTTGTAATTTCTTGTCCTTCAATTTCAAAGTTTAAAGTGCCCAAGATAGGACAGTAAGTGACATTAGTCCTTATAGGCTCAATGACAGACTAATCATAAACCACTCATGACTGGAGGAAAAGAGGATGCAGATCAAAGCTCAGTGCTGAGATTCACTGAAGTATTTGGGTGTGTAGGAATAAATCCACAGAGGCACCAGGATACATCATTGCCACTGAAGCCATGGGTCATGTGCCACAGGGATTCTCAGAGCCCTTGCTCAGGTCTTGCTCTCTGGCCCAAGAGATGCTGACATGTCAAAATGCTCAAAATGCCCCTAATTCAGATGCCTCTGGGGATCTGGGAGCCTGACTTGCACAGGAGGTTTTCAAAGAAGCCTTGCAGGCATTCTCACATCAGTCACAGCTTGGGATGTGCTCACCCTGGTGCCCACAGCCTCAGGGCTTGAAGTCGTGAGATTTCCTTTTACCTCTGGGCTGGGTTCTGTCCCCAGCATAGCCCAGCTGTGTATCACAGGTTTTAGGAAAATCCAGTGTAAAGTCACATCTGGTTTAGGACACACAGATAGATCAGCTCTCATGAAATAGCCCTGGTATGAGAATTCTGCCAGAACTGAGCTCCTGCAACAGAGGGGAGGGAGGGAGGGAGGGAGGGAGGGAGGGCACTGTCTGGTCACCTGCACAAGCGCAGGATGCAAACGGCTCCCATTCAACACCATATCAAGTTTAAACTTCTCTGCATGTGTAAATGATTTTTCCTTCTTCCTCACCTTGTCTAGTCTAATCCCATTGGTTACTCCTTCCCTCACAGACTTTATTCCTGGCATTCCCTTTAGCTGCAGTATTCTACCTGCTGTGGGCCTACATTTTTTAATTCAGGCCCCAAGGGAGATGTCCCAGTGCAGCCGATATGCTAAACCCTCTGATGATGCAAATTTTCACAGCACCATTGCTGGCAAAAAGCCATAATAGTCTCTGTGATCTGAAGGCTGTAGCTCTAAAGTCCTGCTCTTATGCATCTGTGCATTAGGAACCCTGTCATGAGAATTCAGCATTCTTTGAACTGTCTCTGCCACTATCATTCATTAAGTCATAACTACTCATTGAGTGCTATTTGTATAATGGGCCTAAAAGCTGATATTTCTGCTCTATTGTATATTCCAGTTACACTCATCATTAAAGAGGGCTCAGCCTTGCTGGGTACACAGTTTATTTTTCCATCCCTTGTCATTTTAGGTTTGTCACTTCAAAGACCTCTTTGAATCTGGATTTGTGTTAGCTAATGACACAGAACCTCTCTGCATAGAGCTCGGCAAGAATAAAGCATATTAACAAGTAGACAGGGTGGAACAGGTTTGTTACCAGTGGGAGGTTTGCTTGCATGTTCTGCTTTCAATGCTATAGAAAGGTTTCCCTCCTTTCTCAGGGATGGTGCTGTTGTTACTTTCTCCAATTCATATTTCTGTCAAATGAGGACATCACACAGATGGCACCCAGTCTGATACAACCATGATAAAAACTACCAAATTATCTGGAAGAACAAGCTCTTCAGTGCCTCTGTGTGTGTGCAGTCACAGAAGTACTGTTATAGTGAAGCAGCTTAAAGTACTTTAATGTATTTTTAATTTTAAAACATTTATGAATACTTGTGCTCTGGGTAGGTTTAATAAAGTAATGTCTGAAAAATGTTAACATTATTGGTCAAGTTAATTTAATTTTAAAATTCATTAAGTCCTTTTGCTGAGCTGCTCTTTTTCTTTCTCAAGTAAGCTGTTGCAGTTTCTGAGTTATTTATCAAAATATGATTACTGGCACATGAAACCAGCAAGAGCAGCATTGCTTTTTCATTTTACAGCTTTATGAGGACCAGTTTGTTAGGCATGTAGACTTTTGGAAAGGCAGAAAAACTGTATCTTTTTCTTTATATTGTCTGCTTTTCTTCTCACCTTGAGATGCAGTGGGGGCCAAGCTGTCAAGGATCCAGTAGGAATGTTCTGTGGTAGTTATCATCAGGCAGTCTGGCTGCAGGGTCCAACAGGGAACTGAAAGGAAAAATTGTCTTCAGAAATCATGGATAGAAAGTGTCATACCTATGGGTTGAATGGAGATATCAGGTGAAAAACCACATTGAAAAGAGAATGACTTGTTGGCATGTGTGAATCAGGTGCAAAGTGCCCATCAGGCAGGATGCAGGATACATCAGCATCCTGCTTGATGTAGGGAAGGAGTACAGGTGCACCGCTGCAGTCACAGCACTGAAAGGGCAAAAAGGAAACACATCCTATATGTAAAGCCAATGCTTTGCTGTTAGTATAATTAAAGCCTTAATAGTCTTATCCAGGAGTGTTTATAATCAAAATTTAATTACTAGAGAAGAAAGAAAAGAAAAGAAAATGGAAATTAATACTGCCATGGAGAAAAAGCCTCAGTAATAACAATGCAGTTAAAACTGTGATACACACACTTTATTTCAGCTACCCCTTTCCCTGGTTATTTTACCTATTAGGTCCCAAGGTTGATGGCTTCATCCTGTTGCATATGTGGGGAAAGATGAAGTATCGGCATCATGAGAAGATGACGAGAGAACACGACATCAAGTTAATGGTTTCTTCATTTTTTTTCTCAGATCCACTTGGAGTAATTTTTATTACAGCTTTTACACCTTGCTTGTGCAAAGTACCATTTTTTATTTTATTTTATTTTATTTTATTTTATTTTATTTTATTTTATTTTATTTTATTTTATTTTATTTTATTTTATTTTTTATTTTATTTTATTTTTTTATTTATTTTATTTTATTTTCCCCCCAAATCCACTGTTAATAGCACCTAGTTGACTATACCCAGGTGTTCTTCCTGAAGAGAAATTAATTTCTAATTTTTAACATCTTTCTTGAGAACTTTGGTATCTGTGATAATTGTATTTGCTAGTCACTCAGGCATTTGCTTCTCATCCTCTCAAGTGTACTTCTCATGGTGTCTCATCCATCAAGAGTATGATTAAATTTACATTTCTTTGTCTAGAGGGAAAATGCAGTACATGGCCTCTCTTCTAAGCTAAATTGTTTTTTACATTCCCCAATAGCATTATTTGGGTATATTCAGGTGTGAAAAAATTAATGCTTCCTACATCATTCACTGATTTAAGACACTTTAGTATACTGACACAGAAAAACAGACATCAGAGCTCAAATCTAGATCCTGAGGGGAAATGCACTTTCCAGCATTTTTCTGTTTTCCATCACACTGTGACAACATTGTTCATCCATTGGTTTCAAGAAACTATTCTTCCATGGCACTTGATACGGCTGCTCTGCTCCCCAAAAGGCAAGGGTGAATTCATTATGTGTTACCCCTTTTGTTGTTCATACTTCCAGGCATTTTATTAGCTTGTTGATTAACTCAGTAATTTTCCCAGTAACACACATAGTATGATGGGAGAAATAGGGCAAAAGGAACTTTGAGGAATTGGGCTTCAGATAGAGATGTTTTGGACTAAATTATAGTTATTTAAGGCCTAATCCAGTATGAGACTGTTTGACAACAGTAAAAGCAGCACAAATTATGGTAGTTATGTGCTGGTTGAAGTCGTGGTTGTTTGGGGTTATAAAACTGTCTTGGATGAAAAAGACAATAAGATGCTGCTCTATTGCTGTTTTTCCTCTGTTCTAGTGAGTGAACATGTTTTGCCATTTGTATTCACTTAACAGGAACAGAGAGACAGAAGAAACAATTTTAGTGAGGAAATAATCACCGTGACTCAGTGCATGTACAGCAGTATGAAACTTCAGTGGGAGCACAAAGGCACAGGCTGTTGAAGCAGTCAGTGCAGACAGGGCAGGGGTTCACCTACAAATTGGAGATTTGTTGGTACTTCAGAAACCAGGAGCATTGTTCCAGTGACGATGTCAGAACTCTGTGTTGTAATTATTGAAGCCTTTTCCATCAGAGAACTGAATTTAAGAGCCTTAGGAGAGGCACAGTTAACAGACAGAATCAGTTTGGTTTGTTTTTTTTCTTTTCTTAATAATGCTGGAACAAATAACTCTGATTTCCCATCTCTGTTCTACTGGGATGAAGAATTTTCCTGTGCCAAGGGCATGCAAGCCTTGTGGTTTCCACATTATAGCCAGGAACAAGAACTATTCTGAGACTTCAGTTGGACCTGTTCTGGGTGTGTTGCTTTCCTGCTCTGCCAGTTTGATGCTCCACCTCCAAGAAAACCCTGCCCTCCACAGCAGTGCGTGTTCTGGTTTGCAGATTCTGCCAGTGAAAGATGAATTTTCACCGTGGGAGCCAGGTATTTCCTTGATCTCCACCACTCCCTGTGATCTGTCCCCACCTGACCTTTTGTTGTAAAAAACACATTCCTCTTCAGCCTCTTATTTCTTTTTCAGACATTGATGGATGACCTGGCAAAGGTCTTAGATGCTAGAAAAGGCAAAGTGAGCATCCCTCTCAGCCAAAATGCAGTGGGGTGGGGCATGGATTCCTTTGCTCCACATATAATAGGAGGTAATACAATCTTCTGAGAGATGGGAAACTTGACTTCAAGTTAGCACTATCCTTGGTTTGGACAGGGATTTGAAACAATTTTGCAGACACTGAGCAAGTCAGAAGTGTGCTTTGGTGGGTCTTTCCCAGTGTGTTCGGGAAATCTCATTATAAATGTTGTGAATGGCCACAAGCAGAGTGGTAGGATCTTGCTATCCCCAGGGAAAAAAGCTTACCAAAATAATATAGTGTTATTCTTCCTCCATGAATTTGAAGATTATAAAATTAGGAAGATGCTGCTTGCTGCATTTGTGGAGAGTCTGAAAACTGCAGCCTGGCATCTTGTGGCTTTACTTCTTTGACTGTTTCCTCTGAACATCCCTGCAATTACACATAAATTAGGAGGAATATCTCAAGAAGAACACAGAGGTAAGACATCTGACTTCAGACAAGGCTTATTACTGTTATTGTTCTTGCCATGTGTTTGTTATGAATTGACAGAGGAATTAAGCAGCAAAAATTAACTGACTGAATCATTTTACAGAGTATGTCAGAGGATACATCTTCTCAGCATCCTTGTAGTACACTTTGCTTAGTATAGACTCTTTCTCTGATCACCAACAGGTTGAAAAAGTCTCTTCTTTGTGATTTTTTTATGATAAAGGGAAGATGAAAAACAGAAGTCAAGACTGCAAGAAATGTTGATTTATTCAGATTCAGACAAGCTGGCAAGGTGTATTCCTTCCTGCCTTCTACGTTAGAAATGACTTGAAATCCTCTCCAAGCACTTAATGAATAAAAAGCACTGGACTGAGAAAGAGAGAAAGACCAGGAGGACATGAGAAATCCTACATGGTTAGGCTTCATCTAAAGTGATGATTAGTGGAATCAAAGTTAGGGGTAAAATTACACAGCTTTGGCTGAGTCTGTAGCAATCCTTCCCACACTGGTCAGACTTCTCTCATAACCTTCCCAGCCTCTGCCCTGCCTGTCCTCAGTTTCTGTGGCTAGTACCTGTCCTTGTCTGCCACCTTTCATTTTCTTGCACTGGTCTCTTTGTGCTTTTCTTAAAAAAAACAATTCAGCTGTACCCCACCACCTTTTATCTTCTGCCATGGTTTATCCAGGATGTAATCTTCTAGGTAATATAATGTAATATTCCAGGGTACACTGGATTGCCAAACATTTAGGGATGATTACCACTGTCTTGTTTATTTTTTTCTCTACTGTTGTCAGGTCTTTCAGGATTTTCCATTTGGCTCCAATATAAGGTATCTATTTTGTTATCCTTTGCCCTATTACAGGTGTGCATTTTCAGTCTGAGCCATTTAAATATTTTCTAACTATCTCATACATTTAGATCTTAATCAAGCACTCAGAATTGCTGTATTTTATACTTCAGAGCTGTATTTAAGACAGTTTCTATATATTCTTTATTTTTCTTCTGTAAAACAGGAATTTTAAATTACTCCCCTTTTGAACTGTATTTGTTTGACTTCAGTAATATCTCTGCATCATGAAAATGCAAAGACTTTGATAATCGAATCACAGATTTTGGATTCTTTTTCTCTTACTCTAGCACATACAGCCTTTTTTTTTTCATTTCACCCTTCACCCATGGGTGTCTATTCATTATGATAATAATGTCATACACCACAGTAGCTAAATTATCTCCACAATGCAATTCATCCAGAAAAAAATAGTTATAGAGCTTATAGTTTGCACCATTTCTGCTGCACAGAATGGATTGTGACATATGTTTGACTTTTTCACAGCTCAGGTTTGTAACCCTTTATGGCCTCAGACAAAACATATTGTAGCCAAGAGGTTTGTTTGCACTGAATTCAAATAGGACTCATTTACCAGGCATTTAATTTTTTTTCCATCATTCACTGCCATTTTTAATCTTCTATCTTTGCATGAAATACAAGTGCCTCTTATGTTGCCAGCATTCTTGATGCTCTGGTAATATCAGAGATATAGCTATTAATTTTTTTTTTCTGGGTGGGTGAATATATTTGTCTTCATTAAATCTTCATTTCAAAGCATAACCCGGAGGGAGTTCGTAAATTAACCCAAAAAATGAGCTTTTATAAAGCAAACACAGGTCGATTCTTTGAATAAAAATTACATTTCACTGAATTTGTTTCCACTCTCAAGGAGAGAAAACACATTATTGAAAGGCCAAATGAGGGGCTCGTCACACCAGGGTAGTTTGCCTTGGCAGTATCAAATAAAACTCAGCCTTACTCTCCCATGCTGAGTAACTCTATTGACATCCTACTTGATTTTCAGTTTAACAAATCTGGGTAATATTTTTCCCATGAGGAAATCAACTGAACTGTGGAGAATGTGATGCTTTGGATACAGAAAATTTACCTCTAAGGAGGTTTTGTAAATGTTTTACTCACTGCAAAACATCTGTTTATATGTTATATCAGAATGCCCCAAAGTTGTTTTGTGTTTTTGCTGTGTTGTTTAAATCTATTCTCTAAAGACCTGTATTTAAGGAACTTTGATATGATATCTATTATGCTTTCACATCTGACCATGTTTCCTTCTTGATCAAAGCTGGGCTATTACATCCTTTGAAGCAAAATTCACTTTACAGCATTTCAGCCCAGTGCTTTGCCTTTGAGCACATTTGCAGCACAGCTAACTTCCACAAATTAGATATTTTTGAGGCTCAGTTGATATAAAAAAGAAACAACCCAAAACTAGTTGATAAAGGTTTTCAAGTGTTTTAGGCTCTGAATTCTCTGAGTAGGTGACTTGTCAGATTAAAATACTAATTAAAATAACAGCTTACAAACCCCTTCACTGCTCTAAGTCTGTGAAAGATGATTTTCCCAGATACGAGTCCAAGCCTGGAGATAGATAAATAAAAACCCCTCGAATTCCCAAATGCTCCTTGCCCCCTCTGCTATTCCTAGCAGCTCCTTCTTCCCTGTAGCTCACTCTTTCTTCAGGCTCTTTTAATCAACTGACTGAATGCTTTTACTTTGCCTTCAGTGCAAATACTGAATGTGCTGATCTCTGGCTCCTAAAGAGCCTTGTGACTACTGAGCGAAGAATTCAAAGCTTGTGTTCCATGTTACCCTGCAAAGCAGGAGAAACTGTTCCTTCACTGAAACTCAGGAATATCATCTGTCTCATCAAAATGATTTTTTCCTACATGTGTGCTGTATAATGAAAAATATAATCATTCTTGTTCTATTCAGGCAGGCACATAACTAACACTGAAATATTTCCATATCTTTATCCCTGTCATATGCTAGAAAGCTGAGAAGAGGGCAACACTGTTATTCCATCTATGTTTAAAATAAACCTACTAAATGCAATGTATTTTTGGATGGGTTTGGTAAAAAAAAACAACTCAACCAAAAATAAACAAACAAAAAAAACCCCAAAAAAACCACCGCCAAAAAGCCCAAAAAAGCCAAACCTAAAAAAGATCTGTCCAATATCCTTATTTCATAAGGAATTTTGTCTGTTCTTTAGTGGTTACATCAATCAGAGGTTGTGTTTAACTGTGTAACACGGCTTTTGATTAGAGATGTTCTGCTCTGCACATCAATAGAAATAATTCTTTCCTACCTAGAAAGAATTACTTGGAGTAAATGTTTTCTGGTTTGCCAAAAATACCAAGCATCTGGTGTACATAGGTTGCTGGTGGCTGTGGATGTACCCATTAACACGCAGGAGGGACAGCCCATGGCCCAGAGCCATCCAGACCTTCATCTCCAGCTGTAAAGGGATGAGGGCTGCAGGAACACCTGTCCCTGTGTGCAAAGGAGCCAATCCTCCTTGCTCTCAGTGAGACATGTGCATCTCATGTCCAAAACCAGTTTAACCTGGGTCAGGTGTGCTGAGGAAAAGTCCCAAGTTTTTACCACACTTTATGAATCAAGAGAGAAGTGTTCACACTGAGCCAATGAAATAAATATTTGTGGAGGGTGTGAGGCTGGAGTCATGTCCAATGCCTTGTGCAAGGAATCCTTGTAGCTTGGCTATTCAAATAGAGCAGTGCCTTCCCTCGACCCGCTGCAGCCAGCATAAACCTCATTAACAATTTCAGCCTTAGGTAATGAAAACTGTAAATCTGTGATACTCCCCTGCCCAGAAAGGAGCTGCACTGGCTGAACAAAATTAATCAGCTCACTGCACTGAGAAATAGTTTAATCCTCCTGCAGTGGGGAAGGAGCAGGGAATGAACAAATATCTTCAGGGAGCAGGGCTGGCTTGTAAATCATCAGTGAAAAAGAATGGCTTTTAAAGGAATTTTACTTTCCAGCTGTTGTAAGGAAAATCTCACAACCCACCTATTTAACACTCTTTGTTTAATATTGTTTCTTCTATCAGTGAGAAAACCAAGCTGTTGCCTACAGACAGATTCTCTGTCTATTCTCACAGACCTCTGTACCTTCTGAGAGGCGAGAGCAGCTGTGCCATATCTGACTGATGCCACTGGCAGCAGAGGAGCCTGAGACCAGCAGGCTCAGCAATGCGGGTTATCAGCACTGATGACACAGGGGCAGAAAGATTAACACAGCCTCACACGCTAGAGGGTACAGGCAGTAGCAGAAAATAATTTGTGGAAAGTTTTCACTCCATTCCAAAGCTACAAAGGGTGGAATACTTACAGGTTTACAAAGTAGATCATTACATAGGTCTGTTTTTGATTTACCTAAGTGATCATTATTGGTTGTGATCTGTCATAAGCCCCACCCAGATGGCAGAGAAATGAAATTCTGTGAATTCAGAACTGATCCACATTCACTTACCTGTTAAGTGCACATTTCTCTATGAATGTGCACATTGACTACTTGTGTATTCTGAAGGAAACACTGCTCAGATGTAATTTTAACAGAATATTTATGATTAAGCTGGCAATTATTCTGAACTCAAGGAAGTTTGCTAGTTTTACTCTTTACCAGTGTTCTTATCACTGATGAGAATGAAAGAACCTTAATGGCTTGCAAATCTTGTGAATAATATGAACATTAAATAGGCTGAGGAAGTTGTGAAGATTGCTTTCAAAACTATGTTAAACTTTTCAGCATAACATGGGAAACCTACAGGGTTCTGAAAAGTTGTTGTGCTAAACTACATCTAAGATTAAAAAAGGAGATTCACTTTTTAAATTTTTGAGTCCTTGAGTTATATAAGTTGTGGAAAAAACATCTGCATGAGAGACAAGGGACAGGAATTTGCAAGGGAAACAACTGTTTCATTTGATGGAAATAATTTCCAACAAGGCACAGTGGAGGAAAATTTTTCACTGAGATCTCTGAACCAAATTGTATTTTAATTGTAGTTAGGCTGAATTATTGCTGGTGACTTATATGTAGATTGTATATCAAACTAGTAACTCAAATATTTATTAGTGATTCAAACATCAGTAATAATAATACTGTCTATTTAATCTATCGACTATTTAGTCTACTTAGTTTTATATTCTGTCCTCTTAATATTCAGCATGTAATAGCAAGTTATACAATTTTTAAAGGGTTCATTTAAGAAAAATGCCTTTTGAATTGGGTTATTTAAGAATTACAACAGCAACTGACAAGTTATTCCAGAGAAATAATTTGAACTCATCTCAATGTAAATGAATTTTCAGGAAATGTGAAATGAGTTTTCAGGTAATGTCATACATTACTTCACCTGTGCAAGGCACTGCATGATTAATGATAAGGAATTAAAAAGAATATAGAGAGGAGTAGAAAGTAAAAGTGTCACCATTTTTTGCTTCCCATTAGGATAGATAAAATTGATTTTTTTAAAATTATACTTTTTATTGAATACCTATTTTATCTTTTACTTCATGGATCAAACTTTTTCAGTACACTGTTTTTGAAGTGGGGCTGGGAGAGTTGTCAGTGCCCTGCTCTGTTAGCAAACCTCAGGCTGGGGTTGGCCAGCAAAGGTGTCATTTGCTTTTAGCCCAAAGACATTTGCTCAGAACAAGTACAAGGATGACTCTCCCAAGTTTTATTCCCATGAAGGGGGATTATCTTGAAGCTGTTTAGTCCTGCATGTAGCAGAGACCACAGCAAGAGTGATTCTCCCAGATCTCTAAACTCCAACAGTAGCCCCAAAATAATGCCTACGATGTATGAAGATCTCTCTCTTTCTCTCTCTCTCTCTCTCTCTCTCTTTTACTTGATTTCCTTTTTTTTTTTTTGGTCAATCATTTTGACCTTTATCTTTTCTATCAACTTCTCCAAACCTAAGAAGAGATGATGGTTATATTATTTAAATTAGTAAGTTTCACTGTGGTTCAGCTGATTCAGCCAAACTTGAGTCTGTTTTCCAGTTGAGCTGAGTCTCTTCCAGTCCAGTTGAGGCCAAGATCCTTCTAGCACAATGGTTGCAATTCACCTCCATTTTTGACTTTAAATTTGTAGTTGTCCTCACAGCCCCACTCTGTATGAATGGTCTTCTACATCTATATCCACATTTCTTGAGCTAGAAAGCAAGGTTGTGTAGACACTGTGGCTGTGCAAGTTTGACAAAACATAGCTTATAAAGAATGACTTATTTGTGGGGAAACAAACCCCAGTGGTGGGGATTCAGAGTTTTAGAAGTATCTGAAAGGCTGTATTTGGTCCAAATCAATCTCTCCTTTAGTCCTGATGCATCCAGGAAACCTTGCGGATGTGTACTGGAATTTAAAACATAAGTGCAGGAAAAGCAGTGACTACTGGGGTTTGGGATAACTTTTGCTGCTGTGATGTTCATCACCTCACATCACCTCTGTCCTTGGCCAAAGTCATTCGAGTATTGAGGGTCTAGTCAAAAAATTGAAAACCATAAATTTACAGAAAAACAGTTGAGTTCCACAGAGTTAAAAAATACAAGAATTTCTTTGTATACCACAAACACGTATTTCTGAGTCATTCCAGCCTGAAATGTTCATATTTAGACCTCTCTCTTTTCCCTTGCTTTTCTTTTTCCAGTGTTAGTTATACCTGCTGGGCAAGGAAAGCAAGATTGTTGTTTTCTTTGTCCTACAGAACTGTTCTTTGAAGGATTCTACCTCACGGTGTTTTTCACCATTTTCATTGTCAGAAGTCACTTTCACTATCTACAGCAGCATTGCTGGCACATCTGTACTTGACTTTACCACACAGCTCATACTCCTTTTGCAACTGGAGCAGACTCTTACTATAAGGGAATTTTAGAATTCCATGGCTTTTTCAGCTTGTTTATATGACAGAGAAAATGGAGTCCTTCTTATCAGTTAAAGAATATGGAAACCAAGGATGTCAAGAATAAAGGTGAAGGACATTTGTATCTTCTTTAGGGTGTGCAGTCTACTTATATAAGATAAGCACTACTTTTTATTAAATTTATATATTTTTCCCATGATTTTTTTACCATTTTCCCTCCCCTATAAAATTTTAAACTGTATAATGTTTCAAACAAAGACATTATTGTAGATTCTGATCTACAATATGAACTCGCCCCTTGTTGTTGTTGGCTTTGTATGACTTCAGAGCGAAAATAAATGAAAGAGAAAGGAAACTCCTGATTTCCAAGAAAGCTATACACTTAGAACCATTTTGCTTCCAGTGCAGATGATGGAGATTAAATGTTTTTATTTAGTAGTAGAAACTGTTAAAATGAGTGCAGCTTGCATAGAACAAACAGTAACAATGCAACTTGCTGGTTATTTACAAGTTTTTTAAACTGAAATGCAGAAGGATTGAGTTTAGGATCTTTTTCTATCAAGACTATATCCAGCTCTGACATGCATGAATGTTAGTCTCCATTATACCAGGGCTTCTTACTTTTGATCTCCATGGTGCAGCTGCAGGCTCTGCCTTCCAGAGATGTGTTCACCTTCCAGAGAGGTGCTCAGTAATTCTCAGGCCGAAAGGTTCTGGGAAATCAGGTTTATTGTCATCCTACCTCAGTTGTAGGGGTGAGATGCAGTTATCTTAGAGCTCAAAGCTGGGGAAACTGAGGGTCACTAGGGACCAAATAATAATGATAGGGTGTGGAAATGAGATTACTGATAGAAGCACGTATAATAAGAATAATAAGAAATACTAGCTCTGATATTGGCAATAGAGAAATGGGAAAAGTAGTCAGGTTAGTAACTATAATGACAACAGAAATCAAGAACTATTTCTTGCCTCTGTTTGATGTATTAGAGGGTATTTTGGAAGGTACTTATTTTTCTCCTCAGTTACTACTGGAGTTGAAAGCTGCTACAATTAAAACAAATTATTAAAAAAAATCTGAACTTGAATGCAGGAGTTTTTAAACTGTCAGCCAAGGAATTATCTTCAATAAGATAATTAATAAGTGTAAGGAAGTTTCAGAATATTGGCAGAATATTAATGTTTGATCAGTATTGAAAAATTATGTACAGGAGGCTGGGGTAATTTTAGACCTAAGAAATAGCTTAACAGCCTATGTAAGTTAAATAATAAAGCGGCTGATATGTAACTCAATTAGTAAAGAATTATAAGGTAAAGAACAGGACAGCAACCAACACTGGTCTCTGGGAAACAGGACTGATAACTGCAATGAGATATAATGAATTCCTTATGAATTCTGCCTTCTCAGTCTGACTGGAAAATCAAAGATAGAGCTTAACATTGTGTCTGTAGTGTTACTTCCACTGCAAGCAACATTCAACAAATGCTGCTGTGATTCCACTTCTGAAACCCTTGAGAAGCAAAGGGAGGTCATAGTCCTCTCCTTCAGCCTTTAATACATGCATTGGTGTTAAAAACAGTTTAGTGTGAAGATTATGGACCATATTTTTGTTTTCAGAGCAGGAGAAGAATAAAAAATTACTAAGAGAAAAGCCATTGGAAAAAACCTCACCAAAACAAGTAAAGAAAATTATACATTTGTTAGTGACAGGACTGATCAGTCACTAAATCGGGGATTTTTTTGCTGGTAGCAATGAATGTAATCAATTGTGATGTATAAACAACCTGGAAAAAATAGATCAAATGCATATCTAACTTGCACTGGAGAAAGAAATAACTCTATCCTAACCATTAAGCTACAGGTAACCTCAGTACTGTTAATACCAGAAAATGATATAAGCAAAAATGGTTGGAGACTTCCTCGTTGGAGGTGGATTTTCTTTGACAGATTCACCAAAATCATGCTGAAACTTTTGTCTTTGGTGCGTAGCCATCAGCTTCAGTGTTTATTGAACTGTTTCACTGTTTGGAACTTTTTTCTTAGAAAAAAATATTGATATAGAGCATATCTATTTCTTTCAGGTATTTTTCTTTAAGTGGTTGTGTTTGGTTGCAACACTTTCAGTAGCGAGTCTGTTTCAATTTTGTTTCAAGAAACAAAATGTAAAATACAAACAAGGAAAAGTTTATCTGGTCCTGACTTTTTTCCAACTTACCAGCTGATGCTGCCCACTGATTATTGGAGTAGGTAAAATTAGCAAAAATTAATGGTTTCAGATATGATTCATAAAGAAAAACCAAATAAAATATTTTCCTAAATAAATGTATGTGCAGAAATTTATTTTGTATGTGTTGCAAAGGCTGACTCTTGGCTTTTTTTTCTCAAAAGTTTATTCAAAGTGAGGAAATAATAGACAATGCTGAAGTAGGTAAAAGAGATTATGAGAGCTGTGAAAAGGAGAAATGAAAGCCAAGACGAGCCAGTTTGATAAAAGAGTAAAAGAGATAATATAATACAAAGGCCAAATCACAGTCTGGGATCTTCTGAACTTGGCAAATGTTTGGCCAAGAAAATCAAATCAGACAAAGGTACCATTAATTTGAAAGACTGTCAATATATCTGCTAGCTGGCCTCTTCAAGCCCTTGGAGGAACAACAGTAGTTGGAAATTTTGACCCAATGTTTTATAATGTAACAAAGCATATTTTTTTCCAGGGCCATTAAAAGTGACTTGAGAGCTCTCTGCTTCTTACTGCTTCTTTGCTTGGACAGGTTGTGTGGCAGTTGTATAATTCAGTATCACTGCTGTGCACTTTTCAAGCTGTAGACTGGGCTGAATTTGAGCCAGGCTGCAGAAAGCTGCAGACTTGTTTCACAAAGGCCTTTAGTAGGATGTCTGGCTAAGGGAACACATCATTAAAATGCTGCTTTGCAGGTAGTGCAACCAGGCCGCAGCCTCGTTTGTAAACCCATCAGGTCCAGGCAGTGGCTTGCTTTCTATGTGATTTGCTTTTCTATATCTAAAGTGATATTGATCTTGCTGTATCCTAAATCTAGGACTGAGGTTTTTGTACCTCCTAGGTAGCTGCCCATGGCTTGCCCTCCTGCCTCATGCCCACCTGTTTGGACTGCAGGGTTGGAGTATCAGCCTCTCCTTCCTTCTTGTACTCTAAATCATCTCCCAACACTAATAAGCCAAGGCAGCAGAGCTCAGGAGTGAGGAAAAATACATTTCTTAAGCCTGGCATAAGCTTTTCTGATTAATGGAATTACATGTGGGATAGATACAAGACAGCTGTTGTTATTAAATAATTCTGCTTATTTGCTAAGAAAAATGAACTGCATGCAGCATTGAGCTCTAGGGACTGCGTGACCATAGTGGATGAAAGATCAGTTGTGAGGTTTGCATTTGTTTGGTGGGAAACCAACATCAGAATTGTTTTATCTGGACCTATCCATAAAATTTTAATTGTCTAACCAGAAGATTTTTCTGAGGTCCTTAGGTATAAAAAAACAAACAAAAAAAAATCCCACAAGTAAAATTCAATCAATTTATGATTTTATGTTGTGGGGGTTTTTCTTTCTTCCAATACTGTTTACAGAAGATCTGGTTCTTGCCTCTGGACCAGACTTTACTCTCATAGTTGTTCTTTAATCACATAAATACATGAATACCTCACATAAATACACAAATACACTTCTCTCAAGTGCAACAGCAGTTCCTGTAGGTTGTCTCCTGTCAATGTACACAATGTCTGGGCAGACAGACAGGGGCTGTTAGAGGGAAACAGAGATTTTCAAGTGTCAGGCGAGTTCCAGACTCAGAATTTCCTAGTTTCTTGTTCCTTCCTCCTGCTGTTATAGAGCTCCTTGTGGCCTCCAGGAAAGGTATGACAGCATTTTAATAGAGATTTTGAAAGAAATAAATTAGCAAGAGAACTATGACTGGCATTTCCATGCTGAGATGCCATGAGCTCTAACCTCTCACTGGTGAAAGATTCAGCTGAAGTCAATTTTGATTTTTTTTTAATAGCTTAGAAATCTTGTTTACATTTCCAATGTACACTTACTCATAGTCAATTTAGGGTCATGTGTTTCCACCATAATTATCTTTAAAATTACATAACCTTTTTTTCCCATCTCAACTTTACTTCACTGATGTATTTATAGCAATATAACATTTTAGCCCTTGAAGCTGTGGTTTTATAAGGTTAAATAAAATCTGTTGATTTCTCTCAGAAATTAGCTTCTTCTTCTTCATGTTAATATCTATTTTTCAGTCTTACACTGATCTCAGTTCATCTCTTTTCAGCATCCATGGCCAAGACTACATATGGTGCAACAAAGGATATTTAACTAGTGCCTTGTAAAATGGCATTAATAACTCATTGTCTCTATGGAAAATACTTTTCCTGATGAGTAATTACAATCTTTTTCATGTCTGCATCACATTGATAGCTTGTAGTCATATGAGTGACTGATACACCTACTCCCTTCTCATTCATTGTCACTTACAGACTGGAAGCCCATTGTCTGTGGCAAGTAAATCCTATAGACATGGCCATAGGATTTTTAGAGTTGCACACCTTTTCAAGGTCATACAGTACAATGCCTGTACTTCTGTGCAATAATCCATTTCTATACCATGTTGACTGTACCTCTCATCTTGTGCCCTTTGCAAATGACACAGATTATTGTCTTTTTGAGGTGCAGAAAACGCCATTTCTTTAAAAAGCAAGCTCCATTCCTCTGAGTGAAGAAATATCTTGAAATCTAAACCAACCTGAAATATAAAATGGGACATATGTCTTTAAGTGCCAGGTTTATTAATCAAGACTCACTTCTACAGTTCTGCATTATAAATCTTAAAAATTTCAACTGTTTGTAGTTCATCAAAAGGAGTCATAACATGCTACTGGAAGCATGACTTCAACAGGTGCTCGATGTTAATTACACCTTTGCTATTATAATGAAGAACCGTATCTCTTTTAAGGTTACTTAAATCTCAGTTGTGAATGACAACACCAGATTATCAGACATCAACCTGGATTTTTTCTATATGGTGAAAAAAATTAAATCAAATTAACACACCTAATTATTTCTAATGAGAATTGAGAACTAGATAACTCCATGCTACATAATTGTGTGTTTTAATTGTTTGACAAGGTTGAGCTAGGAGGGGGTAACCCTGTAATGCTAGTATTTGTATTCCACATAGCTCAGTACTGTGTTTTATCTCTTTAGTAGTTTTGATAATGACCATTGATAATACCCTTTTTAGCTCTGTGATAAAATATTTTCTACAATTTTCATTGAAATATGTAGTAAAAAACCCTAAACCTCTTTTGCGTTGATGTTTCAAAAATGTTGAAGTGATTTTAGAAAACTTATGTTGAGAACAAATCCTTCAGTTAGGGTCTCTGACTGTCCTCAGAAAGCATTTTTGGTTGGTGAGAGACTTTTTCGCTTGTTTCTCCCTCCTAGGATTACTTATGGCTATTTTCCAGGAGTGAAAAAGGAGGTTTTACCAGGTGTCCTCTTTCAACTCATCCCTAGAACAGAGCAAGGATGGGATGCAGAGCAGATGTGTTCCAGCTGAGGCAATAGTACTGCAAGAGCAATACTCTGGTTTTATAGGGTTATCCTGGCCCAGCTTCCTGCAGCTGGAACTTGCTCTCCACTGCACTGTGCATGGGCCTCCTGCAGCTCCTGCAGGGAGCTGGATCAGAGCCATCTGTGCCAAATCCTTCCCCATCTGTTACCAACTCATCACCCTGGTTGCTTGCTGCCAGGCCTGGATTTGCTCATTTGTCTCAATTAGCTGAACATATTGATTGGATTTGTTCTGTTCTGTAGGGGAAGATGTTTTGTGGTTTGTTGGTAGGAGCTTTTTTTCCTGTGGTGAGGGGCTTGTTAATGTTACACGAGCTGGTGAGGAGATGTCTGATGGGGATGAGATTAGGTTCAGTTTATTGGAGGAAGAAAAAAGCTTTGCCTATGTGGCAGTTAGAGGGGAAAATACACTGGGATTAAAAAGAAGCCTGTTGTTTCCCTCAGAGGAAGGGCCAATGGGCTGTCCAGGCTGGCAGCACTCTGCCTGGAAGAAGTGTACACAGAATAATTTTCCATCTCCTGTCTCTTGCATAACACAAATGCTTTATGTAAGGGTCATTCAACTACAATTCTGTTTGCTTTGTGCCCTAGTGTCTGTTACTGCACTCTACCCAAGGTCATTGCTCCTCTTACTTAGGCAGTTCTGTATTTCCAACAATTGCCATTGTAAGAGGGAGAGCTTCAAGCTAAGCTTTAACATTTCTTGTAGTTTTCCTGAATGCATTTTCTTAGCTATTAGAATAACTCTTTTTTAAACATAACTGACAAATTAATACCATGACAAATTACAATATTAAAAATAACACTTAGGAAGAATTCACCATAATAGTTGCAATGCAAGTAGATGTAAAAAGAATAAACCCCAAACACCCAAACAATAAATGTGAAAAATGTGTTAAAACCTTTTTTTAATCCTGTAGAAAGCACATCCTTCTCTAGAACTTTTTCCATAGTTTTAATGACTATGTTTGAATTTTTGCTGTTCTGTCTTTAATAGTAACCTCTGGTTTCATGAAAGTAGTCATGCCTGATGCAGTAAGGGAGCACAATAACACAGTTTTCCCCTGCTTTGTGGGCAAGGACATAATGCTTCTAAAACAAGCTGCTGCTGTGGCTGCATGTGCAGAAGTGTCAGGTTCCTGGGAAGGTAATTGCATGAGGTTCAGGGGTGGAGGAACAAGAGTGGCAGCCTTGGGCAGCCCTGTGGCCACTGCAGCTTCCCCCTCACATCCCACGGTGGGAGGGGTGAGGTCAAAACTTTTCCAAGGGCTGTAGAGGCTTTTACCAGTAGGAGAAAAAGGGATGAACTCTGACATCCCAGGGTGTATCCTCTGGTCATTGCAGCCTCCTCCGCCTGTTCCTGTCTCTTAGCCTCTGATAAGGTTAGGTGCTGTTTTCCTTATATATCTTGTCCTAGTCTCGTCTCCTCATTTTTTTCTTGCCCCAGTCTTTTTCCCAGTCACCCTTTGTACCCCCACAAATGGGAATTCTGTTCAAGTATTGTCCTTTCCTGCTCTTCATATCCAAAGTTACAGGAACTATTGCAGTTATCTGAAATTTCTTGTGTGAGCAATCTTCCCCTTTTCTAGACACAGAGTTCATCTTTTGCTAGGCTCACTCGATGCAGTGAAGACCAAACTAGACACTTCAATCATCTCTGGTGGCTGAAACTTGGTGCAAGACCCTCATTCTCATTCTCAACACTGAGTTGTCAATAAAGTTTCAGACTAGATTAATAATTTCTTGTTTCACAAGGCTTAAAGACAGAACTCCTCCTTTGATCTCATGAGAAAGATAGACCTGGGTATAAAGCAGAGTTAGCTTGTGAAAAGTATGAAATATTTTTGGCATGCCCCACAGATGAAATTTGGATGACATTTAAAAGTCTCTGCTGCTTAGATTAATTGGCCAATGCTCCTTGGAAGGTTGTCACTGGCACCTTGGTTTTCAGTCCAGCACTGTGCTACAAGGTAAGTTTGAGTAACCTGTGTTGCAGCAAGCAATTCCTCCCGGAATTAGCCAATATTGAATAGAGCAGTGAACTTTGCAAGAAGGCCCTGAGCTTTGTATATGTTTAATGATGTTCTAACATCTGTCAGTTGCTTAATTTCCAAAGGGAGGAGTGCTCTCCCCAGCTCTCAGACTCGAAATCATCATTCTACACTGCACTCCAAACAAAAGCACTCTGCTTGTCGCACTCTGACATCTAATGAGAATGATTGCCCTCCTACCAAAGGAGAGGAATTGCTAAGCAGCACCAAGGCAGCAATTACAGAAATCAAAGCAGACATTTCCCTGCTGGTGCTGTGGGAAGGTGGCAGTGGGTTTGTAAGGAATGACACTCAACCCTGGGCAGGTGAGGTGCAGGCTGATCATTCTGTATTTGCTGGAAGTTTCCTGGAGGATTTATGTTTTATCTAGTCTACCACCCAATCCTCTTCTGACCTGATTTTGCATTTCCTTAATTTCTGGCAGGTGGGACAGTGTGGATTTTGCTGTGCTGACACTAAGGGATGATGTCCATTGTGACAATGGGACAGTGAGCTGACAGGCAGTGGAAAAGGTTTTCAATAAAGTCTTGTGCCCTGGACAGGCACTGCCTTAACTGAAGTGTTAGAGGAGGTGAACTCAAAGAAATAATTGGGGAAAAAAAAGACTACTAAATTCCTGACTGCTGTAAGGTCATATAGATTTTCAACTGAAATGGCCAGAGCATGCCCTGACCCAAGGTTCAGCCTGTTCAGCTGTCTGGTGTTCAAGCCCTGATCTGGTGCAGCTGAGCCATCTGATTTTTGGCTCACTTTTACCAAGGAACTTGTCAAGGTGCAATGAAGTTGTGCATGAATATGTCTATAAATGTGAAAAAGAGAGACTGAAATGGAAATGCTAAACCAGTAAAAATTAGTGGCTTAAGGATTCAAAGGGAAAAGTATCACACAAGAAACTATAGAACCCTAAGGGAGAGGCAGAGATGCAGAAGATGTAAATTCAGTGGAATGCAAATGAGCAATAAAAGGTGCAGTGGAGTGTGGTCATCCTCTCTGACATACCAGCAGTGATTCACGGGGGTTCATCAGGATGGAAAGTCTGGTAAAACTCAGCCTCATAACACCTCATAACTCTCAGATGTTTGTTCTGCTTATGAAGCAGGAAATAACTGCTTTTCACTCCAAAGTTGCATCCATTTTTCCTGCAGAATATCTTTATATAGAAAAAAGATGCTCCTTCTCCCTTATATGTGATTGATGGCCATTTAACTACAGGAACTTTAACAGAACTTGGACTAAAAAGAAATGCAAATATTTTCTATAGACTGCAGGATTATGAAACCTGGACTTACTATTTTTACTTTTGGTTGGAAATTTTAGGGTGCAAGGCTACAAATCTAATTCAGCCTGAAGTCAGAACAATGTCCAACCTCTTGTGCAGCTTAGAATTTAGGTGACACTTTGCTGCTCACAGTACATGGGCAAGCCTGGCACCCTCAGAGAAAGGTGCTGCATCCACACATCACAGGGACTTTGTCCAGCTGGTGAAGGGTATGATATGTCTGATAGCAGAGGCCTGTCCTTGTTCTGATACTGATAATGTCCATATCCCTCCCTAATCCTAAGAAACATGCTGTAATGCCTCTGTGTTTTATTTGTTTGTTTGTTTTTTTCACTCTGAAATCTCTTTTGCAACTCCATTTCTTTTTTTGGCAGTTTTTAGAGGAAGGGAGAAAAGGAGGGGAATCATGATGACCAGTTTAGCAGTTTTATAAATAAATGGAAACTCTGGTATCAGTTACGCTTTGCTGTTTAAAATAGAATGTGAAACAGTGAGGGTAGATTTGAAATTTGTAATTTTCATGGAGGTGGAAATAAATAACTGCATCCATGGTGCATAACTTTTATTAAGAAGTTAATGTTTCAATCACAGAAAAGAAATAAAGGTGCTAGCAAAAGGATATGCCATGTCACATCTAACTAATTCACATACTACAGCAGTTGTGATACACCATTTCCACACCCCATTTATGTGGATGTTGGCATATTTAGGAGTATATAGGACTGTGGGCTTGAATGAGGCAGTGATTTGCTTCATTCAAGTTTTTTTTCACCCAAATTTTGAGTGTTACAAAATAGAGAAAATATAAGTTCGTTCTTCCTTGTCTGTAATGAAGAATAAAACAGAGATGCAGACCTGTAGACAGGAGTACAACATTAATGGGAATATTGTCCTCAGAGAGGCTCCTTCACTGGGATGGTCAGAAGAAGAAGACTCCTTGTTCCAGCTAATCAGGAAAAGTTCTAATCATCAGGAGACCTATTTAAAGCACACAGTGCATAGCATACTTCATGTGATAGTAAACTTTCTGCTGCATATGATTTGCATTTAACCAGAAGTAGTTCTCACCTGCTAGACTCAAGGTTTAAAGACTGTAACAGCTGTGCTTTCATTTAGGTATAGCAAATAAGAGTTTAAGTTGTTTTCTAATCAACAAAACGGGGCCATATCATACAAAGCGTTAACACTTTTATAATCTAATATTTTTAAAGAAAATTTCCTAAAATATTTCTTCTTATTGAAGTAAATCTAAGAATCTTCCTGGGGAGGAGAGTGTTGTACAAAATCTTGCATCAGAAGAGGTGGCAATGTCCTAAGCAGAATTTCAGATTGGATGTGGATGATTTCTAGCTGCAGCTCAGTCCAGGCCATAATCTGGAGCAAAATTGTGTGTGGGCAATTTTCTCACTTTAACCAAGGACTTCTTGTATGACACTGGGCAGGTCCCTTAATCCCTGAGAAGTGGACTGATGCTATCTAATTTTGAATTGCGTGAGAAATGTGACATCCTAGGGCTCCTGGATAGCCAACAAAACGAGTATGGGCAGTACAACTCATTTATCTCAGTAGTGGCTCCATGGAGCTGTTAGATTTGGAACACTGCACTCCTCGACACGTGACTGGATGAGCTTAACTATTCTCTCTGTCACTTCTCTGTCTACCAGTACAGTTATTTTGATTCTGTGTTTTTATTCCCTGTCCCATTTCTTTAGTTCACCAGATGTTAAGATGGTTATCTTGGGCTTCCTCCACGCTTAAAGCAACAGGGTGTTGAAATGCAGTGTAGCTGCTGGCACTACATTGATGCAAATACATGTAGACTATTACTAAACACCTAAGCACTAGCCAAAGACAAAGATCCCACCTTTGTGCTAGTCACAGTAATATTTTTACTACTGTCTATTGAGTATTCTATTAACTGAAAAGGTAATGATCCTGTTCAGGGCAGCCTTGTCACTTGTGCAGAAGTACAGACGAGAAAACTCTTGCAACTATGAACAGCTTTTTTTTTCTTTCAATTAGTTAACTCTCAGGAAGTCATAGCTGCTAAGGAGATATTAATAGCAGTGATCAAAGAGAGAGAGATCACAAATGTCAAAATTTCCAGCTGAAGACATAATTACCCTAAAAAGCCTTTTATGTAACTTTTTGCTGCATCTGCTGGAATTTATGAATCACAGAAGAGAAAGTAATCATCCTGAGAAAGAAATTAAAATGCATAGGTCTTCCCATATATTATGCAAACAGAAGTTTTGTGATGTTTGTCTTAAATTCAGATTATTATTTTTTAAATTAAGTAGTTTGTAGAATTGGTGAAACTAAAGTATCCAGGGTACAAACATGCAGCATCACAGAAAGAAGTGGTGACCAGCTAATGGCTTGCCTACAAGCAAGTTGCCATGGAAACAAGATCACCTTCCTTCTAAATGGATGGTGTTGAATATTCAATATTTGTAAGATATCCATGATATTATAAGTAATAAAATTAGAATATCAGAAGGGGCCTTTAATCCATTTTATCTGGGTGCTGTTTTTTTTTCTAGTATGCCCCTCATTCCACCATTAAGTCACTTCCATCTGAAGTATATTCTCCAGAAAAGCATACTGTATTGAACTGGAAAATGTGTGCTTAATATCTTGTCTGAATTTGAGCCTGATTTCAGTTTAGACAGTGGTTCTTGCCATTCATTTCTCTCCTAGATTAGATATCCCCCAATAACTTATCTGCTGTGGTCAAGAAAACTTCCAAACTTCTCTTTCTTAAACCTTATCTTCTGCAGTAAGATGTTTAATCTTTTAATAATTTCTATTGATTGCTTCCAATCTTGAAGAAATATGGGCTAGATATGGGAATTAAGAAATAAATCTTCCCCTTGGTTTTGTGTCTGCAAGCTGAAAGAGGGGAAAATCCAACACCATGTCTTGTTCCATGTTGAATTGTTTCCCCACAGAAGAGCAGTCGCTGATTATGTGACAAATGCAGTAAGAAATGATGTAGCATTTGTGGCCATTTCAGCTGAATGTGCTTTCAGAGGAGCTGTAATTGCAATTTTTCTTTGAAGCTGTGCAATGAGTCCTCATCACTCCAGCTCCTGGCTGGACAAACCAGCACAATGCTCAGTCTCATCATGCTCCTCTTCTGCCACCATGGGTTTCAAAAATGCAGGCTCAGGGACTCCAAGGGTGCCCTGTAGAGCTGTGCTGTGGGGCTGCCACCATGGGATCCATATCTGCAGGTAACCCTCAGCTATCATGAATTATGGCTAAAAGTGAGGCTACACCAGACAAGTAGATTTGTGATCAGTTTGGCTGTAGTCCCTCTAAAAGACTCAGTGACCTGGATTTCCCCTCTGTGTCTGCTGCTCCAGCTTCAGAAGCTTAGCATTGCAGTGTGCATTAGTATTAGTCCCAAGTGTTTACAATGTCTAGAGTTAACACAGCAAATGTGCTGCATTAGTGGAAAATTTATCTACAATAAAAGATTTTAACATCCAAGGATTTAAATGTTTTAAGCAAAATGTCTTCAGCATTTCTTTCTTTTCAGAAAAAAAAAAAAAGCGTTATAAAATATTTGAAGCCTATAAAACTTTTCAGTTTTACAATATGAGAAAAATGTGAAGGTAAAATTACGCAGGTTTCACCTCCTCATGTTTTGGGGTATTTCTTTGCCAATTTACATCCAATTAAAAATGTATTGTTTATAGTACTTTCAGTACTGGTTTCAGTTCTGTTGAATTTAATACCAAAGCCCCATTATTCCTCATCCGATCATGGAGATCAAACTGGACTGGATTGCAGCCAAAAATATGCTGATTTCTTTATGCAATTTTTATGTCTTGAAAAACAATCATACACTTTAACTCAACTGCAATTACCTAAATTAATCAGAACAACCAATATGAAAAAAAAAAAAAAACAAAAACTCCACCACCACACGTAATAGGAAAATTGCTGTTTTAATGTAGAGTAACTGTTCTGAAAACTGTATTTAGCAATTTCATTTCTTCTGCTCAATGGCAGCTCACATGGCACCCAAGAAAGCTCTAGACTATGTTCTGGCTCTATCCTCCATGTTTGTTCCCTGCTTAACAAGGGCAGGGATGAAAAATTAACAATGGGATGTTTTAGAAGACTGTCCATCTACTCATCTTTTCGAGCATATGGAAATGGCAGCAGTATCTTTTTCACCAGGAAGGGTGAAGTTTTTCCACAGGCGTACACTCATATGCTTGCCATGAACTTTTGGAAATGAATTTTCATTGGCTTGGGGAAAAAGAACAAATTAATACGTAGCTATATCCCCTTCTGTCTTGAGACCTCATATTTACTTTCACACAGCTTTTCTTTAGAGTGAAATTGTGCATTTCACTCCCTTTTTCAAATATGAGATTTTTCCAGTGAGTACAAAGATCTGTGAGGATATTAGCACATTAGCTAATTAAGTTTGTTTTGCATTCTTAACATTTAGCTATGCATAAGGGAGCTATACAGGGAATTTGAAGAATCAGGTATTTTGGAGGAGATTAGGCCTTAAGAACATCAGAAATTAAAAGCTTTAAGACTTTTTGCAAGCATGCATATCTCAAGGATATTGTGAGGATCTGTTGTCCTCAGAGGTAGCTCTAGCCTCATATCCCCTGGATGCTGCTGCATAACTGAAGAAGTCTAAAGCTTTAGCTCTACATTATTTAATGAACAGCACTGAAGGGAATGAACAGCAGCTTAGAAGGGAATTTGAATTCCAGCAATTATTGCTATTATTATTATTTTATGTTCACATACCTTCTCAGGCAGGAATCTTGCTTTTTAGCTTGAAGCTTTCTTCAGTCCCATTATAAAGTGAAATACCAAACCCACCTAAATAGTCATTCACTAATTTAAGGTGTTTTGCTCTCCTGTATCTACAGTCATTGGAAAAAAAGCTTGCAAGAGACAAAAAAGAAAAGGAAGTTGCACATGCTGTAAGAGGGGACTCCATCCCACCCCTGCAGCAAATCACAGCACGTCAGACCCTCAGGCTCATCTGCTGTATCTGTGGAATTATGCTGTTTAAATCTGCTCTTACCTTAAAATGGTGTTCAAACAAGGCAGTCCTCTGTGACCCAGAGCATGTTAGTGACTGCTGCATCTCTGTCAGTGTAAGTAATTGCCATTCTTTCTTCAGTAAACCCAAATTGCTCTCTGTGTTCAGGCCCTTTGCTGTGCAATATGGACTCATTTTCTGCATTGCAAGTCTATAATTCTCCAAGCTGGCAGCAGTGTGATTGCTCTGTTAATTATGTACAATCAGTCCTACTGTCAATCCAACATAAAAAAATACACCTCTGTGTGCTCCAGAGTGGTGTAATTCAAGGGAATGGAAATTATTTGCTGTATAGAAAGTGTGAATGCATGTATCATAGAAAGTAGCTAAATAAATATGTGTATGTAAGGGTATGTAAACTCTTCTAAGGGTATGTATACACACTCACATATAAATAATTTCTGTTTATCTGGAACTAACATGACAAAAACTGCAGGAAATCATAGCTTGAAGATTTAAATTTCATTCATTTTGCTGTGCTCCATGGTATCTCAATTAACTGTAGATTCAGAGGTAGTTCATTCTTCTACTTGCAATGTTACCAAGAAGAGACATCTCTCAGAGTCATCTCATTGCCTAATTAATTTTACTGCTCTTAACTGTGAGCATTGACTAGTCTGGACAATCTGTAAAATGAAAATTTCTTTTGTGTTGCCCTACAGGATGAAGGAATTCTTCAGGAAACCAATGAAAAAATAATTTTCCTGACACTTTCAAGTAAATAATAATTAAAATGCTGATGTTTGATCTGTCTGAGACTGAAGAAAAAGCTAAAATGTCACAAATAGTTTTCAAACAGAAATCCAAATGAAAAATGGTCTTGTGAAAACAGAAGAATTTAATGTTTAAAAATCTCTGAATTATGTACTTAGATTGAATTTAATTTAAAAATATTGTTTTAAAGAAGGGATTAATTTAGAAAACTTGAATAGTGTACTTGCAAAATATTAAAATTTTTTGAAACTGATAATAGGCTACAGGAATTTCCTGCTTTAAAAACAGATCGGTTGGAGGTGGAAAGAGATATTTTCCTTCAGAGTTGCTATTTTTTTTTTTTAGAAGGGCCTTCCTGAAAAAAAAAAAAAAATCAAAATCATGGCTCATAGTCTGGGTCTCCTCTGAATTCAGCATCAATATTTAACTTAGAATCTGTGGCCCAAACCTGCTCTTCTCTCTTCAATGTGGAGGACCCTTTTGTTCTGTTTTATTTTAGAACATGTAGAGGAAGAAGAAGTCAGGCTGGCTGTGCCAACACCTTTGGGACAGAGACGAAATTGCACCGAGGTAAGTTGAGATCAGCCCCATGTATTTCCACATTTCTGTATCTTGACACAAACCATGGGAGAGAGAAGGGCTGTGTGTCTGATGCTGTGCCCAGGGCAGAAAGGGAGGTGAAGTTTGTGGGGTCTCAGGTGGAGATCACCTGGCTGAGTGACAGCTTTTCATCTCAGAGGAAAGCAGAAGCAATCTCCTCTGTCTGACTCCCTGGAATCTGCTCATCCTCCCTCCCAGCCCGTGGAGCATCAGGTCAGCAGAGCACGCCTCAGCCTCTGTGCTCTCCTCACAGCCCCATAAATACTTCCTGCATTTAAGCTGCTCTCTGCTTACTGTCATAACAAATAATTATAAGAATTTATAATGTGTTTCTTTAGCCCTTGAGCTGTGATTGCTTATGCATCTGTGGTGTAACTCAGTGGGTAACAGAGGCTGCCTTTGCCAGGCTGAGTGCACTGTGGTGCTCCCAGGGAAGGCTCACTCATCACCACTTTATTGCTCACATCCCAAAGCCAAGTGAAGAGGAATCTTCTAATTCTCAGAGAGGTGAACTTCCATCATAGCTCTGATAACTTGATGCTACACTTCATCTAGCAGCCAGCACTTAGCAGAGCACCCTGGAGACAGCAAAGGGAGGGCTGGGGAAAGCAGATGTGAAGGATTTCACATTCTGTATCATCGCTGTCAGGCTGTTTATCACAATTTTTGCATGAAAATCTTGTTTGGCAGCAATCCTGCCCCTCCTCCAAACTTACAATAGTTGTATGAGTAAATGGGTGAGGGGAAGTCAAGGTAATTTAGAATATCACTTTTAATGTTAATTCTTTTATTAAGGTGTCAACTCTGGGAAAAGCTTTATGAACGAGGTGAGTTTAGGTGCGTGTGCTGTATTTCTCATGATAAAACAGACATGAGGACAGACTTTTTAGCAGGACTTGTTGAATTGGGATAAGGCATAGAAGTTTTAAACTAAAAGATGGCCCATTTTTGATTAGGCATAGGGAAGAATTTCCTTGCAATGAGCATGGGGAAACACTGGCACAGGTTCCCCAGAGAGGTGACTGTTGCCCCACCCCTAGGAACTTTCAAGGCCAGGTTGGATGGGGCTCTGAGCAACATGATCTAGAGGAAGGTGTCCCTGCCCATGGCAGAGGGGTTGGATTAGATGACTTTTCAAGGTCCTTCCTAACCCTAATTTTCTACGATTCTATGAGAACCCCCTCATGCTGGTCACAGTCTGCTCAGTAACAGGAATGTGCCTGTGGTAAAGCTCCAGGTGAAGGTGAATGTACAAACCTTTGAGCAGCAGGCAGGATGAAGCAGCCCAGCCTCAGACGTACTTAGAAATGAGTACGTACACAGTATGAGCTGCCTGGCTGAAGGACAACAAAAGTAGGAAAAGAGCTTTGGGGAGGAAAAGGTGCAAGCAGCATCAGGATTCAAAATTGTGCAAGGCTAAGAAGAATGATCCATCATTACTAAAACAATAGGACTTGTGTTTTCCTGCTTGGTGTATTTAGTTTCAGTGGTTAGGGTCAAGAACCAGCTCCTGGGTAGAGCTTGAATGCAACTTTGGGTTGTAAGCTGGCCTAGGCTGGTTCTAGGCTGGCCTAGAGTTTAAGTCTGAAACCAACACGTCCAAAGCATATTAAATTTTGAAGAACCAATGGTGCAAACAGACATATATTTTAAAAATAATTATTCTAATGCTGCAGGAGCTTGGTTAGTTGTCCTGGTTTCATCTGGGATAGGTTTTCTTCCCAGTAGCAGGTACAATGCTGTGTTTTGGGTTCAGTATGAAAATAGTTGTTGATAAGACTCTGATGTTTTGATTGTTTCTAAACAGTGCTTATTCTAATGGAAAGAATTTTCATCTTCCTATCCTCTGACAGTGAGGATGAATCCATTATGGAGCATGGCCAGGGCAGGGGCATCACTTGTTCTTCTTGGGGTTAATTCCTCTTTCTTTGTTGTTTTCCTTTTCATTCCATTATAATCATTGTTATTATTATTTTATTTTATTGCAATTCTGTTATTAAACTTTTCATATCTCAACCCATGGGTTTTAACTTTTTTTCTGGTTCTCTTCCCCATCCCACCAAGATGGAGCAAGCAGCAGTGTGGTACTTCATTACTGGCTGGGGTTGAAACACAACAGTAGGACTTGGAGAAATGAAGGGAGCTGCTGTACGTCCATATGTTATTTCACATTTAACAGTTGGAGTTCTTTTTATATTGTCATAAAAATATTGTCATGTCTTTTCTATGTTTGTACATTCCTCTTATAATACCTCATTCAAATGTTTGAACGCACCTCAAATAGTTTCTCAGTTATATTTTATTTACTTTCTGTGCCCATGCCTTTCCCTGTATGACTCCTTATTAAAGTTTTGGACTGAGCTCCACATGAAGTAAAAAGCCTGATTCCTCCCTGACACCCACTCATTACTCATCTGAGGAGGTGCTGAATGGTTGAGATGACAATTATATCTGACCATGACCAAATGGCCAGAAAGGTAATGTACCATGCTCTGGGATTTGATTACTGACCTGAAAGGGCAAAAGATGATGTCCTCCAGATTTAATATAAAAAGAAAATAGAAAACCACAAAAAAACTCCAAACAAAAAAAGCCCCAGACTTCCCCTTCCTGACTTTCTAGTAAGATGAGAACTGAGCAAGGAAACATAAAACTGTCTCTACAAAAGAAAAATGTAAAGTAACTTATCTGGAAGTATTTACACAGGACTCTTTCACAGCTGAGTGAAATACACCTAGAGTAAAACTGCCATTTCCTCCTCCTCTGGCCACCCCCAGGTCTTCCCAGGTCTTCCCTCTGCTTCCCCAGTTGCCATTGTGAACCTTCAGATCAGAACATTTATTTACCCCAAACAGAAATGACATCCCTAACCAGTGAGCTCAAACTCTGTCATTACTCGCACTTCCAATTGCCCAGTTTATATTTCAGAGCTGATTTATGGTCCTTGCCTGCCTCTCTGCCTAAATGCCCCAAGCAATTTATTCCATAATGCCCTTCTTGTAAAGAAATTACACCTGAATTGCTCACAGGTTAGCTCTTCCATGGCACTCCATGCCCTGGTACTTTTCTCTCATTCTCCATTTCAAACAGCTCAAAGGCAAACTGTGATATGGGATTTTGATTATAATGTTCAGACTTAGTGCAGTTAAACTGGAGAGGGAGGAAAAGCACACTGCAGTCTCTTTTGGGTTATTAAATGAATTTCAGCTTTGCAATACTACTATGAAACCCACATAAGTCCAAAGGATTGCTTGGGGTTTAAACAGTGTAAAGAGCTGAATTTGACAACCTGTCTCAAGCTAGGAGAAAAGGGAGTTAAAGTGCTGCATCTCTCAGAGAACCATATAGATGCACTGTTTGTGGCTGTCACTGTTTGAGGGAAACTAAATCAGTAATAATTTTGGTTTGGTTTGGTTTGTTCATCCTAGTTATATTTTCTCAAAAAAATGGTAGTATCCAGGGTTACATTTTATTCTTGTTCCTTTACTATGAATTAATTCTGTGTAACTCTTGCATGGTGATGGGCACTTTAACATTTAACAGGACGTGGATCTTGAAGAGGTTGACTGAAGTGCAATTCCATAAGGCAAATGTGAGTTTTACACCTAAATGTCACATTACAGGCCCATCAAATTGCAAAGACTGGGAAGCTATTTCTGTGATGGGAGGCTGTTATGGCCCTTGAGAAAGCAGATGGAAACCCACATTCTCTTCCTGTGACAGAACATGTGGAAGATGACATAGACTTGCTATTTTCATTTCTACCTATATATCTTAGCTTATGTGACCCAGATGTAAATTAATTGAAATAACAACTATGGCCTAACCCAGCTGAAAAAGAGATATGCAAAGGAAAAGACCTTGATAATATTATCCTTAGTTTTATCTTTTTCTACAAGTAGCACAAATGAGTATAATGGTATTGTTAATGGTATTCAAAACTAAATAAAAGAAAAATTAGGGTGTCTCTCTTATAAAAATTCAGAATGAAAAGAGTTACTGTTCAAGACATAAAGGATGAAAATAAATCTACCTCTACAGTAATTAATTTTTTTTAAAAATCCTGACTAATGAGTGCTGTCAATTACAGCAATACCTTACTCTTGCAATATGTGCTGCTGTTTAACTGTGTAATTACTTTCTTCCCAGTAATATCTCTGGACTGTTATTTTTAGAGTATTGTAAGGCTTGCTGCAAAATCAGCCCTAAAGGAAAATGCAGAGTTGGGGAAATCAGAGACATCTGAGAAATCAGACACAGAATAGGAAGTGACAGGGAACTTAGCATGGAGTGCGGGTTTCTCTTTCCTGATCTGGGATTTTGTGCACAGCAATACTGATACCCTGAGAACCAAGAAGTCCAGGACAGGACTTGAAACCTGCTCTTCACCAGGACAAACAAGATGGGAATCACAGCATAGCTTACTCCTGTTGTCTACCTCATTCCAAGCCTGATTTCAGCAAAACTCAGACTGGAATTGTGAAACCCTGGCGTGGCATCCTGGAGGATGTGAGGGATGGCAAAGTGCCTGTGCACACAAACAGAGGTGAGGCTGGGACCAGCTCGGCAGCTGGACCCCCGTGGGGTTTATCTTCTCAAAAATCTCCCCACCACATGAACCAAGGCACAGGAAATGGAGACATCTGGGAGATGTACTAAATCCTCCTGGTCTGAGCTAAAACCAGACAGGTGCAGGTGCACCCTAAGGGATAATCCACCCAGTAAAGGTGGGCACATACTTGGGTACCTGCAGGACTCAGACAAAAGCCTCTGCACTGCAAATACAAGTGTGGAATTTGGAACAAATATTTTACTACAAAATTATTAGAGATATTGTATTGCGTAGGTCTGGCTGAATTAAAAATTTTCAAAGTATCAGCATGTGTGATGTCTAAACTACATTACTTGTGGAACCACATTAACTTGCTGCACTTTTGCCAGCTGCCTCACTGCAAGTCAGGTAGCAGCAGATAGGTTCTCTCTTTGTGCTGTATAGTCTGGAGGAAATAGAGGTCTCCAGGAACAGTAGAAAGCTCTTTAAAGATGAAAAAGTTAAAAAAAATTCTCAGGAAAGAAATTTTTCAAGAAGGCTTTTAAGGCCCAAGTGACTGAATTGCTACAAAATCATCATATGTAGGCTCTTATGTGATGTCTTCTGGGTGTCCTGGGATTTAGAATGTGTTTCTGTACTTTGTTGAAATACAGCTGAAAGCACTAAGCCAGCACTAACCATGTGCACGTCAGACTATCAGAAAAGTGAAAAAAAAAACCCAACAAAAAAATCCCAGGGAAAGTAAGGGCCAGGAAGGAGCCAAAGTAGAGCCCCCAGTGCAACACTGTTAAAAGAGCACTCCTGGACTTCTTTTATCTGAGCTCCTTTCATGCACAATTCCTGGCAGGTTGGGAAGCCAATGTGACAGATACAGAGTTTCCAAAAGAGGAGCAGGCAGTTTTGAAAGCATCACTGCCTCTTGCTTTGTCTGCACAAAGAAAAGCCTGCGCACATTTATTTTCCTTTCACTGCTGTCATATGGATTAAAGCATCCTTTGGGTAAAGTTTATGAACCTGTTGGAGGCTGGATCATGTGCACACCCATCTTTCCTGACCTCTGCTTGCCTTTTGTTTCTTTGCTAAAGCCCATCTAAAGTTTCTTTTCTCTCCTTGTACAAGGTTTACTTCCTGCTTTTCAGAGGTTCATTGCTATGATGCCTTTCACATTCCCTGATGCCTTTTAAAATTCTCTCTTTTTCACCTGTACCTCTCCATCTTCTCTGGGAGATTTCAACTCACTCATAACTCCATCCTTTCCTTCAGATGGATAAGAAAAATACTTGTTCTTTAGGTGTCTGTCAAGCTCTTCAGCATACTAATTGCTGTTTGTCAAAGAACAGTCATTAAAATGCATGGTGACTGCTGAGAAATAGCCATAATGGCCTGAGATAAAAGTGTTCCCTCTGTCTTTTCTGCTGCCCCTGAGCGGGTGGTTACTGCCCTGGAGTTCAGTGAAGGACAGTGTTTTCCTCAAAACCTGCTTTAGTGCCCAGCTGGTTGCATGAGCTTCTTGGCTACTAATTACATCAGCCCCATATAAGTGATAGAATGGTGTAAGTTCACAGACTGGCCCACTCTTCTATCACTTCTTCCCAGTATATTAAATGTTTTAATCTCCTCCTCAGCCCTTTTAATGGTATTAGCTTGAATTCACTAGACTTATTCAATAATTTTACAATTTTTTTTTCTGAGGTGGGTGAAACTGATCTGTGTTTTCCTGGGAAAATTGCCTTTTGTGGTGGTAATCACTAGATTAATAATGGCATAAGCAGCTGAGGGAATTTGACATCTGGTTGGGAGTGTGTTGTTCAACATGTCTAGTTGGAAGTTATACACAGAGTGGCTGTTCAAGGATATGCAGTCTACCTAACAAGTTTTTGTACACAGAAAAATGTTTGAATTCTACACAGAAAGTGCACGAATAGCGAGATCCCTACAATATCATCAAGATAGAGAGCTGTTGCATTAGGTATGTTTTTTGTAAGTAGAAAATCTCTCCATCAAACTGAGGTCTAAGAGATTTCTAGTTTGAACAAATGCACTGTAGAGAAAAGTACCACAGGCCTAAACTCTTGAAATCATTGTGGTTCCCTCACAAAAAGTGCTTGGTTTTCACAGAAATATTGAGTTCAATTATGTTTTCACTAAAAAATCACCTTCTATCCATCATGTTGCCTTCGTGAAGGTCAATTATTTATAATAAGGCATCAGTGGCATGGCCAAAGGTTTCACATGCCCCTTCTGATCCTCAGCATCGTCTCAGTTATTACAGTGGGTTCATTTGGTTTAACTGCCTTGAACTCAAAATGCAATGCTATTAATGAGGTACAAGAAAAAAAATCAGATTTTCTTTGAAATATTTGTTTTCTCTCAGGTTTCCTGACAAATGAAAACATGTAGGAAAATTTGTCATCATTTTTTACTCTGTAGTCCAGGTCTAAGCAGACTCATCCTCACAGATTGCCTATGTCCAAGTGTGAAAATCCTTTGAGAGACCTCTAAATATTACATTAAATCTGACAGAGATAGAATTGGCCCTTATTGTAGTAATTTAATTCCCAGATCATGGAAAAACTGGCACTTTTTTACACATGTATTACAGGGTTATGAGAGCAAGGGCTATGCTGAAGGGCAGGTAAATTAATTTGATCCTCAGAAATGAAAATTTGTGTGAAGGCAGTTTTGATTCATTTTGTCTCCTACCAAGATCATCAATTCTGACAAGATGCAGTGCCTGGGAGTACTGGGCTTGCTGTAACAGCTCTGCCTGATTGTTCCTGCTGTTGCTGCTGCTGCTTCTTTCCCCCTCTGCTCTTTCTTGAGACACCTTAATCTGGATGCAGGGTTTATTGGAGTTACTAGAGTTTGTTTGCTTGGACTCAGAAGATCTGAGCTCAACCCAAGAGAGGGAACTACTGTATTTATTTATTTATGTCCCCAGATATCTCAGCTGGGATCATCATTTCTGTGCAGAATATTGAAGACAATGCTGGCAGCTGTGCTGTAAGGAAGAAAGGGGGAAAAGCAGATGGTAGAGGGAGAGACTGGCAGTTATGGTGTAAGCTTTAGAAATCTATAGTATTATGGAACTGCCACAATTACGAGCACCTTTTCCTAGACTACAGTGCATAATAAAAGGATCACAAAAATCAGGGAATCAATAAGGCATTCAGAGGTCTTTTCTACTACTACAGGGTTTCACATTTGCTCTGTGTATATCTCTACTTCACACTATTTCAGTAAAGCAGGAAAATGGCCAGTCTTAAAGTTGAGCTATACAACTTACCCTTCAGGCATTGCAAACTACTGCTTCAGAGATTTGTACATGTCTAGACAGGGATCAGATTTTCAACTGAAAATTATAATACTGTATTAAAGAGAGTTATTACTGCGTATGCTAATGATCATAAAGGATCAGCATCCCTCTGCTCTCTGAACTTCAGAGCAGTTACAGGATTTTATGCTGTTGTCTTTACAGAGACAGGAAAAATGCAGTGTGTTAATGTGTATGAATAGTACCCTTTAGGTTTTTATGTCATTATCAGAGCAATTTACAAACAAAAGAACAACTGCCCCCAAACTTCTAAACCTAGAGATATCCTTTCAAATGTGTAAAGGTTTAATGTCAAAGGTATTCTGTGAGCTCCTCATTTTTGAAAATGCTAGTTAGGACAATTTTTATAGTGAGTCAAATAATTAGATAAAAATGCTTCATACCTTTTAGTGTGGAGCAAGACTGAGGTGGTAAAGGAAAGGAAAAGTGAGGTGAGAATCTTGAATTCAAATGAATGTTAGTGGAATGTCCCTGCACACGTATCAAATGAAGATATTTTTGAGTTGATGAAAGCAGATGCTGAGCAGCCAGAAAACCATCAGCTGTTTCCTTTCTGAATACATCTTTACCTTTTGGCCTCTTCTAACCATTCAAGAAATGCAGTATCATACTTTTCGAACCACACCAGAAGTTATGGTGAGCATACTCACAGCCTGCCTCAGTAGCAAAGATGGGCAGTCCTCACAAGACAGACATCTTTGTCTTTGTATAGGAACAGAATTGGAGAAAAGGAACTGGAAAAACTGAATCGACCTTTCTACAGGTGTTACCAAAATCCCACCCTTTTGTTTGCTGTGAAATTGTACTCATGTGTGCAGACACACACCTGAATGGCTGACTTGTGTCTTTCCTTGTTCATATCAAAGGCAATCCTCCTTTCCTGTAGCTTGTTCAGCTTGTTCATTCCTGCTTTGGCAGCAGGAATCTCTTTTGGGCTGATACCAATGAAGTGACACCTTTCCAGCCTATCTTTCATGGGCTGATGACAAACTAATGTCCGGTCTGCCTGTGGAGTCCTGTGCTGTTAGGCTAAGAGAAAATACTGAGAAAATAAGCACAGGGAGAGAATTCCCATTTTGCTTCAACTGTTAGGCTTCACAAGATCTCAGTTACATTTACAGGAAGGCTAAACAGATGGAGGTTTTCTCCCCTAACATGTGGTTGCTAAGGCAATCTCCAGCTGAGGGTTCTGGGACTCCCAGAGTCGCTGCAGGAGTAGGGCAGGAGGGGATGTGCATCTTTTCTCTCCTGCCATCTGTAAGCAGCAAGGCTTTTCCTTCCCACACTCAGCCAGAAGGTTCCTATGTGATTGAAGCAGGGGAGATCTCTTACTTGACAAATACTCTCAGTAGGAAAGTTCTCAGGGAAGCAGCAAACAGTCCTGTAAGCAGTGATGAGTTAAGGGACTTGCATGTGTTTAGAAACAGCTAGCACAGGGAAGGAGTAACCAAGCAAAAAGAACACAGTAATGTGTTCTGATTGTATTAGTGCATCTGACCCAGATCACTGCTCAGGTGGACTCAAGGTTTGGAGTAAGCCTTTTCTGTATATTTTATGGTTAATTGTACCATGTTACCTGCATTGACACTGCACTATTATTTGCATTAACAAATCTAGGGCCTTCACAGACAGCACAAAAAGAGGTTTTCCTTGGATGAGCTGCTTGTATGTGTCTTATATACAGAGATATTTGCTTGAGCCTTGAGTGAGATCTACAGGCTGTTACTGCATGATTTAAAACTTTTGCAAAGAGGGGAGGAAATGCCAGAAGAAGTAGGCAGGGAATACGATTTAAAAAGCAGAGAATAAGAGGAAATAAGATGCTCTGTTTCCTTGTTTATTTTTAAGCAGAGAATAGACACAACAGTGGGAAACTTTTATGATCTATGCTGTTAAACTTGCATTCATAAATAGACATACTAACCACTGGTATCTTTACTGACAAATGTATCCAAATAGATCAAGGAAAGAGTTAATCAGAAATGGGCCATGTGAGTGAGATGTTGTCTGAAGTGTCTTGCTCTCAAGTTTATTTCGATCACCTGTAAACTCATGCTAGAGCCAAGCATTTTTCTCTCACCTTAAGTCAAATATATTTTTAAGCATAAAATGAATATTCCAAATAACTCTGGTGTGTCAGCAGTTGAAAACTTCTCTGGCATGATTGAGCTTTTCAGTGAAATTTAAGTATTTCTCAATTGCAAGGTTTCTGTAAATGCTTAGGTTAGGAATGGTCCAGGACCCTCTGAATTTTATGGCCTTCAGTGGATTAAATTAATGGATTTTAATGTGAATATCTGCTCTGACTTGTGAAAACTGAAGAATTTACAGAGGTGTGTATTGAGATATAACAGTACCAGCCTTATGCATTGCAAATATTATGCACTTCACTGCAGAACACCAAAGAGCTGAATGTTATAGGTTTTCTCTCCTATTTTTTTACAACATGCCACATAATACTGAAACACTATTATCTAATTATCTTATTTTTCAGCGTCTTGTTCATTTTGGAAGGAGCTCTAAAGGGGTTGGTTGGTGAGGCAATCTGAAATCTACAGCATCTCCCAGGATGATACTGGGAGAACTCATTATGGCTTATGAAATGCTCACAGATAATGGTTTTCAGTGCTATGGAAATAACTGCAAGGGGAAAATACACAAAAAAATAACGTTGCTTTGAAAGGATAAGAAAAAAATGAGACCTCCCAGTGATCATTGTTTCTTTTGTTGAAGCATTTATATATTCTGTATTAAATGAATTGGGTATCCAGAGGAAGAAGGGAATTTATCATCATTTAAATAAGGTGTACTTTATAGAAGGGATGCACAAACAGAATGAAGTTCAGGCAGCAGAATAAGTAATGTGCCAGAGAAAACAAGGAAAAAAATCCTTTACTTTCACGGGAATGTTGTTGCATATTGAACAATATGCCTGGAGCTATAAATAAAAGAGTGAAATAGTTTTCTAACCTTAATTAAAAACTTACTTTTACATCTAGTAAAAAAACATTTTTACTAGATAACAAAAGGAGTCATTAGGCCAGCAATGCCTTGGATGACTAAAGTGTTATTCAGCAATTGCACTGATTCTCTCCCCTTCTTTTTAATTTCAGATTTTAGTTGGGATGAAGCTGGCACTGTGGTGCTAGTGGTTTTTGTATAACTACATACACTTCTTTTTCTCTCAGTTCCCGCCTTTATCAATAATTTAGAGTTTAGCTAAATATACTTGGGATCACCAGCTGCAAAGAGGGAAGACAAATCAGGTACATTTGGTTTGAAAATAGTCTTAAGTATAATCTTGGGCAAAAGCAGTCTCAGACACAATAGCTCTGTTCACTCCTTTTTCTTCCAAATCTTCCTTTTTATTTACTATATTTCTGATGTCCCCCATGCTGATATAGGTGGAGGAAAGCTCATAATTACAAGGATATAATTCTAAAGCTTATCTAGAACTTTTAGGCTAGGATAAAAATTCACAAAGAATCTGAAAAAGCAATGAGAGCAAAGGAAATATCTATAGGCAGTATGAGATTATTTTGGTTTGTAAACACAAAAATTGGCTGTAAGAAGTTGCAAGAGAATCTAATGAGGCTGAAAGATATGTAATGCACTTGCAGATGAAATTTATTGCTGATTTGTGCAAAGCAGAGGGAGAAAAGGGGAGAAGCGAGGGAATCAACCCTAACTAAACCAAAGAAAATTGGTCTGTAAATTACTTATTACCATTCAGGAAATACATCTTGGCATTTTTGTGGGTAGTTCAAAAAAATGTCAGCTCAATGTTCAGCAGTGGTCAAAAATGCAGATGGTGTATTAAACAATTAGTGGGAGAACTTCAGAGGAAAAAATCAGAAAATATCACTATGTCACTCCAAGTTCACTGTGTATTCACATTTTGTGTATTTTTGGTTTTATCTAAAGAAGGTTGAAAATGATAAAAAACACCAAATAGTTGCTAAAGGGAGGTTGAACAGAAAGAAATACATAAAACCATAGACACCATGCAGAAAGTGAGTAAGGAGCAACTGTTTGTTATTTCTCACAGGATGAGACCTGTAGGGCAGCAATTGAAATGATCACACATGGTTTATACAATATACAAGAAAGAAAATTGTTACCCAGCAGAAGCACCACATTGCTACCACAAGATGTGGACCTTGAAAGATGAAAAAGGCCCAAAGATATATTAATGAAAAAAAATTATTAAAAAGAAGGATGCAGACACAAATTTTCGTTTAGGAAGTCTCTGAATTGTGTTTTGCAAGAAGCTGGGAGTGTGCAGTGGGGAAAACTTCACAGTGCTATTCCTTTTCATTTCTTGTTTTCTCTAAGCCTCTGCTGTTGGTTCCTGTCAGAAACCTGTAACTGGGCAAGAGGTTTGTTCTGTTCATCCTGTGATTTTGAAAGAGCTGAAAGAAAACCATGAGACAGTTTCAATTCACATTTTTGAGTGATTTGGCTTCCTGCTCACCTAGGAACGTGGAGGAAGTCCCTGATGCTGTTTCCTGCTTGCTCAGGGACTCCACTTCCATTGGAAGGAGACTCAGACAGCAGCAGATGAGGTCAGTTCTGTCTCTGATCTCAGCTCAGTATCTGTTCTAGAGGTGGCTTAGTGTGGTTTAGCACCCCATAAAATAAAAGCAAATGGTGTTACTGGGGTCCAGACACCTCCTCCAGGCTGGAGCTGAGGATGCTCTGCTGCTCCAGGCCAGGGGATGGGTTAGAAGTGCATAACCAGAAGCAGTGACAGTGACACCTGAATGCTGCAGCAGGGTGGGGGCAGTGGTGGATTGGGAGTCAGTTGGCTCAGGGAGAGGAAATCAGCTTCAGGTCAGGAACAAACACTCCACTGTGATTGTTGCAGTCACTTTTCAGACTTTGCTTTGGGAAAGGTGAGATTTTACCCAGGAATGTTTTCAGGTGCAGGACAACAACTGTGAATATTATTTTATGGTTAAGAGTGGGACAGAGCAGCTAATGGGCTAAGATGAGGCATGAGAGTGGGTTATATGCAACACTGCTTTGCCCAGAGGATATAAAAATTTCTGTCTTCGAGGCCACTGAGAAAAAAAGAATTGTTAAAACATGAAAAAGATGAGGAAAGTGGAAAGAGTTCCTGAGAGATTAAGTAGAATATCTCACAGGATGTTCCCACATGGGGGAATAATAAACCTGAAATTCCTACTCATGTCAATTTAAAAATACATATTATAAGGGCATCATAATTTCTTTGCATGGAAAAATATTGAAGAGGTGTTTAAGGATAAACTTATAGATAAATGGCACCTAAGAAGAAAAAAAAAAAAAAGTCATTTTATTTCTTTATGATCTTAAACCCAAAGGCAGTCCTGTCACTATGAGTTTTGCTGATATTCTCTACATTTGTTTTGCAATTAATGAAAATATTTTCTGTTTAATTTGTGAATTTTTATAATTGAAGATTAGTTTGTCAGACTCAGCCAGATGCACTTAGTGCTTAGTTCATAAAAAAAAATAAAAGCTGAAATAATTGTTAGACATGAAGAGATTTTACTATGCTTATTTGTTTACTATGAAGTCTTGGAACAGCAACACAGATGTTGGAACGAATAGTTCCTATTACAGCTCTGCTTCTTCTCACATTGAGTTTCAACTCATTATTGAATAGATTAGCTCAGCATTTAAAGTTTTTTGAAATAACTTCTCAGTTCTTTGGATACTAAGATTTCATAGTCTCTAGACATCGGCAGATTAATGACATACTAATTAATTTAAAGACCCATTGCTGTTATATCAATATTTCAAAACAAAAATAAAGTATTTCTGTTAAGAGGAATCCTAAAAGCTGATTTGAATATTTGTTCCCTTGAAGGAATGCCACTTACTCTGCTTGCTTTGCTCTGGACCAATTCTATTCAGCCATGAATTATCACCAGTTGTAAATCCCTGGGAGTCAAACCCCAAAGAGTGAAACAGGACATACTGATTCAGTGATATTTACATGAAACATCAAAGACATCCTGCTTCAGAATGGAGCATGCCCAGCTTTTGTGAACCATGGGGAACCTGGCCTCATGGTTTGTCAAACTTCTTTCAATTTTGGTAATTTTTCCTGTAAAAGGTAAATGCATATTTTTGACAGTGTGTTTTGTTTGCTTGTTTGTTTGTTTGGTTTTTGTCTATAAAACCTCCTCAGAGAGAGCAGGATCTCCAACTGCAGAGTACTGCAGTCAGTAACAATGCAGCCTTCACCATTTAATACTCTGCCCGGAGACTTTATAGCATTCCTGATTTTTCAACACAAATAATCTCCAAAGAGAGGAGAAGCTTAGGCATCACCTATTTATCCACTAATTTCATTGCTGATGTTGTCAGAGGCATTTCTTTTTATTGGCACCTTGCTAATTGCTCGCTTCCAGAATTATTTCCAGAAATTTCCAGAATTTCACTTGCAATCATGGCAGGACCATCAAACCCCACCACGTGGCCACAGACAAGTAAGATTTGGTGAACATTAAGACAGTTACAGAGTTAAAAATTACATTCAAATATGCTGAAAGAAACATGTAATTGGGAGCCATTTTCAGAGGTGGCAAGTGACAGTGAAGATAAACTGAATTAAATTTTGTGTTAAACAAAGAAATTTGGTGTAGTTTCCATTATTTTGTTAAGATTTAGGCTTAAAGCCTAATAAGGAATTCTTAGACCTCATGTGTGGAGAAATCATTAAAAGCATGATACCAAAATAGGTACATAATTATCACATAGTGATTTCTGAAAATGATCACCATTTAACTAATCAAGCAATATTTTAGGTATCACAATGGACGTCAGCTCTGTTGCTGGGAAAAAGTAACCAATTTCTTTCACAGAGTGGAATAATTGTCACTAAGAGCAGAGGAGGTACTTCTTTAATCCAAAAGAATATAATGTTAAAGCAGTATAATTATATGGGACTTGTTATGTATAGGGTAAAAGAATGATTAAGAAAGATGCTCTGTACAGAACAAAAGTGATTAAGAAAGAATCAGGCACTAATATACTGTAGTCTTTCAAATGAGATTTAATTCCTGTTTTATGGTTTGTCTCATTTGTGCTCGGAGAGCCAAGAGAATCCAGTTGTTGTCCTGTAGCCACCAAGTCCCCAACTTGGTGTAGCACACCACCATAGTTGTGCTAAATTATTTGAAAAGGGTGATTATTCAATATATGCTTTCTAGTATCTTTATTTTGAAAGCTACAGGGAGTGGCCCCTCCACTGGTGATTTCTCCTCTGCCAGCAGGTACAAGAGGCAGGAATGCTGCCAGCAAGTGTTCAAGGCTCAGGCTGGCACCTCCATGCAGGTCAGGGCAGTCACAAAGTTTGATCCCTGACAGGATGGAGGATTGCACTGCCTTTGTTCTCTGTACTGCCAGTTTTCAGTAAAGTGGCAGTGGTGTCACAAACTGAGGTTAAGTTCTGGAGAGTAATTGTCACAGCACATCTCATTTTGTATGAAAATTATTTTTCTTGGTTTTCAGTTCCCCTTTTTCTGGGTCTGCATGTCTAGATCAAATATAACTTTAAGGGGAACATACATAATTCATCAAAGCAAAAAGAATTAATATTAATTTCATATATTATTTTTATGTATACTAATAAAGAATGTGAGAATTTTAGTTGATCTTTACATGTCAAAACTCTGCTTTCAGAGTTAAGACAATCCACTGAAAGAAGAAAATTACATTAAATTTTGATTTCTGTATATTTCTCTGCTTTAATATGTTGACATTTCACTGTGTCTCGCTTCAGTAATCCCTTAATCAAGGTATATATCATGATTTTAATTGTTTGCATAAAAAAGTCTTGGTATCCATGGCACCGTTTCTCTGGTCTTTTCCAGAATCTTTCCATCTGCTTTTTTGTTTCAGGTGATGTAGTTCCTACAAGTCTGCCCTGTCTTTTATGTGTTGCTGCACTGGAGATCTGCTGGCATCCGACTTCATGATGTTTAACTTGTGTGTGAATGCTAAAATTGTATCTTCTGCTCTCACCTCACGCTGAAAATTCAGAGCACTTCACCCGCAAGCAGGAGGAATATGAGGCAGTTTTATCTTTCCTTTTGGTTGTTCTCCCACAATATGCATGAGATGTTAATCAATTTAATCTCATTTTATAATCTTCCATCTGCATTTCTAACTTTAATAGGTTGTCCTGCATTATTTAGCTGGTGCTTGCAACACTGGATTGCTTCTCAAGCATAATTTTATGTCTTTTTGAATATTTTCACCTGATATAGAACTAATGAGAAGCTGAAAATTTCATGTTCTTGACTGTAAGTATTTTGCAAACACTCTGACAGAACAGGTAAAAATTTGTCACCTAGCAACTAATAGCGTTTTTTCCCTGATATATATATATATGATTTTTTTTCTTCTGGAATTACCTATATGATTTCCCCCCTTTATTTTCACTTGTATTTTTTTTTAAGAAAATGAAAATGTGTTCTTAAGATTTTTAGAAATGGAAATTCAACTGCTTGTTAAATTGTAGTGCTAAGAAATATCCTGCAGGTTATTACAGTCAATAAATCAACATCTGTATTCTCCTGGCATCTTTGAAAATGATGACTGTGAAAAAACCCTAGTAAACATGCATTTTTCCTATGCAATATGTACGGCTGTGAGGGAACTGAGTTGCCCTTGTTTTGTACTGCTCTGTGCCAGGGAACAATTTTAGGGGCAGAGTATTGTCCACTGCAGGATCAGTATGTTTATTATTGTTCTGGAAACATCAGGGAATAAAACTCGAGTAGCAAAAAGCTTTCCCAAAACCTTAATTGCTTATACTATTCTCTAAGCAGACCCAGCAGAATATGCACTATTTTTCTTCATCATTAAAGTCAAAGAATTTTACGTCAATTTCCAATTACCCAGTACAGGAGCACAGGCAGAAAGAGCAGACATCACTCCAGGGGAAACCTGTCACTCTGCTTTTGCATTCTCGAACCAGTCAGATTCTTTAGAGGAAGGCACTAGAAATCCTATCTGGCCAATTTTTAATTAATTACGTATTTTAAAGTGTTTTTCCCCCCAGTCCTAATGATGCACTTCTCTGCATATCTGAATCTTTGTTTTGGGTGTTTGTTTGTTGTTTCTGATCTTAACTAGGCCACTGCTGCCTTTGTTCTATAAATCCAACTGCTTTTTTTGAGTTGTGGTAGTGATCTGCATAGGATTAGTCTGATTTAAAGAAAAATTCTTTCAGTTCTCCAGATTAACTACATTTTCAGTTGCTTTTTAGTAAGTTAGTAGGAGACATGAGTGTCTGCTTTAAAAATTGGAAGTATCTGATTCACCTTTTCACTGTCTATAATGTTTATTGCTTCTCTCTGATGAGTGTCTTTTTATGGTCCTCTATAGGGATCATTTTTTATATATTTTTCACCACTTCCATTGAAACTTTTTTAAATAATAAGTGATTGGAACTGAACACACGATTATGAAGCTGTATGAAGTGCTTAAATAAAGTCATAACGAAGGAGTATGTTATCCATGGGTGTGTGCATATAGATACATTTTACCCACCTCACCCAATACCTGTTCATGATGTGGTTCACTGGCTTTTCACAAGGATGCTTTGTTGCTCTTGAGACCATTTTAGTCTGTTTGGACTCATCCTAGGGCTTTATGTCATTCCTATACATATAGATTACTGGGCATTTTCTCTGCATTACATTTGTTGTTTTGGGCTGAGGAAAGAGCCCTTCTGCTTCCCTCTTTGGCTCACATTGTGCTAAACGATTTTCAGCTGAGGACAAATTTTCCATTTAATTTTTTCCCTTTTTCTTGATCTTTAATAAACTCATTACATAGGATTAATTTACTATTAAGACCTTTCTCCTGTGATGGGAAGCAGTGCCTTTTTCTTACTGGTTTTTATAACCTCTAACTGATTTTTAGTCTGTGGTAGGAGATATTTCACTTTTTGTTTCTTATTAGGATATTCTTTTTTTTTATGTGTGTGTAGAGTTTCATCTAAGCCTTTCATTTTCTTCTCTGGCATTTTTTTTTCTTCAAGAAACATTAAGGTAAATCCCAAGAGAACAAACAACAGGGGCTGCACCAGTGAAAGTGCTCGAGGTTTCCCTTGTCTTTGGCCATTTAAAGATGTTGAATTCTTGTCTATGCCTGGTTGCATTATCTGGATATTCATGGATTATCTCCAGATCTGAGCAGCCCTGCAGGCAGCACAGGAGTTCCAGAGCAGGACTGCAAAGGGCCCTGTGGAACAGAGATGCAGAGATATCTCCCCATACACAGGAGGCAGAGATCTGCAGTATTTGTTTGCAGTCATCAGTAGCTGCAGTATGGAGTTGCTGCTGCTTGCCAGGCCCATCTGTAGTCTCATATTCTACCTTCTTGCAGCAGAGATATTCATCATTATGTTCCTTTCCTAATGTAACTTGCAGAGCCCTAAACATGCTGCAGTTCCAGGTTAAATATCTGTGAACTTTATAAAGAAATTCAGCATACAGATAAACAGCAGGGTATGGCTCATTAGTAAATGTTTGTGAGGTGAAGCAACTCTTTAAACTCCTATTTTTTTAATAGACAAAATTGTTGCAGAATACAGATGGGTATTAAATCAACTTGATAGACCCCTATATAATCCCTGACTAGACTAGTGCTGTGTGCCTGGACTTGTTTTCTGATGCACTTCACTGGGCAGTTTAGGCTATTTATTTTGCTTTACTCCTTTAATGTGAGTCAAAGCTAGTCCAAAATCGAACCCTGACTGGTGTTTTGTGTTGTTTGTTTTAGCCCCCCACTCATGCTAGTGCAGGGTGTAACATCCCTTCCTCAGACTATTTTAGATCAATCTGCAGCTAGCACAGCTTGTGTCTGTAGCTGAACAGATGTGTTTCAACAGGATGGAACTCTGCAGAATGATCCTAAAATTCTAGGTTTTATGTAGCTCTTCTCAGTGCTGTTTTTTCACTGCACCATCTGTATTGCCATCATGCAGAAGTCAATGGGGCATTAAGAACTTGCTGATGCTGCTCTTTCTGGTTGGAGCAGAAACAGAGCTGCCACTTCGTTCTGCATTTTGCTGACTTTGTCACCCTTAATCAAAGCCACGATATGGATTTCTGGGACAGTTTTTGGAGTCAGTAGATGCACAGGGGAGAACTGTGAGTGTGCACCTGGGAAAAGGAGGGAACCTGTGCTCATGATCTTAGAAGTAAGCAACAGCTATAAGTCTGCTCTGCCTCTTCTGATCCCAGTGCTTTCCCTACTGCAAGGTGGAGTAAGAAACTCCATCTGTGTACCTCTGTGCTGTGCTCCCAGCTGCTTTAGAGAGCAGGATTTTACTTAATTTTTCCTTCATATCTCCCAGTTGTTAATAACATAAGCTTTCCCCCCACTTCCAACAGGCCCCGACAAACCAATGGGCAAAAATCCAATCATCCTCTCACATCTCTGAAAAAGAAGAGACCAGGACCAACTTTTGAGGCATTGCTTGAGAATTCAGCCTCATGAAAGCTTGACTTCATGCATTTGCTTTTTTGATGTGTTTGCCTCCTCACCCACAGCAGGGTGGAAGGGATCCTGGTCCTGTCAAGTGGCACAATCCATCTGGAATGGATGGAAATGCTGTTGCTAAGCACTGACACTTCCTCTCCCCCTCTCTGCCCTGTTGAAGGAAGTTAGGAAGCATGATGCAGCCTTGCTGTTTTCAGCTGATATTAACAGACTGATAGAGAATCCTGCCTGAGCCTCACCTCTCTGTGCCACTGAGCTCTAGCCAAAAGTCCATATCCCTCTTGCTTGTCCATGCTGAGACCCTTTTGGTCCTCTCTTAAAAATGGAAAGACGTGAACAGAGTAGCAAATTCTGCTCCATTGTTTCAGATGCTTCAGGTCACCCCCTGAAGTGTGTGATTGCAAGACAGTGCAAAGTTTAATTAAATGGCTTGGAAACAATCACTGGAGCATTGTTGCTTTTTCCTGTGCTCTGGATTTATCTTGTTCCTGTGCACACATCAAAGTACTGCACTTCTGTCTTTTCATTGCTGCCTGAAACCAATGAAACAACCTGGCCCCGAAGATAATGAAGCACCTCTCAGAAGTAAAAAAAAAAAAAAAAAAAACAACAAAATTAATCACTCAACATCAGTTGTGTACGTTGCTGATGCCCAGCAGAGTTGTGATACCATATGAAAGTATGCTAGGTGGAATCATATGAAAGTGTGCTAGGTGGAATCACACTGGTAACTCAGGGAAAATAACACCATGGACACAGGTGAGGCCTAGGCTCCAAATGCCATTTACAAAAAACCAACAGAACAAACCTAATGGACCTGTTTGTCTCATTTCTATAATTTGTGGTGTTTGGAATTGGACTTCATGATTCATGTGGGTCTGTTTCAAGTCAGAATATCCTGTGATGTCTGATATATTTGACTTTGTTGAGGCTGCAGGTGACAACATGCTTCTGCTGCTTTCAGTTTCATATCTTCTCAGTGATAAGAGATATTTATTGAGGTATTGATTGTCCTGGTACATTTTTACATTAAAAATTATATAAAAAATTCTTTCTGAAAAACACAGAATACCAAAGGAATAGTTTGCTTTTGACCAGGGTTGCCAAGAAAAGATTAATGTTCTTTATAACATGTTGATTTGTTTTAAACGTATAATTTTTTGACAAAATATGTTGTATTAATCCTTGTCTTAAAATTCAGGATTAGTTCTGATTTAAGATATCTCTTAAATGATTGGTGTTATAAGAGGATTCCTCCTCTACAAGGAACACTTAGATAATCTGTAGGCTGAGCTATGATGTAGAGTTGAATAACTCCCAGACACCCCACAGGTGGTGTGGAAGATACTAAGCCCTTAACATGTTTCATTTACTCTTAATCTAAGTCCAAAATATAAGTGTTAATTAACATACATTTTAAATTAAATTAGTTTCATAAGTTCTGGGATACAACACAGTTGGAAGTGTCATTTTAGTGTAACTTGTGGACAGCTGAACAGTATAGATTGTGACAAATTGATCCTGCACAGAACTGCTCTTTCCTGAAAAGGAAATAATCTATAAATCTCAGTGAAGGCCAAATTCCATTTGGGTTGGCTGGGAATTATATCAGCCTGTGGTCATCTGAGCTTGAGAGGATTCTGCTCAGGTGAGCTGGAGGTGAATAGCAGTGTGACCTGCCCATGATATTATCAACTATCTTGACTCTTTCATAACCTAAAATCCCAGATTTAGGAACTGGGAATATATCAGTGAATTTTCATTCCTGTAAAACATCTGAAGAAACAAATGAAAGTAAACACAGACATTAAATTAATATGATTTTGTTGCTAAGGTAGCAAATTTCAGATCTCTGTGGGGATACTGCTCCACACGTAGCACAATTCACGAGTATTAAAGAAATCATTTTATGCAGTCATTTAGCTACATGAGCATTACATAGAGTTGAGATGAGTGAGTGGTTCAGCAAGAAATTCATATTCAGTTTGAAGACACTGACAGCTCCCTGACAGCTGAAATTTAGAGGGAATCATATTCATGAGCTGTGTTTTGTACTGGGGAGGCACAATGATAGCAGAAGATGAAGCTTCTCTTTACTTGCCCCTCTCTTCTGCCCAAGTTCTCTCACCTTTTGCCATATCATTCAACCACTTCTCAGGGCTTTATTAAAATCATAAAATGTCCTTAGCACGATGTGTTTTAACAAACAAATTGTGCATGTCACTGAATGTGATGCCTTGGCCAGGAAAATGGACTTGGGAAAGATGTTTTGATATTTGCATAGCAACTGTGCAAAGAAAAGTGGCTGATATTTCAGGGTGCTGCTTTCTTTAACAACAGAATTCATACGTCATTCTATTTATTTGTGTACTCTAATTGGACAGAAGTCTACAAAGACTAAATTTCACAGAATTTGGGAAGAAGAAGGAGGAGAAAAAGAGTATAAAGATGGCCTTAATGATCCTGACCAAAGCAGAAAATACACAGTGTGCCTCTGACCAGAGGGTGAAGAATTGTCTGGGGATTATGAATGTGTTTTCTGGAAGTAGACAAGTCCATTGCTTCTTGGTCAGGTATATTTCATTTTCTCATTTTTATAGCTTGGGTGAAGACATTTAGTGCTTTGTCTCCAGATTCAGGAAGAAATTCAGTCAGACTGGTGAGTAAGGGGCTGAGCTTGGAGACAGGATTGTCCATTATATATTATATATTGTCCATTAATGTTGCCATGTTGAAACATCATTTAAGAAACATCATTCAAACCACCATATCATGGTTTAAAGTCACCCAGAGGTTACATGTTCTTATTCAGTTCATCTGATTGTGAAAACTTCCAGGATGAAATTACAGCTTGCACTTTGAAAGGATTGTTTTTATTCACAGATGGAGGACATGGCTCCTGAAAAGTGGATGGCAACATCTGAGCAAGGCAGGTCTTCTGAACAATTTCTGTGTTGGTACACCCCAGATGATGACTGGTAGAAATACCATCTATTTATTCACTGAATTATAGCAAATATCTGACTCCAGATAAAATTCTTTCCTGTATCATTGCATTTTACCTGAGCTTTTTCTTCCATAAAATGATCTGGACATTATTAACTAGTGCCATTATTTTCATCATTGCTTCCATAGATGAATGTTATAAGACTTCTACACCTCGTTAAGAAATGTGACATTTACAAGGCAGAAAAGGACTGGCAGAAAGGAGGATTGTGAAGAACAGCACTTGATGAGAAGGATCTCATTTTAATGGTCTCCTTTTTGTTACACTTGTATTATGGTCTGTTACAACTCAGCAGACATCACTGTTGGTAAATGCTATCATTCAGCCTGATGTGGCTGTATCTGTGAACGTTTCTTCCCTGCAATTCTCCTTAGCACAGTAGTTTGTGTTTCTTAGGTTACAATAAAACTCTGGAACTAAAATTGCACATAAACTTAGCATGACAAATTGCTTTCTACATGTTAATTTACAGTCTTGAAATGATGGTAGGTAGAGCCTAGCACAGATGTGGTCCAACTGTGGAGAATAAATGGAGTATGAATAGAAGGTAGGGCCTGCTTTTGATTAGATTTGTACTTCTATAAATCCAGAACATTTCCTCTCTTTTGACTGGAGGAAGACTAAAATCTCTCTGGTATGGTGTTCTTTAATCTGGTATTCCAACCAGGTAATTGGACACTTCCTTGACAGGCACAGTGGCTAGACTTCTTATTTGCATGTTGAGACTATTTTTTAAATCACTCTATTTATCAAAATAAAATATGTGGCAAATAAGGCACTAAGGAAGATGAGCACTAGCCAGGCACCTAAAGAGTATAATATCTTTAGATGTTATCATGTGGATAAATAGACAAGAATATTTGGAAGAACTGGGAAATTGTTTAGAAGACTGTTACCCACTAGTAGCAATGTCATTGAAGACAGAAAACTGCTGAAGAAAAATGTCATTCTGCCATTTTCTTAAAGGATAACCAAGTTGCCCATGTTGAAAAAGTCATTCCTAATTAACTTTGAGTTCTCAGAATGTATATTACTGAAATATGATTTCATCGTGCAGGGATCTACCAAAATCAAGCCTTTTTGTACATGAATATGTAAAAGAGGTTGGTACAAATTGTGTGGGGGGAAGCTTTGAGGAAAGCACATCTGTTTTTTGTTGTCTTACAGATGTTTAATAAAACTCTCATCCCATCTCAATTTCATCTTTAAATTTATTAATTAGTGCTAATCTCACTTAAATAAACTCCCCTAACTGGATTTTCACTGTGTACAAGAAGCAACGGCCAGGAACCATCCACCCTGAGAGAACAGGTGGAAGCAGTGAGATTGTCAAAGGCTCTCAAGAGCCAGCCTTGGTGGGGGAGTTTCAAGCCAAATCCTCTACTTTTGTATCTCTGATTATACCACTGGGATTGTTCAATTTGTGTCTATGTACTCTCTTTTGGAAGCTGCATAAAAATTAGCAGAGATCTCTGTATTACAGGAATAAACCTATTAGACTTCTTCCTCCTAAATATGACTATCATGTCTAATCCCTCCCAGGAGGTCAAGGATAAAATGGTTCATTCATTTTAAAGGTCTATTTGTTCAGGCTACTTGGGTAGAGGAGTGCAGTATCATCACTTCCAAAGAGGTTTGGACAAACACAGCAGGCAAAGCTGTTTTGGTTGCATCTTCTTGTTCTGGGGTGAAGGTCAGTGGCTGGTAAACTGAGGAGGCAAATTGATACCTTCAACAGGACAGAAAAAAATTGCTGTCACTCCCTCACTGGCATTTCATATCTCTCTCCTACACAGGGATCTCTCTTCCCCTTTGGACAGGTAAGAGTGTAACACCGTGAAAAACACTCAGCAGGTCTAGATCAGTAGGTGTGTATTGTGTTTTGGATTTATACTGTGCTTCCTGACTGTATGAAATTTGTTTGGATGGTCTGGGAATCAGGGATTTTTCCTCTGTTTATAATCTGGATTTAACACTATAGCCTGGTGTGCTCAGCACAGCCTGGGCTCACATGCAGCTGCAGTGGTGCTCTGGACATCACACCAACTTCCCACCTCCTTCCAGCATTAATGCAGCACTGACAGGGCACAGAGAGAACAGGACCTTCTGATAAACCTGTCAAGACTTGAAAAACTAAGGAATGAAGGGATCAAATACGGAATTATCTTTTTTTGGGACCTGGAGGATTCAGGGAGTTCATCACTCCCACCTTCATGATTTTAATTAATACATTTTCATGTCAAATTTGTGTAGCAGAGTGTCTCCTTTGGCACTGGAGAGAAGGCTTTGGGGTGACCTAATTGAGGCCTTCGAGTACCTGAAGAGAACTTAGTGGAAATATGGAGCAAGACTATTTTCAAGGAAAGATACAGGGCAAGAGGAAATGGCTTTAAATGGAAAGAGACCAGGTTTAGATTAGATATTAGGGAAAGAATCCTTTAAGGGTGGGGAGGCACTGAAACAGGCTGCCCAGCGAAGTTGTGGATGTCCCATCCCTGGAAGTCTTCAAGGGGAGGCTGGGTGGGGCTTTGAGCAACCTGGTCCGTTTGAAGGTGTCCCTACCCACAGCAGGGAGGCTGGAATTAGGTGACCTCCAAGGTCCCCTTCCCACCCAAACCATTCTTTGATTTTGTGATTCTATGAAAGGATCCTGGTAACCACTTAGCAGGTCTTCATGAAAAGTAAGGATTGATCTACAGAGAAGATCTACCCAGGGTTTTGATCAGCATTTTAAACACTCTTGTTTTTCAGATGCTGAATCCCTTCTCTAATTACAAGTCATGTGAGAAATCCTCAGCTGGGAAGATTGTGAAGAGCCTGTCAGCTTGTTAGCTGAACCATCCAAGGCAAGACATTCCCTTAAACGTGATCTAAGTCATCAGCAACTTATTTCCACTTGATTCTGTATGTCTGTGTCTTCATAACCCTTTTTTACCTTGAATTGCCTTATTTTGAGTTTGGGTTTTGCTTGTTTCGTAACCTATCTTGAGTTAAAGACAATTCCAGATTACTTACCTTCCACAGATCTGACATTACCTAAAATCTTAACATTGGAAAATATTAGAAAAGCTCAAATCCCTAGATTATTGCAAATATTCAAAATATGTGAATCTGTGTAAGTAGCAGGTCCTTAGAGTTCTCCAGTGGTTGTTATTAGTCAGGGATTTTTTCACAGACCATAAAAGCAGTGGGCCCTGAAAAAGGTGCTATTTCTCATGTTCCCTTCAGCAATGGTAGGTTTATGCTCACTGAGATGTGAGCTGCTGCTTTTGGGACGCCTGAGCTGCAACTGAGCTTTGCACAGATGACCCTGTCCTGTGCAGTGGCACCATCAGCCATGGGTGAATTGTGTCTGCTGGCCTCAACAAATCCTTGTCACAGCCACCACTGCATGCCTGCAAGCTTCAAAATATGAAACTCCTGTATATTTCTTCTTTTGAGGACAGGGAGGGATTGCCCAGACAAGGGAGGACTTGAGTAATTCTTTCTCTAGATTTTATGTCTGGTATTAACATATGGATTTCTGCTGTTGTTTAATATGAAAAAGCAAATTGAAAGGATGGTGGAGAAGGGATTTAAAAACTGCTCCAGGAAGGAAAATGTTTCCCTTTTCTGTTTGTTCCTGTCTGTCTAACAAATCTCCTTCTCAAGCAACTCTACATAAAGCAAGTTGCTAGTACTACCCATGGCTCAGCAAGGCACTTCTGCAGCTGTTGGTATTTAGTAGGCAGCTGCTTGATTTTATTATTTCCAGCAGCCTGCTTCAGAGAGACTCTTGCTGCAGAAAGAGATATGGGAAGTCATTAGCCAGCTTTTATTCTTCGAAGTACAATGTAGAGGACAGGGTTGGCTGGGTTTGTAATGATAGTGTAGATAGTGTGGATATGTTACAGACCGATAGTGACATCAGCTCTAAAAGTTATATTACAATATAAAAAGATATTACATGCTTGATCTCTGGTTTTAAGAGGACAAAGTGTAAACATTTTTTCTCTTAGATGTAGATTTTAAAGCTACAGCCATACTCATGACTTCCCAAAACAGAGGGTCAGTTATCAGCTACAAGTGTTTGATCATTTGCTGTTCTTTTGTGTGTTCTTATCTCAAATATGAGATGATAACTCCAGGCTCTAAAGTGCAGGTACCACACTTGCTTGTGTAGTACCTACAGGCATGCTTCCACCTTTTCCCTCCTGTATTTTGTAGGGGTGTGCCCCTCATAGTCAGGTCCTACCGCTCTCAAATCTCTCCTCATGTGGATGGAGTGTTGCTGGACTTGCCTTCGTGCAGTCAGAGCACACTTTAACGCAAGAAAGAAACCAAGACAGCAGGAAACCTGCTGTGCCTTGGAGCACATCAGGTTTTGAGAGATACAATTGTTTCAGTAGATTTTAGGGTTTTGGTCAAAGGCTGAACTTGGTAATCTTGGAGGTCTTTTTCAACCTTAATGGTTCTGTGATTCTATAATTCCGTAACTCCACAAGTTTTTGGTTTCTGAACAAAAGTCTCAGAGAGTCTCTGATGTCTAGTGTGGTGATTTTAGACATTGGGATGCAAGAAGCACGTGCATATGAAAGGCAACTAAAGTCTTAGGAGGAAAAGGAGGAAATGTAAGATTTGGGTAAGGATGGGTTGTCACCGCCAGTTTCTTACTCTTACTCATCTTTTCCCTAAAGAGTCATCATTTGGGAGAGATGAAAGGAGCAAAACCTATGGCAGAAGCTAAAGGAGTGTCAGTAACACTGATTGCCAAAATGGGTTGGGAAAGGACAAGTTTTTCAAACCAAAACTCAGTGTATTAACCCCACCTGAAAAAAGGCATTTACTCACAGATTGGAGAAGCCAGAACTGTCTGAGGTGAAAGAAAGGAGTTACTGGGAAAAATGGGATTGAAATAAATCGAAGCTTTGGGAGGAATATGTGTAACCTCATGCTCTCAGCTGCCTACAGCTGCTCAGAAAGGAAATTCATATGAATTAATGAGTCTTGCACCATCTCCATTGACATTGTATTCAGGGTTGAAAGGACTAAAATAATCTGAGATTAGACACATTTTGCTGATTTTAAACTCTACTGATACTGCTGTGACTGCTCAGAAAGAAAGAATTTTTACATCATTTCTATGGTGAAAATTACCAGTCTTACACAAGGAGGAAACCATTCTTTGACACTATGCTAATTAATGCTTTGAAAAGAATAAATGTAAAAAGGAAACCTCAAATCTAAATCTTTTTCTTCTGAACTTGAGTACTCCTGCCCTGGATCCTGAGCAGATTCATCCATTTTCTCAAAAAGAAGACTAGAATGTGGACTTTTTTTATTTTTCAGTTAATCACTTGTTTACCTCAATTAAAATTGAAAACATCTATGGGAATAATTTTAGTTTGAAGTTTCATATGTACAGTTTTATGTAAAATTTTTTAAAAGATAACTGATGAAAGAGTAATATGTAAAAGCTGCTTAGTGCTTGGACTTTTTAATGTTTTGCTGAAAAATGATTTAAGAAGTAAAAAATCCTAGTTGGTCCTGTGGCAGAAGAGAATGGTGACAGCCTTCTTAGAGGTTTCTTCAATTTATTACCTGTGCATTATAATCTGATGTGGTGGTGTAGAGTAGCACTTTTTACACTGCAATATTGTAATTTTACAGAGAGAAAGGCTTGAACAAATACCCAGGACAATATCTGATAGATCCTGCATAGTTCAAAGACCACATCTGGAACTACACATGGTGGACATAATTGACATTCGATGCAATTATTGATTAATTCTGTTGAACCATCGTAATAAAGATGGTAAAACATGAGTAGAGATTATTGGAAGGGAGCAGTTTGACTGTATGAAAAATATTTCCAATGCTAAAAATAGCAAGTTACTATTAGAAGCACAGACAGCTAAAGAAAATGAACCAAATCAGAACAACAAACACAATATGTTATCAAAATTCCAAATTAACAATCACCTTAGAAACAGAAGAATACCTGGTATTACATGACGAAAGGAGCTAAAATCTGTGATGTTAAAAAAACCCAACCTAACCATGATATAATCTTTCTTACACAGCCACCTACAGGTGTACTGCTGTGCAGTGGGGCAGGAGGCTCCACCTCTGCTATGTGTGGGACACCTAAAGGGGTCAGGCACTTTGTCCTCATGGGGACAGTCTGGGTGGTTTCAAATATATTTAAGTGCAAAGTCAACAGGCTTTGCCTTGATGAGGAACACTGACTACAGTTTTCAGTCTAATATATCATGGCAGATTACAGGGCAGTGGAGGGACAGAGGGAGAAGAGCAAGGATGCAAATTCAGCTGCTGGGAATGTAGAAAGCAGACATCACTGGCAGCTGCTTAATTAGATTTTGCCAGTTTTCACTACAAACCCCATCACTTCTCGCTTTTTCAGATGATTGTTAAGGGGCTGAGGGGCCCGAAGGTGTTTTTATGAAGAATTGAGAGAAAGCAGGAGAGCAGTAGAGGGGAGTGAAGGCAGCAGACAAGAAGCTGCTTGCTGTGGCACATGCTGGTGCTGTGCCAAGGCTGTGCCACTGTGCCAGGAGCTGCCTGGGCTGTGGCAGGGCTTGCCAACAACGGGGCTCAAGCAGGGTCTGTGGGTACCCACAAGGAGTGGAGATGGGACATGTGAGAAACCTTAAATCTGGGTTAGTTCTTTGAATAATCAGGAGGGAAAGAAAGGGAATTTAAATGTGAGACTCTTGATCTTTTCATAGTGTGGTGTAGTTCCTGCACTCCTTAAGGATCCTGCAGCTTGTTTTGTCTCCCTGGTGAGAACTTGTGTCATTGTAGGTCAAAAGTTCCAAGATCATTCTTTTAAGGCTCTAACTTTGGGGAAGGAAATAGTTATCAAAAACATCTGAATTTTCTGTGGCAGTCTGTCTCCTGTTAAAATCTGTTAGTCACTGGCTATGTGTGATGGGATTGCTGCTCAGAACACAGAATAGGAGGCATCACCTCACCTTAAATAAACATAGAAAGCCCCCCTCAAGTGATCATGGGAATTATAGCAGAAAAAAAAATCACTCACTTTTGTAGTTTGTCATGTTCTCCTCCTTGTTACTTAACCCACAACTCTGTGTGTGGATACAACTGTCTTCCTATACAGTTTTAGAACTGATGATGAATATTAGCTGAATGTAATAAAAGCATAAAATCTAAATTCCTACAGTTTTAAATTCAGTATCTGGAGAGAGACCTTCCTATTACCCTAGTCAAGAAAAGTAAACTCACCCTATATTAGATAATTTGTATTTTCATGCTTGCATTTCTTCTCAGAAAGGAGGCAGAATAAACTGGAAACCGTAAGGATGAAAAGAGCTGAGAAGGACCTACTAAACCCCCTCAGAGTGACCCACAAATAACATACAGAAACTGTTCAGGGTAGCCAGATCTGTGTGTATGTGCCAAACTGGATGAACTGAATGCTGTAAAAGTGAAACAGGTGGTGTTTAAGCTTCCTAAGCCTCACAGAAAAAAAAAAAAAAGAAATCTGTTAAGGCATAACACACTGGCAGCATCTCATCCCTCAGAGTCATGTGCTTGCCTAGAGCTGCGTGGGATTGCTCCCTGTGGAGCAGGTACCTGGGCAGCATGAAACTCTGAGAGGTGTCAGCAAAGGCATTAGTGAATTGCTGGATCCTAGCTCTGTGAAGGGGTTTTTGGAAGCTGTCATGAGCATGCACTGCCAACAAGTCAGCAGGGCATGGCAGCACTGTTTAGTAGTGTCAGCACAAGGTACCTTGTTGTGTGGTGTTTCAGGGTACAGAGTGATTCTCAGCAATGGAGGTGCCAAAGGAATATAAAGGACAAAGTTTTATGCATTTAAAAAAAAGTCACTTGCTAAACAGCTCTGAGTCTTCTGGTAAACATGAGAAACTGTTCCATGAAGACCTCAATTTACTCTTGCATTAGCATCAGGGCAAATGAGCCTTACCTCGTGCTAAAGCAAGAGGAGGACTGCAGTTCATCAGGCAGCAGCAGACAGTCCTAAATGAGAAGTGTGGCACCTCAGGGATAAAGGCAGCTGGCCTCCATCTCCCACCTTCTGACTGCCTCTGTCACTGCCTCAGTGATGCTGACAATGAAAGTGTCTGTGAAGAGAGACAACTGCTGCTTTGCTTTGGAGCACTGACTGCAATCCAGATGACATGGCTGAGTTTTCAGGCACCTGGCTCAGTGCATCTCCATCACAACACTCCCACTATGCTGCATTGTCACTTTCAGTTAGGAGCCAACAATAGGTACCTCACACATGATTATTGTCACATCAGAAGAATTTACCCCTCCAAGTTCAGCTCCATCATTGTTCATAGCCTCTCTAAGGACAGGCAGCCTCCCACCCAGCCTGCCTTGAGCTGACAGGTGTCTCCTCTGTTGCTCATCTTTCAGATAAATTTGGTAAATTAGACATTGGGATTTTAGGTGGAAGGGTTGAGAGGTCTGCAGGCAGAATTGGCCAGACGGGAAGAAAACTGGTTAATGGTTGAAGAGCATATGCTGCAGCCTCAGGGCTTCACTTATTGGTATCTGCTCAGAACGATTCAATAATCACACCTCCTGCTGAGGGACAGAAATCCTTTCCTCTTTGTTACCTAGGAACTGCTGATACTGCTCTTTATCTTGCAAGAAATGCCTTCAGTAATACCATTGAGGAGGCCTGGGTTGTTTGCTGCTTCAGAGCTGCCCTTTGCCTTACCTTGTGTTCAGTTGCACAGCTGTTCCCAGGGTAAACTGGGATGTATTCACCCAGCATCCTTTCTTTTTTTTTAAAAGAAGCAAGTTTAGCAGGTGAGAGTGTGAAAGCTGGTGTATCCACATTGCAAGAGAAAATATTAATTCAATATTCAGGTTGAGAGGAAATGGCCTCAATTTGCACCGGGGGTGGTTTAGATTGGATATTAGAAATTATTTTTGATGGAAAGGGTGGCCAAACATTGGAACAGGCTGTCCAGGGAGGTGGTGGAGTGACCATCCTTGGGAGTGTTCAAAAAAACGTATGGATATGGCACTTGAGGACATGATTTAATGGTCAACATGGTTTTAGACTGGTGGTTGGACTTGATGATCTGAAAGGTCTTTCCCAACTTTAACTATTCTATGATTCTATGATTGGAGAAAACTGTAAATATGTCAAGAGCCATAAATTGGGTAAATAACTAGCCTCAGGAAGTACTGTTTTTGAGGATTGTTTCATAATCTTGTTGAAAGCTGATTTATGATGGCTGTTTCCCAGTCTTGAAGGTCAAGGCATGAAGAGCTTCTCTATCTTTATCATCAGGACATGATTTAAATATCCTCTGCACCTTACCTAGCAGGGACCTAGACAATGCCTGTGCTACAACACTGCTGCAGTGCTCTCTTCTGAGTTTTCTTGCATCTAAACAGCCCCAATGCTTTACAGATTTCTTCAAGAGGAATTCTTTCCACGTTATTTCCCATAAATGTCCTCTGGAATGTCTGCAGAGGGTTCTTCCCCATCACTTGTTTCAGGCTGAGCAGTGTGACAGATTAATGCCTCTTCCGTGCAAGTTAGGATTCTGATTTTACTTTTCACTATCATGTCTGATGTTGCTGACTTGTCTATCATGAGCCTGTGAACTCTTCATGCAGTGGGTATGATGTGGCTTGACATGACTGTAATAAGCTGGTGATCTAAGAGAAGTCACATGGTTATCAAAACTGAGGCTTCAACTAATATATGTCGAGCCAAAATATAGGAAGGTTTTTAAAATATCTGCTAGATCTTTTAAAGAAAATTTGAATTAACAATCCATCCTTTCAGCTGGAAGGAAGAACAGAACTGAGAAGACAATGCCTTTCTTCATTTACATTGCAGAAAGAAGATAATGACAATTTTTTTTCACTTGAAAAGGCAGAGGTGGATAAAAAAAGTAGATTGAAAAATGCCTGAAGAAGCTTGGGTGTATTTGACACATCTTCATTTTTAATTGCAATGTGCTGTAACGCTAATATACTATATTCCTTTGGATAAAGAAACAGATTAAAATGGAGGGTTGCAAAGATGGGTCCTTTGAAACCCCTTTTAAAGTGAAAGAAAAATTAGATAATATTCATGCATATATTGTCTCTGTATATCAAGATCCTAGTTCTTTAAAGGGATACCTACACATTGGAGACTGCCTTAGGAATCAGATTTTCTGTTGTAGTGGTTGAATAGATATCCCAGGGGTGGCTCTTCAAAGTGCTGTTCTGGCTCAGAGCCCTTCAGTTTTTGAAGTGAATATCAAGAAGCATTCAGCAGATGGATGGTCATAGAACAGTTCAAACAATCAGTGATCAATCTCTTTTCACCCAGACATCACCTATGCAACGAGCAATAATGAGCCAAGAATCAGAACTATGGGGAACAGTTCTCCACTCTACAGTACACACAGGTATAGCACAGGTGAAGAGGGCAGTCTGGCAAAGGTTTAGGTCAGCTTGGTGATAATACAGCCTAATCCAGGATTATGCTAAGTGTAATGGCTTCCCAGAACAAAGACATGGATTGGTGCAGGCTAACATGAGGAAAAGTCTGACATAAACTTGGCGGAGCAGCAAGTGAAGGTTCACAGTTCCAGCTCCTGCCATAGTCCTCTTTCAAAGAGCATAAATCAGGAAAAGATATCTAGAGGACAGAAAGGAAGGAAAGAAAGGAATGTGATGTATGGGTCCCCCATCAGCCCCCACACAGCATCAGGCCTGTGCAGGCCTTTTCAAGGAGGTGGGCTTTACATGGTGAGTGAGACTGTGTGTTCAAACCTATGGTTTGGTATCAGTCATCAGCATCTACTTTGTGTGCTTTTGCACCTCTCTATGAGCTTCTCCCTAATCCTTAAAGCTATTTATAAAGCACGCTTTAGGTGTGAAGTGATTTTGGAATAGCTGAGTGAGAATATGGGTAGCACAGAAAGCCTAATTTGGCTGTGCAAAAGCCCCAGGAATGATGGAGGAGAATAGAGCAGCATAACTTCTCTTGGGAACTGAAACCTTCTGTAGCATCTCTTTTAACCTCAGAATAAAAAAGGGAAAAGCCTTATACTAGCATGCAGTGAAACACAAACTGTAGCTAAAGAGCTGGTGCTATGTGGAGGACCTGAGTTCATAATGTTAACTCTAAAAAAGGTGATATTTCACTAAGTGCCTGCAAATATGTCTCACTTTTAAACTCCTTGGTTGAAGGATTATCTTTGCTCAAAGATCATCCTTTTTTTTAGTGTGACCAACCCACACCATGAAAAAAAGCATTAAGTAAGAAGCAATAACTGAGATAACATTCAGTTTTGTCTGTTATCTCCAAGAATAATATGACTAGGCTATTACAACAGCTGTAATGGGGAATCTAGGAGTGATACAGAAAAGAATATTTTCTACTCTGATGCCACAGTTATATAACCAGAAAGTTTCTAATGTACATCAGTTGTCACAACAGTGAAGTCTTTTACACTGTGGAGATAATTTCCTACTCGGTTACTTTTATGCCGCTCTCTATTGCAATAAGGATGAGTTTGCTATTATGAGAAAAATGTACAGAATAGTTAATTATACTGGTCTGAGCCATCCTGCAGCTGCTTTACATTGGTTTCTAGAGTCCAACTAACAATTAAAAAATGTATGCATATCTTATTCTTCCAGCAAATCTGTTTTAAAGTCAACCTTTTCTTTCTGGGCATAGACTACAGCTGGTTTATATGGTTTTAGTTCCAAACCTTCCTTATGCCTCCATCCCTGAGCCAAACTTCTTCATCATATCAAAGAAAGGGGCCAAAACAGTCCCTGTGTCAGATTGCTGACACTCTACCATGGCTGCCCTACCAAAAGCCATTCACAGTCTTCACTCTTGCTACTCCTCTTTGTTCCTCCTGCACTGCCCTTCTCACAACCTTTTTCTCTCTCACTGGCACTGTGTATTCTGCCTTTTCATCAGTTACAGATGTGGTTTAGTTTACTTATGTGGATAGTTGTTACATGCCATCCTTCATTCTATAACTGTGTCGTCACACAGTCCCACACTCAATTTCATATGCCAGCATCACTCTGCTCTAGTTGAAAATCTCCAGATCACATCATGTGCCTACTGAAAAGGCTTAGCACAGTAAAATGTTTGAACATTCCCATGTACAGTGTGACTATAAATTGTTGGAGAGGTGAACTTCTGAATTTACATTGGACAAATGTTGCATTTTCTTGATAACCTTTTAAAAAATTTACAATTGACTTCGAGTTTTAGAGTGAATTTGCTGAAGACTCAATTTCAGTATTCTGTCACAGAAAAGAAGTATAAACTATAACATCATATTGTTTGGATCAAGTAATATAGCTAAGATGAAATAAATAAATAAGCTGTCTAAAGTGCTCTCTCTGGAAAACACACGGTTGAGCTGTTGAACAGCTATTGCCCAGTACTCATTTAAAAAGTTTTAGAGGGTTAAATGGCTTTAACCCTGGTGGTTTAACCAAGATGGTTTATTGTCATCTTGGCCCTTAATTGCTTCTCATTCCTCTTTGTGCCATGCACATGGAGCTATAACAATAGAATTTTCAAATCAAATGGCATCATTTCTGCCTGTGACAAAGCAGATTTTTTGGCAGTGCTAGGTAACAAAGCTGAAAAGTGAATTAATTGGAATATCTCAGTCCTCAGCTTTTCTTAAGACAATACAATAAGAAAATCATAGAGAGAACTTGAAATGTTTAAGGACAGAGCCCGAGAAGAGATATCAGCAAGTTGCCATTTCTTGACATCAATCTGGAAAGTGCAGTGAGAATTTTTGAGCTATTGAAAGAGAAATTAGTGACTGTTTCATCCCTCCATTTATTGTTTCTCAGTCAGTAAAGGGATGACATCAGTACCATAAAAGTACAGTTTCCAGCCACGGCATATACCCAGAAATACTTGAATTTCTTTAAAAGTAGAAGGCTGTGGCCTTGTAACAAGTTTCCCTTGTTACAATAACTCTGTTTCTCCTAAGAAAACCAGTTGTTAAATTTTGGGGGAAGTAGGTTGGTTTGCCAGGTCATTGATCCTGAAAGACCCTGAAAGGGAGGAGGAAGCTGTCCATTCCCTCTGTTCCCAGGAATGGGACAAAAAAATAAAGTGCTTATTTTACTCAGGAATTTCTTGGGACAGACAATATGAGAACTTTTCTAAGGATAATGGTTGTGTAAGAGAGGAATAGATTGTGTTGGGAGAAGTAGTGTTGTCCTCCTATTACTGAGAGTTACACAAGGACTTTTCAAGAATTCTACTTTGTTCTTCCTTGGGTCAAGGGTCAGACATGGATTATTAAGATGCAAATAACAAATAGATCACCATTCAAGATTTTTTCTGGTATTGTTATTTTTTATTTATTTTTATATAGCAATCTCCCCCACTTTCTCCATTTTTATCATGTGAATTTGCATCTGCATTTTTGTACCCAAGCTCCCTAATGTTTACCCATGTAGAAATAGATGTAAGAACACAATAGAATTTCTGACAGTCACGACTCATTAAATTATGGACAGACTTTTAGAAACCAAATCCCTTACTGTGTGATGTTAAGGACTCACAAAAATTTTTATTCTAGTTGCAGCTTTAAAGATAAATATGCTTTCATCACTAACCTGCTTTTTGCCTTCATGAAGCAATGAATGTTCACTGCTTGCATGACATGTGCTCATCTTTTAGCAACATGGTTGTCCAACAGACCTTCCAAAATACAGCACATTGTAAATAATTGATTTAGATTAAAAAGGAACTTAACATCATTGAGTCCAAATCTTTACCTAACAATGCCAAAGCCAACACTAAGCCATGTCTTTGCATGTCACACCTACACAGCCTTTTAAATAGCTCCAGGGGTGGTGGCTCAACCACTTCCCTGGCCAGCCTCTTCCAATGCTCGACAACAGTTTCTCTGAAGAAATGTTTTCTTAATATCTGATGTAAACATCACCTGGTACAAACTGAGGGCATTTCTTCTTGTCCTGTCACTTGCTACCTGGGGAAGAGCTCAAACCCCACCTGGCTAGACCCTCCTTTCAGGGAGTTGCAGGGAATTTAAAAAGGGCTCCCTCAGTCTCTTTTTCTCTAGGCTAAACATCCCCAGCTCGCTCAGCTGCTCCTCGCAAGACCTGTGGTCCAGACCCTTCACCAGCTCTTTGGATGTGAATTTACCATCCCATTCTAAACAATTTCCTTACTTAGTATTCCCCTAAGTTTAGGGGATGGTCAGGTCTTAAACATAACCATAATATTTGTCTTGTGCCTTTTTTTTTAAATTTATACAGTGCCATAGGTACACCAGGACACTTCACTTGAGTATAAAAACCTGCATCATGATTGCACTGATTGTACTTGGAAGGCTTGTAAATGTCTGCATATGCCACCAGTAACAGAACGGGATGATGTACTCAGCCAACAGCTCACTCTGAGTGGCAGATGGGTTTGAAACTACACTGTGAACTGCCTGAGAGAAAGAGCAGAGACCTGAATGTCCCAAAATCTGGTCTTGCCTGTCCATTCCTGTCTAACATTGCTGCTTGGCTAAGGCAAGAGCAGTTGCCTGCCACTGTGGTTTGGCTGGAACAGGTGACCTGACCTTCTCTGGGTGTGCCAGAACCAGCCCAGCAGCACATGACTTCCTGGAATTTTGGTCTTGTTACTGAGCACAGCTGTAGTTTGTGAGCAGAGTCACTGGCAGTCCACTGGGGAAGTTCTGGTGACTCAAAGGTGGCTAAAAAAGGACAATAAAAAGAAAAGAATGATGATGAGCAGGGAAGAGGAATGATATATAAGAAAGGATTGCCGGTTTATTTATTTATGCAGATGAATACTTCCTTCTCCTATTTGGACTTTTCTGCGTGTATATATACATATATAAAAATATATTTAAGTTCACTCAAAAGCTGAAAAAGAATGTAAAATCCCTGAAAGCAGATTTTTATTTATGAGATTTCTAGTTGTGACAGATTACCATTCTCTCTAGAAAAGGAAATTATTCTTCTGTGAAAATACGACTTAATATTAAGGGGACTATTATTGAAGGCACTATTACTGTAATCTTCTTTTTTTTCTTTGTATGCTGGTTATGTGCTTATTCAGGTCTTTCATTCATCAGACCTCTGGCTGTATAACTGAATTAAGTAGTTTGGTCCCAGACTGGCACTGTTATGGGTCAGAAGAAACTGAGAAAATCTTTAAATATGAAACTCAACATAAATTCAATGAAGAAGGAGCCACACATTTTTTAACACAGTTTCATTGATATTATCAGTGTTGTTGATTATGCTTTTTAATCCTATAAAAATGTATCTGGAGAGACAGAAATGGATATATAAAAATATATACATGAATATTTACATTGAACGATACCAATGTAAAAAATTGAGTTCATTTCAATGGTGTGCTCACAGGAACATGCAGAACTTTGTGAACTGTTTTTACAAGCACGCCACAATCATTTTTCACACTGGATATGTTTTAGCAAGACTCCTTGACTTTGATAGAAAAGTCACTTGATAAATAATATAATTATCTTGTCCACCTCTGTATGCCCCATTTGCAACAGAGCAGATCATTTGTCAACGCATCATTAGCCAGACATCCATGTGTCTGAAGTGAGTAAAGGAATATACTTTAGAACGTAAATATTGAAAGAGGGTTTTTTTAAATCAGTTCAAATAACACATTAGGCATAGGGCACATGCATGATTTAAAATTTGCACAAAGAACAGGGTCATGTCTGTCTCCCTATTAACTGGTGTCGTGAGTCACATTATCTGATGCAAATAACATATGTTGCAAATATAGTCTGCCTATGTGTCTGCTACGTCATTTTATGAATCAACCTTGAATGGCAGGATGATTGAAAAATACTCACTTTGAAGACAGGAGGAATAATTATCAGTCTATGCTGTTTCCTGAAGTTGCTTGATTTGGGGGCAAATTACTTCTGCTGTAAATGTAGTCACTACAGTCCCATCATATCATTCTAGCGCCTGGGTGGATAAAATTATTTTCAGTGGCAGGGGAGAGGGGAAAGAATAGGATATGAAAGCAAAAGGAATTACAAAATAATTACAACATTATGAAAACACATAATAAAACAACTCTTTTTTGCTTGAATCAGTCTCCTTTTATTTTTAGATGCCAACTGTCTACAAGTGAGTATAAAGAAAATTACAGACTTCAAGAAGTCCAAAAGAAGGACATGCCTCTTGCAATGCTGTTACTGCATGAAACTTTATAAACGTCTTTGTGGCCTTTTATCATCAATACAGATGCCTAAGTGTCTCCTTGAAAAATTTTGGCTTCCCTCTGCAACATATTTTTAAAGGTGAGTAGCAGCAGAAGGAAATGGAAGCTAAAGCTGAAAGTCTCAGGGTGGTTGCTTTCAATAAACGAAAGTTTTCTTAGAATTTCCTCATTGTGAGATGCAAGGAAACACCTTAATAGTGCTCTGATTTAATCTCTGATATATTGTGTGGATTTGTGTTCAGTGGTAAAGGAGCTAATTTTCTAGGCTCAAGGGAGTCCTTTAGTTTGACCTGAACCTGTTTTGTATTTCATGGGTTAACTGCAGCAAGTTGTTTGAATTTCTCTGGTGCCTGCCTTACTCTAAAACATCTACTTGAAATCATACAACTGTGGGCTGGAAAAGATCTCCAGAGGTGTCCAGTCCAACTGTCCACTCCAAACAAGACCATTGGTCAGTCCTGGTTTTGTCTTGCTGAGTCTTGGACCCTCCATGGCCTCTCAATTACCTGTCCCAGTGCAGCACCACTGTCCTGGTGGATCTGCTCCTCCTCTGCTTGAGTCCTTTCTTCTACTTTTTGGAATTATCATTAAGTGATTAAATATTATTCCATATGTTGATTTTTTTTCTTTCTCCGTGCCTTTTGTATTTAGATGAGTAAAATCCTTCAAGGTTCCTTTCAGCATTGTTACCACTGTGGCTTTGAGTGGATGGCATGGGTAGATCTATTGGGTAGGACACCCTGGCTATTTCCTTTTCAAAAAGTGGTTTCTTGGTACTCAGATATCAGATTTCTGAACTCATAACTATGAACTAAACTTTAGTACTAATGTGCCTGAAGAGCAAAACTTACTTAGTCTTCTCTAAGACTATTTTTTTTTAAATTCATAATGGTCCAGTGTAAAATGCCAGGGTTTTGCATCTGCAAACTCAGTTTTGCTCCCTCTCAAATTAATGCTGATACTGGTAGTTACTTTATGCTTTCCTCCTATCATAAATCACAACATTTCAATAATGTATACATATCTGACTTACTGATTCATAGATGTTATGTTACTTTCCATCATGACACAATGAAATTATCCATTCACTATTATTTATATGTCATTGAAGATTAATATATTCCAGAAAAGATGCAGATGCCTCTGCCTACCTTTGAAATGCAAAAAAGAGTTGATAGGCACTTGACTTCAAGTGTTTTTGTTGAGTGTTTTGTCATGTCAATGCAAGCAACCTCCCTTGCTGCTTCTTAAATTTAAGTATTACTTATGCATTTTTGTCAGCTTATTTTTGGTGGCATTGAAAGAAACTTGTAATTACTGATGAAAAGGAACTTCTATTGAACTGTGTTAAAAAAGTCTTTATACTTGTGTGCCACCTCGGATGAATACAGAGAATTCTTGAAGAATAAATTTCAAATTCTAGACTCTTCATCTGGAAATACCTGTTTATAGATACTTAAATCTTGACATCTGAACCTGTGAATACATCTCCCCCTCAGGCCACGTGTGTGTTCTAGTTCCTGTGTTATATCTGCCAATCCCGTTGATATAACTCAGCTCTTTGTCATCCCAAAAAACAGTGAGTGCCAAATTCCTAGATTAATATAGGAATGTGAATGAGACTATGGAATTATATCCTCTATTCCTTTCAATGCCTTTTAACAGTCAAACCCATACTGGACATAAACTGGAATGTAAATAACAAACAAATCAGGTTAAACATGAGCAAAGCTGTTCAGTCGTCTCCATCCTGTCATTAGATAAGACCACAGAAGTTCTTGGACTCTCCTTTCAACCAACTGGCAGTGTGAGAAGTTTCTTCAGCTGATGCAGTAAATAAGACGTGTACACAAATGTTCGATTCAAACTCAGAGCAAAACCCACAGAGGATTATAAAACAGGGCATTTAGGTCATAAATACAGTGCTCTAATCTGTCAGGTTACTTGTGCAAAATGTTTCTTGTTTCGAATACAGTAATCACAGTTCAAAATCAGCCCTGGGTGTATAAGACCAAGGCTGTCTAAAAAGGATTCAGTGTTTCAGAGGCAGCTGCTAGAAGACAGCTGAGCAATTACACTGAGACCTGGCAATTATGTTGCTCAAGTTGGATTAATTGCACAGTCTCAAAGAGTTGTGTCCCTCTTTAGCTATTCTGTGGGAATGAGACTTCTTAGACAGCCTTAATGAAACTGGGTGCCCTAAACCAGTTTTCAATTGAAATTGTCGTAACAAGTTTCTTTTACTTTTGTTAATAAATCTGTATATGACACATTTAATGGTCTCAGGTCTTTTCCTGTCTCTTAAAAATTCTTTGTATGCTACTCCCATGGCATTGTCAAGATGGCTCAGGATTTTCAGTTGTAAATAAATCTTTCAAGTGTACAGATTACATTATCAAAATCAGAAACTGAATAGCTATTTCAGACCTTCATTTCAGTGGAAAATAAGCTTGTTTATTGTTCTGTTTCTCCTCACTATCAGATAAGAACAATACATTGCCAACCACACTTTAGCATAGCCTTAATATCTTTTGTTTTATGAGAACTGTGTTTTGAACAGTGATGTACCCAGAAGGGCAAATGGCTCCTTCATACAAGATCTTGACACTAATTAAAAGTTAATCTGATATTGTTATTTATATGGTCATATTTGTATATATAATATTACCCTGACTTTAAGACTTACTTCCCACATAGCATAAATTACACAGCCCATTCAGGTGCATTCTGCAAGAACATAAACTAATAGGAACTAAAGGACTAAAGGACAGAAGACCCATCTAACATACAGTTTGGACAGCTGCTTTTCCTCCTCTCAGCCCTTGTTTCACTGTCCACTTTCTCTCCTTCTACAAAATCAATTGCCTGAAACTTTACCCTGTTCCATAACACTATTCACAAACTCTGGGTTAAAATCCAGTCTGAGTTATACGTCGGCATTTGGATTTGTTGACAGCACAGGAACACAAATACTTCTCGAAATTAAGTGCCTTCACTCCTGAAATTTCACTGCAGGACCTTGTATTTTGTTTGCTAAAACACCCTATTTGTCTTTGCAATGCAAATTGAAGATCAGCAAAGAGACTGAATTGGCAGAATTTCAACTGATGAGGTAGTATTTTGACCAAAAATATCTTGTTGAACTCAAACAGGCAACCTAAATTTGACATGAAATTGGTCTCTATAGTCCAGAAATAGGAGTGTGACAATCATAAGGTAAACTTTTGCTAGAGTGACTTAAAGACAACAGTGCACATAAACTAGTGTTAATTACTTTTTGTCTTTAAAAAGAGTTAGAAAATGACAGAAAATAACTAGCGATTTGCTATTTTTCTTGAAAATATTTTAAGGCATGGTTGGGTTAAGATTATGTTTTTTAATGTTCCAATCCAAACACTTTAATTTCCTAGAGAAATAGCTTCCACACTGCAGAAATCTGCTATAAATAATTGCTACTGTAAACAGAGCTTTAAAATTATCAAAATAGAGATTTGGAACTGTGGAGTCATTTAACACCATTTCTTCTTAGCAAACTCCCTATCCTTCTTTCTTATGCTGAAAATGTCAAAACAAGGTATTTCAATGCTGTCAAAGAGCTTTTCTCACTGTTTTCAAAACACATTTTTGTCTGAATTGATACCCTGCTTTTTAAAATTTTGATATAATAGTACTCTAATGGTAAATTGCTTTGAGAAAATTTGATCAGCACATTATGGAAGTTTTGAAGCAAAGTTAAAACTAAACTAATATCAACAGTTATGCAGAACTTAGTTGCACAGATTGACATTGCAGTTCTAAACCTGTGTAATGGGACCCAGCGGCACTGTGAATTGCACTTCTTAATCACAAATATGAAATTATTTCAAAGGTTAAACAACCTCTGGCAGAATGACCTTAATTAGAAGAGGCATTTCAGTGTGAATGCAGGTTTTTACCTCACAAGGAGAAATGATGAAAAAATCTTGTACAAATCTAACCTTAGATGATTTTACCCAGCTCAGAATCTACTTTAACTGTTTTGATATTGTAGAAGCCTCTATTTTTTTCCAATATGTCAGTCCTTTTAGGAAGAGCCTTCTTCCTAGTATAATAAATAAATTAATGGCACCTACACTGGGCAACTGAAGAGAAGTGTTTCAGGTGTTTTACTTATTCTTCTGTAAATTGTGTTTGCAGTCACAGGAATATAGCTCTGAAATACTGTAGTTTTTTGCTGTTAATAGATAAAAACTTAAAATTTAAAATTCTTTATTCGTACAAATATTTCTTCAGACTTACTCATATTTTGCTATGAAGACTTTTTGGAACAGCACATTATTGAAATATCAGATGTTAGATACTTCAAAGTCTCAGATACTTGGAGTTTAGAATTATGGTTATTTGTTGGGGCTGGAGGAGTCAGTTATGAATCTCTGTCTTGTACAGTGATTTACATGTTTACAGCAGGGCCTTATATTTCATCTCAGGTTTATATGTCTGTGTAAGATGAACAGCAAATTCAGTAAATCATCTAAATGTTTGGGCACTGGGAACATGCTTACCATCTGGTAATTTAAAATGGATCTTGCATTGTGATTGAATAAAAATGTTACTGCAGAAGTATGATGAAAGGGAAGCAGGAGGAATATTGGGACAGCCTGCCATGATCAGGAACCCTCATCTCTATGCCATGAAGCTTGTGAGCAACATTCACAAAATCATCCGAATATCAGGATTTTTTCAAAGACTTCCAAAAATATGCAAAACTCACATTCTCAAAGGTTTTTATCTGCCACACACTGTATGCAAGCCTTTATTTTGCTGAACACTTCACCTGGCCTTACCTAGCTGTTAGAAGGGATGGCTGCAGTCAGGTCTCAACCCCACTGAAGTTCAGCTGTCCTTCAGAAAAAGTTTTGCACCAGGTTCCTTAAGTGGGGAGCAGCCTATTCCTTTCCCAAGTCTGAGCGAAGTGGAATAAGGATGGTCACTTCTGTGGTTTTTGGAGCTGTGGGAGGATATTTTTTTACATCATTAAACTTCCTCGAAACTGATCCTTACCTGAGCAAGTAACACGACCATCTGCAGCCCACCATTCACATATGACTTTATAGAAGCACTCTTGATGCATTTTGACTCATGTGGTGGTATTGTTTGGTAGTTTTAAGAGTAAAATCTTCTGGGGTTGCTACTGGCTGCTTTGGGCCTTCTTACAGCACGTCATCAAAGATGACAGACCATTTAATAAACTGCTGCAGTGTTCACACATGATTTTTTTTATCAGCCAATAGTATTTGACTCTCACTACTGAGAAGTGGATTGACATCCCCACCTTTAGAACTGCAATTTTTAAGCCTTTGTAAAAGAACTGGAATTTTTTCTCATACACAACTTGCTGCTGATCTGGGCTGGTTTGTTTGGGTTTTTTTTGCCTACCCTTTACATCTGAAGAGAGAAAGCTTTGCTTGAACTTACGTTTGGTTATTTGGCAAGAAATTTGCTTCCCTGCTAAGTTCATGCGATACACAATATATCTTTAGAGTATTCATTTCCATCAAAACAGTCCAGATAATTCCTTGTGGTAAAACCAACCATTCACCTTTGCCACAACATTGTACACTGTGTCCCTTGTCCCTAAGTCATTTGCATTGGATTTTTTTTTGTTAGAGCAACAATAGGCTGGATTTGTCTTGCCTTTTGGCACATGCATTGTTAAATCATTCAGTATTTACCCTCTGAGTAGCTGTGACTCACTTGACATCTGAATCCTCACGACTGAGGCCTAGACCAACCACCTGTATCCTGCAAGGGCCTTGTAGTTCTGACATCATGAACATAACACTGTGCTGTAATGATGCTTTTAACAACACTGTAGATCTTGGCCTGCAGCTGCATCATTTTATGCTTGCAGATTTGGTTGCCAGCTGGCCCTCAGCAAAAGGTTAGAAATGAGATACCAGCTCCCTCTAGATGAAGCCTCCCTAATAGGATGAGCTCATTGTGTGCAATGAGCTTAGTTATACTCTTGAGATCCAATATTCTTTGGTCTCAGCAGGCATTGTACCTCATGACTAGGCACTTGTAATTGTTAAAGACAGTTATTTGTAATATTATCAGTTAGTTGGAAACACTTTAGGGGTCCCTGACTCCTGCTGTGAGGAACACATTCTCATGTGTTCTCAGCTGAAAATCCCTTAGGCAACTCCTGTTTCCTCCAGTTGCTTTTTTCCAGATATGAAAATTTGCTTTTGGGTAAATTCATTGATTGTGTTTTGCCTTTCCCAGCATGAAGGCATTTTACTCATTTGATGAAGAAAAGACCCCACTTTTGAGATGTTTTCATGCTGAAGCACTGTTACCCTCTGGAGCTACATATGAGGTGTATCAGAGTCATAGCCAAAGGCTCAAACAAATACTACAAAGAGAAAGCAGAGTGGGAACTCTAGTTTCCAAGCAGGAAGCAGGAAGACTTTTTAAATCAGACTATAATTAGTTTTCTCCATTCCCACTGAATGCAGGACAAGAAATAAAGAATTTAATTTATGGATATGATGATTTAAATGAGATAATTTTCTAATATCTATTTCTACAATATTATTTTTGTGACACTTGAGATGAATTTGAATTACGGTGCTGAAGCCTTTTCTGCAGTGTTTCATGGGAAGACTAAGAACTAACTGTCACAAACAGCACTAAGCCAGTTGAGCCACATGAGATCTTCCTAGGAGCTGCTGTATAGGGCAGGGATGGTGCCTTTCCTAGTGGTATTAAAAGTCAACATTAGTCAAAAAAAAGCCAATTGTAAGAAAACCTTTGTGGAACTAACCCACAGATGGAGAAGGTGCTGCAGAGTAAGCAGGCAGGAAGAATCCTTGGGCACCCTGCTCAGCAGTGCTTGGAACTCAGCAAAGGTACAGTGGCACAAAAATAGGTGGATTCAGTGAAACATACTTTTTATGCTGAAATTGCATAGACAGTCAGCTTTGAGTGCCTCTGGCAGGTTGGGTCAATGCTGAAATAAAGAGTTTAGGTGTTTATATTTTCTTAAGTAGCTGGGATGGGGATTGTTTGCCCCAAATGGCTGGGGTTTTTTTCTGCAACAACCCAATTCATCAACAATTTTCAAGGCATTATCTACATTTTCAGTTCTAAATGTGCCAAAGAATCTCTTTAAAAAATCTTACAGGCTCAGAAAAGGTCAACATAAAAGTGTTTGTCTCATTAAAATATGCTTTTAGCACATTTAGCCTGGAATTGTGCATTTTATTCAAATGGAGCTCTGGGAAATAAAGCAAAAAATATATTTTTGCTTTCAAATTGACACAAAATACTATTTAGACCATAAAATAGATGTGATAGGAAACATTGCTGATGCTTCTTATCTAAATCTGCAAGCACATTAGCAGTGTTTGCGTTTACTCTCGGAAGTACATCTGCTGATTTATTCTGCTTGGAAACCACCACTTAAGTTAGTCAGTGCTTTTAAATCCAATTATGTCCATCTAGAATAAAAGAACTAATCTGTTAACATGGTAGTTTCTGTGCCCTCCTGCAGCAGTGACAATTAATAAACTGATTTCTATGTCAGACTAATTTTCAGTAAATACGACTGATATTATTGTTTCATTTGTAAAATCTCATTCTAACTGAAGGAAAAGACCAAGTCCTTATTTTAGCTATGAATTATTTATTAAAGTTTAAAATTAAGGCTGGTTAATATTTGGAATACATAAGAGACAAGATTGTGTTTGAACTGACTTACTTGAACATTGCCTCATCTCCCAGTAAATCTGATAAGAAAAAGATCCATGAAAGAGGAGATGGTTACAAGACCATCTTGGTTTTGTAAGAAAAATATTGGACAACACAGCTGCAATGCTCCAAACAAAGGTATTCAAAGTACTGGAAACCTTTTATGAATAAAGACAAGAGCTCATCTGTGAAGGTTATATAATTGACCAATAAAAAGAAATTTAATGGTAGATTGGAAGAAGGTGAACTTCTCCTTGAAAAGAAACTTGACCTGATAAGAAACTATTTTGTTATTACACAGATCCTGCTTGCTGAGTACATTTAACCTTGGTACTTGAGTAACACTCACATGGATGACACTGTCAGTTGGGACTCATGCACAACACCCAGGCCCATAACATTTGTTTCTTTATTTCTCTGCTTTTAATTATGACCTCAGGTATAAGCTCTCCAACATGCAGGGCTGCTGATCCCAGCCAGTAGAATAGCCATCCTTAGCGATGGAGTCATTAAAATTAACATATCTACAGAGAAATTAAAATCCAATTTCCACTAATGCTTGAAAGGAAGCAGACAGGATTTTTGGGGACCCAAGCATCCTGTAGTTAAGACCCTCCCTCCTTGTTTGCAGAAGGATGTATAGCATAAGCCTATAATTGCATTCTGTAGGGCAATCAATCAGAGAGACAACAATTCTTCCAGAATGCCAAATGCCATATTCTAGATATTCTCATGACTTCTGTTAGTATTGCTATTACATGTAGGATAACTTGTACAGTGTAAATATTCATAATGGCAATTGATTGGAATAATTTATATCAAAAACCTTAAGTGGATTTTAATATAGATATATAAGCCTTAAACAGGGAATTACATTACTAGGATTTGATAGCAAATTACACCACTGGGGGTTGGTCTTTTGCTGTGTTAGGTTTTTGAGAAGCAGAAATTAAAATATTTCATGTTTTGTGCATCCTGGTTCAATGTTCCCTTTTGTAAGGCAAAGGCAGATTGGCAAGCTCAGCAAAAGACAAAGCTGTGTTTGCTGCAAAAGCTGTGCTAAAGCTCTGCAGTCTTTTTAGGCCCTTAAAAAAATAATTCCTCCCTTTTATTCCTCAAGGAAAGTAAGTTATTACAAGTGGGTAAGCAGTATAACAGGATCTGACATATGTGTGTTGAGCAGAGGAGAATAAGCTTTTGCTCTTTAATGTATTAGTGCTACTATTTTGTTCTTTTATGAATTAGTGCTATTAGTGTATTAAGTCTGTTCTTTAATGTATTAGTGACAGACATCATCAGTAGACTCATAACTGACCAAAAAATGAGGAGCTCTGTGGAAGGAAACATGGGACATTACAGATAATGCAACTGGGACAGGATAGTTGAGTTGCCAGAATTTACAGCATTAATATGAATTTATGGGGTTTTTAAAAAAAATTAAACCCTGAATGTATCTGAGCAAGCTGTCTGGGCCCTAAACTTTTATTTGCAAAACAGTGGAATTTCAGTATCCACAGATGTAAGTACTCTTTTGAAGTCTGTTTTTAAAACTTTACCTCCTGACTGCCCTGTGGTTACCTCTGTTAATAAACCTAGTGTTTGACACTGCTACAAATCATACCCAGCCATGTCTGTCGGAATTTTGTACAAAACACTGAATACTTGATGGGTTGATACCATGGTGACTCTCTGAAGTATCACTAGTATCCTACTTTTTCCAGTTGAGGAGACTGAGCTGAAAGAACTTGCCCTGGCTTGTAGAAGGTCCAGGATTTAGATCCCAGCTTTGTTGTGGGGTATGAGTTATGTGACAATCTGGAGTCATTAAACATCAGAAAAATGAGTTATTGCTGATATGTGAGATGCAGACATGAAAAATGTCCTATGGAGAGTTATTCCAGGAGCTGCAGAAAGTTACTGTGCTGTACAAATTGCAAGCAAAATTTCATTTCATTAAATATTTGTTTTATGTGTGTAGCCAGTTTAGAGTGAAACGGATTTCTCTCCTGCTGCATCTTTGTTCTCAGCACAAAACAGTAAAGCAAATCTGTAGCAAAAATAGTGGCAATACAATTGTCAGTTCCTGTTATACATCAGAATCAAAATACTTTTCAGCCTTTTGAAAAAGAGTCACTAAGGACATGTTCCAAAAATGTGGAATATTATGTAAACATATTGGAGCTTGCTTTGACTCTCACATTGTTGTCTCATATGTCTCCTTAACCAATGGAGAGCCTCAAAATTTTGTAATGTAGGCCAGCCTGAAGAGTGCCAAATTACTCAGGTGCTTCCATCTGGTCCCTGTGGCATGTTTGACATGTGCAGGCATCCATCCAACCTCATCATCTTCACTTCTCACGGGTAACACATGGCAAAGCTGCCAAAGTTCAGCATCAGAGGGTACAGCAGTGACTCTCAATTAAACACAGGGTTGTGAGATGCAAACAGCAGTATGCATAAGTAAACATGCATCAGAAGTTCACAAACTCTACATGCCCCTAATTAAAGTTATTGTTCTGAATAGATGGATGGTTGTCAAAAATAAATTTCAGGCTGACTATACAAGGGTTCCCAATCATGGACCAGTTCAGTCAGTCATTTAGAAAACTGCTGTACACGATGGTTTCCATTGTGGTACATCTTATGATACATCAGAATAGTCCAAATTTTCAGGATTGCTTCTGATGACAATTTCAGTAGTGTATATCTGGAACAAGGGTAATTGTAGCCAGAACTGGTGCTGTAGGGGACAACCATGAAATTGAGATAAGCTCCATTTAGTCAACACACACATTTAACTATATCCTTTTTCCCCTTAAAGGAAACAAAAGTGATGCAAGTCAGAGGCTTTATGGTTTCATCCACTTGGCAAAGCTCCGTCTTATCTCTGCATTGGCAGGTGTATGACAGAATACAAAGCAGAATAATTTACTGGTGCTGACTTATCAGTGTTGTGTTGACATCAGAGAAAAATCTCCCCCCACTAGAGTTTGCAGTCAGAAGTTACAAATAAAACTGCTGAAATGTTTGTCTTACACTTGCAACAAGACAATTAGCTTCTCTCTTCCTTTTCCTCTGCAATCTGGAGCTAAGTCTGGTACTACTCTGAATTCAGGAGAATGTACAGAAAAGTGACAGCTGCTCCCTCATTACATCCCTGTTTTAAATCTTACTTCCTTCTCTTTATATATTTTGAATGCATTACTAGACCAACAGCATTAAGCATAATTCTTCCACTAACACAATCCTTCACTTAGCACAGGTCAAAATTTCACAACAACATTCCACAGACTGAACAGACTGTTCAGTCAGTTGGAAACTGGTAACCCACAATACTTTGGCAATTAAGATGAGTCTAAGATACACAAATAAAAGTATTTTACTAGAGAAAAGGAGTCTGAGGGGAGACCTTATCACTCTCTACATCTGAAAGGAGACTGTAGCCAGGTGGGGTCAGTCTCTTCTTCCAGGTAACAGGTGATGAGAGGAAATGGCCTCAAGTTGAGTCAGGAGGAGTTTAAATTGGATATTAGGAAAAATTTCTTCACAGGAAGCATTTTAACAGGCTGTCTAAGGAAGTGGTGGAGCCACCAACTCTGGAAGTGTTTAAAAAGTATGTGGTTATGGCTCTTGAGGACATGGTTTAGTGGTGAATATGGTTGTAGTGCTTAAGTTGATGTTCGGACTTGATCATCCTGATAGAGGCCATTCCCAGCCTGAATGATTCGAGCATTCTGTGATCCCCATTAGTAAAAAATTTAGATTGCAAACATCCACTTTTCTGCAAGGATTTCTTTTTTCCAAACCTTGTATAATGCTTTTTGTTTTCCATTTTTCAAGCTACCTCTTTCGGTATGTTGCTTGAAACAGGTCACAATTTCATTGCAATTTCTCTTCCAATTCTTATGCAGACAATTCCTGAAGACCAAGAATACCCCATTAACTTTTACTCACTTTGTGACCCAATATCACCTCCTCAGGCTCTTTTCCTATCAAGAAACAGACCAAGTTTTTTTTTCTCCATTTTTGTATGCAGCTCCTGGATTTCTGTTTCTTGGACAAATGTTCATCACTATTGATTATTTTAGATTTTAAAACATTTTCTCAGGTTATCAGATTTACATTAAACAAAAGCTCTGTCTCCCACATGCTCACAGCAGCCCCATTTAAGAAGATGATCAGGAGTATAAGCACATCTGTATTTCATTATCCAGGTCCTTAACAGAAACATTAACCTGAAGTGGGTGAAAATATCCATCAAACGGGACAGAAAAAAAAGAAAAGGCTTGGCCTCATTTTTTTGCTGAATCTGCTTATTTCTTTAATTGTTTACCAAACAGTAATGAGCCCTAAAACCCGCTGACCTTGCTGTTTTGTCACCGAGGGCTCCACGTGTGCCTGGACCTACCAGGTGTGTTTTCTCTCAAATGACCTAAATTCAGCTAATGCACCTGTCAACAAATGCAGGTACCTGTGGAGATTGCTGTTTTTACTTCCACCCCGCAGAGCACCTTGTACCTCAGCTGTGTTTGTAGCCATCCCCATTGGCCTCTGGAAACCTGCAGCCACTCTCCACAAACCTCCTCTGTTTGCATTCTTAGATCAGTTTGGCTTGGGCAATACTGGAGGGTTCCTGGGAGATTTTATCCACTTTTTTGCATGATCGCCTGAAATAGGTCTGCTCAAAAACTGGAGAGCAAATTATGCTCCTGAGAAATGTCATTTAGCAAATTCAGAAAGGACAGTTTTGGCAACTGAAAAGCTTCATATGAGTGTATCCGTTCTGATTAAATTCTGTATAAAAGACAATAGAAAGGATTCTTTCCAGCTCATTTAATCCTTTGGCAAAATATCTATTTCCTCTTTTGTTCCTTCAAGTTATCATTTTAACTTCCATTTTCTGTGGTTTTAGTTTATTGAAACTAAGGTTTTTTGCTGGTTGTGAATCACTCTTTCTCGGTGTGTTTTAATTGTATGCTTTTTGCAAATATACTTTTTTCTTTTCAAATTAAGAAGAAATGCCATTTCAAGTTTTATAATTTTCATTGGGACACAGATTTCTGCTTCCAAGCCCCTTTACTGCAACCATTGATTAGTTCCATATTTCCTTTTTTATGCCCAGAACACTCCAGGCATCATGGTTTCCTCTCCACAAATAAAACTTTATCAGTGAGAACATCTCAGATTGTCGGTGGAGGAGACAATTTCAGAGATAAAAAGCCATTCCTTTACTGACATATCTTGGGCTGAAAATGGAGGAAAAATACAATTTGCAGATATAGAATTGCCTTATAGAGATACTGGAGTAATATCACCACTGATATTTTACTGGGCTAGACAACAATGTCCAAAGATGTTTCAGTTACTGTGGAGGCTGGAGATATGATTGGATTTTGGCTCTGTCATAACAGGACAAATAGACAGGACCTCTAAGAAATAACCCTAGTGCAGCATCAGTGTGGCTTCAAGTTTAGGAACAAAAAAGCCCTCTGCTTTTAACTCATTCTTTGTTAATAATAATTCTCTGCTCAGCCCAACGACATCTAATTAGAGAGGATTAAGAATAGTGATTGTAAAATAACTGTTTTAAAAGTCCCTCTCCCCTTTTAATTTTTTTCTCTACTTATTGTGCTATAAGCACAATATATAAGCATATATATATAAGCATCCTTATAAGCATCCCAATATAGAAGCACAATATATATAAGCATACCTACAGTGCTGATGATGAAGGTGGGAATTAATTTCCCCTTTTTCCCACACCTTTTACACGCCTGCAGTGCAGATGACCAAAGTAATAAAAGAAAAAAATACAGAGAAAATCAGGTATTTTAACCAAACTGCCACAGGCATGCTGAAAGTGTCCATTTCTTTTCTGGCTATATAGCAGCTGCCAGGACTCCAACCCAGTTGTAAAAAACTCCCTTTGGAGACAGGAATTCCACCCTCAACATCAGAAAAATGAGTGGTAGCTGATGAAAACACCAAGTCTGACATATAACTCTGAATCATTTCTCACCTTGTATGACACACAAATCACAGCCAGATCCCATAACTCAGCACAGCCCTGGAGTAACCTTGTCCCCCAGGTCCCTTCAGATGACACCCAGTGATGGCTGTCCCACTGCTGCATGTGTGGGGTGTGTCCTCCTGCCCGGCCCTGGGGATGCATTTGGAACAGCAGAGCTCTGCTACAGGCTGACTGAGAGTCCTCCTCTTCTGTGTGGGTAAGGAGAAGACCAAGATGTTACTGAGTGACAAATAACAGCCAGCTCTGGAATGGACAGAGGTCAGAACTGTGAGTTTGGGATAAAGAGAAACCTACAGTACAGGGGATGTGCTTTTCTGGTAATTGTGGTGTCTGTCCAGGGTGAAGGACGCCCTAAAAGTAGAAAACTGCTTTGAAAACCCCATGCCAACCACCTTTGATATCTGAAAGAAGAAACACATCAGAACTGAAAGAGTACCTCAAATTTATCTTGACATGGGCTAGTTTTACTTTGAAATAAGAATTGTTATGAAGATTGCTAAGAATACTTGACTGAGCTAATGACTGAGGCCAATGATTTCTGTCTCAGTTTCTGCTAGAGAGAGTTTTTGCTTGAATTTATGCTGGTATTGTTATTTAGTCTGTCATGCTCTTACTGTAGGGAACCCTAAATACATCTTTATTGTTTTAAAATTTCAGTTGTCTTAGAAATAAATGGTGATATTATCATCCAAATGCAGGCACTTCTGTTTCTCTGAGGTTTTTATGGGAACAGTAATCAGAGATAAAGCTATTAAACTGCCAGTCAGGGATCATTTGATGGCATATTTGTAAGTAAGTATGATTATGAATGGTACAAATAATTCCTTCTGAATTATTTGTCAGATTTGTGCTGCTGTGTAATGTATGGAGGGGAGGACGCTGCAGGCAACTGTCTGTTATCATAAATTAATTTAGCACTACACTTAAATGAAGCATTGACCTGACAATGCTGGGAACAGAGTCCTTAATTCATGGCCTTTCTCTGCACAGTTACTCATGCTGCAGCTTTGATAGAAAAAGTTGTGTAGTGATTTCTTCAAAGGTGAAGGTAGCACAGTAAGCAGTGAACTTGCAGGTGTTTGCACTTCCTTTGGCCCTGTAAATGGAATACAGAAGTGTGGTGGTTTGGTGGGCAGCATTCAGCTTCCCTGGAGAGAGGGAGAAATATTCCTGGCAGGATAGCTATGACACGGGTATTGGGTTAAATTAGAAAGACTTTAATCCAAATCTTGGAAAGTTTTTATGGGTCTCCATTAGGGTAGCCAAGAGATGGAACCAAAGGTTGTGAGTATGACATGGACAACATCACACTGACTGACACAAGAGTGAAAATACTGATGGTTATGGTTACTGACAGGAATTACATGCCCAGGGTGGAAAAATCCATGTCCTTACATATTATTTAAGTTGAAGTCAGAGGCAAAGCACTCAGTAGGAATCATTATTTTTTTTTTTATACTCTCCTTTTCTCGAGAAAATTCCAAATCTTCCAGAGCCTCTACATGCTCCTGTTTTTCCTTCCCATCCCTCCCTTGTCTGGCTGCAGCACAACATTGCTGGAGTACCCCTCTGGGATGCACCTGGGGCTTTGGTACTTCAAAGATAGCCAGAAAAGACTTGGCCCAGAGCTTAGCCAACCTCAGGGACAAGCTGGAAAACTTCTGTAGATACCAAAAACCAATGAAAACAAAGAGAGAAGGGGAAAAGGAGTTCCTGAAACAGCAGGTGCTGGAAAACTGAAGAATAACAGCTCCAAGTGCACAGATGAGTCCCTGTCAGAGCTCTCTCTGGCCAGGTGAGGAGGTGGGAGTAGGTGATGTGCCAGGACCTTCCTCCTGGGCAGCCTGCCTCCCTTCTGTGCTCCCTTCCATCTCCATCTGACTCCCACCACAGGGTTACATGGATTTCTGCATTGGTACCTATAGCCAGAAATACTGGTACATGAATTATCCTGCTGGGTTGCCTTTGGTTTGTTATGTTAATGAGTTCTTCCTGACAGATCCCTTCATATTACCATATTTTACCATATTTAGAGATTTTCTGCTGCCCAGCTATTTGAAGGGATTGAATGGTCTCCTAATTCCTTGGAAACAATCTCACCACTTGTGAAAAGAAATCTTGCTTCAAACAGCTTCGTGCTGGAATCATTCCATCTTTAAAAAAAATATAGAGGCTTCTGAGGTCTCTCTCTTGGGAGGCAAGAATTGTATATTTCAGTCTTTTGAGCTTTGGAAGCAGAAAATGAATTTAGATGACATACCTCCTGAGAGTTATTGAAAGTCATCTGATGGCTACGACTCCTCCTCCAGCAGTTGAAGGATTCTCTTGACTTTTTATTATAAAGCTCCAAAAAAAAAAAAAAAAAAAAAGAAAATGCAAACAAATAAAGAGCAGATTTATTTGAGGATAATAAAACTTTTTTTTTCACAGTCAAAAGACAACAATCTATTTTGGGCAGGAAAAACTGAAATGGAATTTGATTGACCCCTATTGACAAATGATTCCTAATTTTGCATGTTTCCTAATTTTGCATTCTCTTGATTGCTGTTATCTCTGATGGTATTTCAGATGTCTTTTAACTTTGAACTTTAAGGATATAAAATTCTACTTTTCTCTCTACAGACATTGCCTCCTACTCCTTGTTTAATCTTAAGTGCTACTTTTATTTTTCTATCTACACCCACACCCAAGAATAATTTCCCTATCTGCAAATGTGGTGGGTTTTTAAATTTTTTTTTCCCCTCTGCTGAAACTTTCAATAAAGAAAGGCAGCATAACTTGTGTCTTTAATATGAAATTGGTATCATTGTCTTGAATGATTCTTTGGTGAAAAATGTGATGAAGAAGTTTAGTTCTCTCCTTCACACATTTTCCTGGTGTCTTCACTGTTGCTCATTCCATAAATGCTAAGTACCAGAAGTTCAGCATGCCTGCTCCATATGCTTAGACTTCTGCCTTGAAATGCAGCTGAGAATATGTTCCTAATCTCCAGTGACCATCTGTGATTCTGCAAAGACTTGTTTGCACTTATTTTACTTCATGCTTCTCCAATGGTCCAATTAATTCTGGCAGAGCCTTTGCAGGACTTGGACCCATGAGTTTGATTTCTTGGAGTGCTATTTTTGGGGTGATCTTATGACATCCAGTAATAACTTTACCACTAAGAATAGGACTCATGTGAACTAGGTACTGTTCAAACTCAAGGTGACCCCTGCCTGATTCCCAGCATTTACATCTAATCAGAGATTAAATATAGCAAATGTGGAAAATAGAAAAGAGGAGGAGGGATGAAGGAGTGAAAGCCTTGCAGAGATCTAGTTTTGCATAGAAGTCTGAATCACCAAGGTACTTCTTAAAGATGGGTTTTTAAAGGGCAGTTAATTATGAGCCCAGTTTCCATTTAATCCCTTTTCTTTTCCATGGGTTTATTTAATTTATTTTTCCCACTTCCATACCAATAATCTCTAATACCCATTGCCAAATAGTCTTTACAGAAATAAGTGTTCAAAAGACACATTTTATCTACCGATTTGGTGAGTTCCTTGTACATTAGAGCACATAAGTGACAGAGTCTCATTGAAAATTCTTCTGAATAGACTTAGATAAAAAAGTATTTGTAAAAGCCTTTCTTCACTTTCCAGATGAATGTAAACACATCCAGCAAACAGAAAAATATTACAGATCCTCAATTCTTCATATTAATTCTACAAATTCTGACAGTTGCCAAAAAGTAAGAGACAAGATAATGACAGAAAAATCCAAATGTAAATGTTTAATAATGAACATATTGTGTGTGGAGTACAACATGTTACTTCAGGCAGAAAATGAATTCTTTCTTAAAAATTTTTACTTACACTAGTACATATATTCCTGTATATCCCTATCAGACTGCCTCCAAAGAAGTTTGAAAATTTTTCTTTCAGAGCTTTGAGACTTTTTTGCAGAACTCAAAATATAGGTTATTTACCCCAAGTTTCAAAAGAGAAAGAAAGCTCATAATAAAACAACCTTATATACAAAAAATTTCGTGCTGTCTCTTGTTCTGTCTCTTGTTTCTTGACTCAAAGTAAATTTACAGGTCTTCTACCACAGAAGGTCCTTGTAATGAATTCTGGCTCAATGCACGACACTAACTTTGCTAAACTTTCCCCATTATGACTGTTGAAATGTGACATTTATTTAGAGTAGATAGAATCAAACAAAATCTTAATTAGCTGAAAAGTCTAAACAAGACAGAATGCAGTAGATCTCACTTATTTTTACAGTAATAGATTGGCTCAATTAACTCAGAAATTGCCCCACGAATGTGTAGTAACAGCTGTTCTTGAAGCTCTACTAAGAACATAAGAGAAGAAGTGTGGGGAGATTTAATGGGTTTTATTAAGAAGCCTGATGTTGATATAAAAAGCTTTGTGGCACAAGTACTTTCATGGTATCTGACAAAGATGCAACAAACTCAATGCTAACCAAAAGTTAGAGACAAGTGCTCATATTTTAATTTAACTATAGTAGTACAGTAGATGACAAGAGAAAAAAGGAGTAATTAGCACTTTTGGAGCTGGCAGATAAGGAGGTGACAGGCTCAGTTGTGGAGGAACAGCAAGAGGAGAAGTCATTTGCACAGGAGGAACAGAATGATCAAACGGGACAGACGGAGAGTAATACCGTAGTGGTTTATAAAACTGGTGTGTTCTGACTTTTTAAAAAAGTACAATCTTCTCCCAGTCCAAGTTATACTGATCTAGACATAGATTATAAGTTTTAACAAATTTTGTAGAATTCATGCCAGTTTCTCTATTTCATTAATATGGCAGTTTTTCAGTTGACTGCTTTAAAATGATCGTGAATTTTGGTATGTTAATTTTGATACAGAAGGATGGAAGAATGGTGTTGACATTATAATTATATTTCTGAAATCAAGGCTTTTGATTCAGACCTGGGGTGGGGCAACCGTGGTTGTAGGGACAGATGGGGAATGAGGGGCTGGGGAGCAGTGCCAGGGAAAGGGACTTGGGGGTCCTGGTCAATGGAAAGTTGAACAGGAGGCAGCACTGCCCTGGCAGCCAGGAGGGACATCCCTGTCCTGGGGACATCAGGCCCAGCATCACCTGCTCTGCTCTGAGCTGGGGTGGCCTCACCTTGAATATTGTGTGCAATTTTGGGCATCACAATATTAAAGACATATAACTATTAGACAGTGCCCAAAGGAGGGCAATGAAGATGGTGAAGGGCCTTGAGGGGAAGTTGTGTGAGGAGTGGCTGAGGCACCTGGTCTGTTCATCCTGGAGAAGAGGAGCCTGAGAGGAGACCTCACTGCAGTTAAAATGTCCTCATGAGGATCTCTGCAGTGGACTGGCAATGAGATTTACATTAAGATAATTAATTCTAGGAAAAAATATTTTATTTCATTGTAGCACATATAATTTTTGTAGCATGTGCTTCCTAGCTTGTGAAATTGCTCCCTTCACTTTGTTCTCATTTAATTTCCAAAATAGGGGTTTTACGGTCTCTCTTTTGTCCAGATGGTAAAGTCACTGCAAACTGATTTCTGAGTTGCCATGAACAGGTTGCAAAAGATGGTCTGGAGGTGCCACACTTGCATCCTGAGCAGTACATGGTCTCTTAAGATGCCTAAAAATTAGGGAGGATTTCAGTCTTTTCATCTCACAATCCAAAATGCTCATGATTTTTTTTGCTAGTGACTTTCTACTCTGTTCCAAACAAACTTACAGGTTGTATTTTTTCTTGTCTCTGTCAAAAAATATATATAAGTTTCTCTTTTCATTTAGTGAACACGGTTGTGTGTAGCTCTTTGTAATACAATTTAATGTAACAGACTTTATTATCAGATTCCATTTAGATTTTGCAAAAATAGTGGGGGTTTTGGCAAATGAGATATAAATAGCTACAAAATGGCTTGATATTTGTATGTCTAAAACTGCCATTATCATATGGGATCGATCTCACTCTGGAATAAATACATATATACATTTGAAAGAGTTAAAAAATCTTTATTAAACCATTACAAGAAATGTAAAGGTGACAGATCTTGTCAATTTTTAACTAGTGACAGCAGTCAAAGTAACACTTTATTCAGAAGCAAAAAGTTATCGACTCTGGACAGGATGAGTAAGATTGGCTGATGTATTTGCCATGCAAGACCACATCACTTTCGACAAGTATAAAAAAAGGCTATATATCTGAACCATCTACTTGGAATATAAGTACCTCATCTGAAGACAGGACAGATGCATAGAAAAGAGAGCGTTGAAATATTTCACTACTGATGTCAATTTAGTGTCCCTTCTTGCCCTCTGCCTTACACCCTGTGGAAAAACAGAGTCTCAGAGAAGTGCCAAATCCCTCTGTGTTTTGGGAAGCTTCTTCGAAGCACCAGCACTTACAGGTTTTGTTGTGCTCTGAAGCAGGAGCATTGATATCCCATCTGGACCTAATGCTAAAGTCTGAGATGATTTTTCTTGCTCTCTGGACTGGAACTGAAACTGTAACCAACTACAAGCTGTGAAAAGAGGTTACTCATAAAACTGTTCAGTTCATATATTTTAGAACCCTCTCTTGATCAAACCACAATAGCAACTTTACTGCATGTGAGAAATTTGCATTGCAAATGCATGTAACTGTAAGGCTAGGAGGCAGACCTCCTACCCTGCCCTATTCCTCCTCACCACACATTTGGCTTGTTCTTTGGATCTAATGAAATGTGCAAAATGAGCATGACGGTTCTGCCCTTTGTTGATCTCCACATTTTCATAAGCTTGAAAGGTCTCCAGGGCAGGAATGTTTTTTAACCAGCCTCTAAGTTTTTTCTGAATATGTATAATTAGATTTGCAAAGTTTCTTGTGTTTTAAAGTCAGAACAGAATTTGTAAGCTGATTTCCATTCAACTTTAACCAAATATTTCAGCTTTTGCATAGAGGAAAGCATAAAAAATCCATGAGATCAAAATGAATTAGAATATTAAAAACTACTAAAAATTGACTAAAATGAAACTTTGCCTCTAAGGTGACCAACAGCTGCCTATTTATCAGTGAGTTGCCTCAGCATGTGCATGCAGTTCATATGTCCATATTTCATAGAAGCTGTTGGACAGCTTTAAGCAGTGATTTCCAGGCATCTCCTGATGTTTGTCTTTGCTCCACTGCTGGTTAGTCCTCATCCTCTGGAGCTTGGCCATGGTCTTGCTTTCCTTTGTTTTCCATGTTGTTTTGACTATCCCAACCACCACCTTGCTGAGAGCAAAATATTTGTGATAACCAGAAAAACTTTTTAGTGTGAGCTCTGACCCCCACAGCTTCCCCAGGGCTGAGTGGGCACAGGCTGTGTCTCCATGAGTAGGTTCAGAGGAACTTTGGATCCTCTTGTTCGACCGGGATGTCCATGTGGCAGCTGTGTGCTGATGTGTTAGTGCCTCACCTGAGCTAACCAACAAGGCAGACTGATGGATGAGGTGTGTTCTTTATGCATGATCTGTCCTGGTTGTGCATGGCCCTGGTTATGCCCACACGGCTTGTAGTACCAAAGAGAGAAAATCCAGGGTCTGATTTCATCCATGCAGGTAAAATTTGCCACTTAAAAAAGATATTCTACAAATGTCTTCGGATCTTGATCTTCACTTTTTAGTGTTGTTGTATTGGTCCCCTGTCTGAAGGCTAAACTTTGTTGCAAAGACAACATATTGCTTTCTGATGAAGTGGAAGGCAGTTTCCCTCAAATCATAACTTTAGCTTAATTGCTTCTGAAAAATGACACAATGTGTTGTTATATCTTGCAAGATAATAAATGGTGTGGAAAATCCATTAGAGATCCTGCTGAGACGCGGATAACATCTGAGGACCAAGTAAGCAATTCTGTGTTTGCTAATTTCCAAACTTTGAGGCATAAGCTTTAAAAGTGTTTGCATGTGTGGTATATCAGATAGCATTACATTTTAATAAATAAATTAAACAGGCTGAGACCTTTGGACTAAAGAGTCATTCAAAACAAAATGAAAATGCTCTCCTGTTCCTTGATCTGTTGTCTGCATTGGGGTCATTTAAACTTGCAGGCAAAGAGGTTATTGTTTATGCCCAGGCAGTACAAAATCAAGCTGAAGGTATGAAGGAAAAAATTTCAATGTGTGAGTAACCAGGTGCTTTCTTCCTTTCTGGTAGAAGATGGTTTCTGGCAAGCACTAAGCTCCAGATCTGAGGCAAATGCCAGCTGTTAACTGAGAAAGCTTTTAACTTGCAGAAACACGTATGGATGGAGGACTTAAAATGACAGTAAAAGCAAGAAAACGATTTTGCATTGACATGCCTGTCTTCATCAAAGGGTGCCTAGAGGATTTGGAGGCAAAATGTGCTCCTCAGAACCCAGGCAAGACCAAGCATCATCTCATTTAAGTGGTAATTTCTTTTTTGGCCTGGCTCTTGTGATCTTACAAACTTTGTACAGCACCAGCTGAAAAAGGATGTCTATATCCACAGAGCAAAACTCTTGCAGATGTGTAAGCACGTTTGAAAATTCAGGCTGGTGACTGAGCTTCTAGTGATGACTGGGGTACCTCCTGCACTTCTCTTTTCTCCATGCTTCTGTACTTCTCTTTCTTTGGAAGGGAGGTGAGCGAGGGCATTTGCCAGGACAAAGAGTGGGTAGCCTAAACCTCTGCTTGTTAAATTGCTTGGTTTTGCTTTTCTGAGGTATTTTTTTTCTTTTTATTTTTTTTTTCCCACTCCACCTTACCTCCTGATTTCCATGGTAGTTGTTCCACTGTACATCCCCCAAAACATCCTTCAAATTGTGCCTTGGGAATCCATGGAGTAAAAAAGAAAAAGGTCAGGGGGAAGAAAGGAGGGAAGTAATGCCATGGAGGAAAATCTCAAAGTGTATAACATGCATTTAGAAGTTTTGAAGAATAAATGAAGAAAGGAATAAATTGGAATTAAGATGCTGAAAAAACTTCAAATTATTTTTTACAAGGAAAGGGATAAGATAAAGCAACACAAACAGAATGTGTAGTTTAGCACCCATTCTGTCTTGTCTGTGTCCTCAGCACTTGTTAATTTTGTGCCTGATTTGGCAAGCAAAGATGTAATGGGAAGATGTTATGAGAAAAGTCACTATTAAGATGTCAACCATCAGTTTGGAGCTGTCTCCAGCTTTTTTTCCCCCGTTGTTAGTCCTCACAGAAAGGCTGATCATAACCTCTGCAGGTTATAGACTCAAAAGAAAGTGAATTAGCCTCTCAATTCTGAGGGTTGCCCAGGAAGAAGTTTCATTAGAGCAGGGAAACATTGATAAAAACTGTCACTGTACAGGCACAATGAACTCCTGAGTAGGTCTCAGCTTGCTTTGAAGCAGTAGCAATTTATCTGATTGCCTCAGCCTTGATAACTGCATATTAATTTCCTCAATTAGTTTTCCTTCCTACAGTAATGCTGAATATGAAGGAGTTATCCCTCATGTACCAGTACCCAGGCAGCTCTTCGAGAAACTCCTCTGTAAGCAATAACTCTTAGTGGTAAAAACACTTGCAGGATCCAATTTAAAAAGAAAATAAATTTGTTTTGTTTACAAACCCCTTGTTTATCTTTCCAGTATGCATGTTATTGTAATCTTTTTTACTCAAATAGTTATTAACTTCCAAATGAGAGGTCCCCTTAGGCAGCAAAGTATTGTGCTATGTGCTCTCTTTTATTTTTGTCAGTGATGATAGAGAAAAACTCAGGCTATATTCAAAATTTTTAATTTTTCACCACATGAAATTTTGAACAATATGTTCATACACAAAGAGATTGTCTTGCTTCTGGCAGGACAACACACCCTGGGGAAATTAATGGAAAATATACCTAGAAAGAATCAGAGATCTCTTGTTTCAGGCTTGGGGCCCCAAAACTGTAAATATGCTTTAGGGTGGTCACTGATATGAATTCTGAAGTGAGTGCTGAGCTGGTGTGACAGTTCAGGCTTCTGCTTCCAAAACCTGCTCACTATGTGTTTGTTTTCTGTTCCAACCTTATGATTTTTAGTTCTTGCACAGTTGCGTTTTAAAACATTGTTCAGAAAATAATTTCTGCTCAGTATAAAATAATAGCACTAATTAAAAAAATGATAAAAAGCAAATACTGATCTACCATGCCAGAGAATGCATTTACTGTAACTGGCAAGAAAGAAAGAAAGAATCATAGTGTTTTCAGTTTGTATTCTTCCAGGCACAAGCAGGTTCATGAGCTCAGTGTATGACCTTCATGCCCATTAAAATTTAATGAAAAACAGGATGCTCAGTTATTTCTAAAATCCTAGCTGCTTTCTCCTTTTTTTTTTTTTTTTTTTTCTGTTCTCTGGGTCTTGTGAAGTTGTTACCTCCTGGCAACCTTGTCCCTGGCTGCTGTGATCAGCACTGTGATATTGCCAGATAATTCTCATCACAGAGGCAAGCAGAGCCCACAGGAAGATGTGGGGCACAGGGATGAGGAGCAGGGTCTGGTCTTGAGAGAGAAAGGACCAAAGAAATTTAAAAGAGGTTGTCCCTGTTGCTCTTTTGAATAATGGAATAAAGTGAAGCCTGGCAGCTTTGACAGGCTGACTGCTGAGAGCAGGAGCTGAGGGAGACAAATACAGAGGGGGACCATGGAAAAGCATCCTATACAAGCAGGAACGTGTCACAAAAAGCAACTAGTAATGACATGTCAGGCTGAGAGATGCCTTTTCACCAGGGCATTTCCAATGGGGCTGCTGACTGGGAAATGAAGGTGCTAATTGGTTTTCCAGGAGCCAGCTGGGAAGCCATGGAACAGCAAATGTGACATCATGGGTGCTTCACACCATCTCCCACCAGAAGCCATGTGTGTATCTGTCACTCCATGAGGGCTGCATACGCCAAATTCTCCCTTGAGTGGATACTGTCTCTTCTCAAATTTGATTAGGGAAGTTTGGCTCCTTCATCTCTGGATTTTACAGCATGTTTTACAGTGATGTCTGACATCAGCTTTCTGGGTTGACAGGGCAGTCTGGGTTGTGCTTTAATCCTGGTTCCACTCCACCTTTCACTCCATCAAAACCACTGCCCAGCTGAGAACAGACAACTTTTAAGATAAAGACACAGACTTTAAGAAAGGCAAAGAATCCCTTTGTGATATTTCCTATTTGGAGAAGAGAAGCTGTCGCATGGATCATGATCAATTAGCCATGAAGAGAAACATTACAAGCCCTGAGATAACAGCAGTGTTCTGTTCTGGGGAGTAGAGTAGTTCAACACTGCTCTGTATTTAATGACAGTGAATTTATTCTGCACAACTTTCTCCAGAGATTATAAAACAGATGTTCAGCCATAAATATCAGAAACAAACATCCTCAGAAATGGAAAAACAAGTACAATTCTTGAAGAGATAGTTAAAAATAATGTAAACTCCATCCAATATGTGCATTATTTCTGCAGCTCCTTTCTTTCTGGCATTTTAATGGCTGCAGTGACCAGCAAGCAGAGTGACAGAAGGCAGCACCCACATCATGCTTCTGTCTTAGTGTCATGGATAATGAAGCAGTGTTTGACACTAGGAAATTCAGTCTGAGTCAAAAACATCTCCCTGCATCACCCTTCTCTTTCTTGCATTTTTGTTTCTGATTTATAACATATCTCAATAGTATTTACATGTCAAGCTTCTTTAAAGAAATACATTTTTTTTCCTTAAGGCAGAAAATTCTCTTGATTATTTGCATATAGGGGCTTTCTGCTATAGCTCTTTGGTGGACATGTTTCTAATCCTTCTTCATGCAAAAAGTGGTTTTGACATTTTTCCAGTGTTACTGTATCACACTATAAAGAGTACACTTAGCATGGGCTCTCTCCTTCTTAGTTTCTGAGAAGCTGATTACTTCTTCTTCCCAGCCACATCAGAACCAAAATGCTCTGTGAAATGTTAAGGGATGCTGTGTACTCCAAGAAAAACCTTAGTTTTTTTGTATACTGTGAAAAAGTGTCAACATAAAAAAAAATAAAATTATTTATTATGGATCCTAACAACACCATTCAGACTTTTTATTTCTCTTCTTCTATGAAAGGTTTTCATCTTCATCAAAAGATCTCTTTTATTATCAAACACGTAGGTAGGTTCATAAAAACAGAGCAAGACACTAAAAGAAGATCGTCTTTTACAACAACCATCTTCATGTTGAAGAATTGCTCCCTTTATTACCAGACACGCTCTGTACTTGCAGTAAGATTAGACTGTATTTTGAGCAAAAGGTGTGAGAGAATGTACAGCATTAAATGTTTCCCTGAGAGCATATGCCATTCTTCTGAAATAGGCTTCATGCAGGCAGGTCAGTGAAAAGGGTCTAGTGAACAAATCCACCCAATACGGAGGGGCAATCAGAAAGAGTCCTGATATCACAGGTACTACACAGTAAGTCAGAAAGCACATATGGCATTGAACAAATCAAATTAACCCTGGGTCTGACACCAGGAAATTCTTCATTCCTTCCATACCTGGATACTGCTGAGATTTTCTTACTTTTTGAATGGACTCCAAACCTTATTTTGAGACTGCCTGGTTAGTGCTGTCACAATCAAGAACTGTAATCTTAATTTCTTGGATCTTGCAAATCCAAGTGATGCTTCCAGGAAGCACATGAAGTGTGAATATTTCCCAAAAATGTTCTTTTTCATTTATGAAAATAGTATCACTCTTAAAACCCATGTAAGCTGAAGATGTGTTCACAGCTAAAATCTGTACAGGTGGCACATCTAATGCTTAAAGTGAGCCAGGATATGCTGGCAGACAACCCTTGAGGGTTTCCAGCATTTTCCAGAGAGGAAACAGAACAGGGAAGAGTGCAGGAGGATGCCAAATTTTCCATATTGGATTTGGAATGCTTGTACCCCCACTTCGAAGTTTCAATTTCAACACTAGAAGCACACTCTTGAGGGCTTCACAGCCCTTGTAATTCAGCATCGTAGGTAAAATCACTCAGCATAGTGGGCAGCCAAATACACATTTCAGACTGGCAGAACCACCTGTGTGCAAGTCAATATTGCAGCTTTTGCATGGAAACACAACTGGTTTACAAATACAGAAAAAGGGTAAAACTGTGTGTGTAGCTTTGTAGCTGTGTAAGGGGGTAAGCGCAGGATGATTTCCACAAGGCTCAGCTCCTACAAGACACAAAATCTCTCTCCAGGACACCCCTGCTAAGTACAAATCCCAGTTAAACCCAGAGCACAAAGCCTCAAAACAGTGCCCCACACTGGGGTCTGCTGAGGTTGCTGTAATGACCCCAAATTAAGCTTTGTTGGTAGCACAGGCAGCAAACCTGTTGTGGGATCTGCAGAAGCCAGGTATGAAGTGCTAAAGGAGGTACAGCCTTGGTCAGAATTCCCAATTAGAGTAATAATGACATTAGAGAAGTCATTTGCTCTGAGTCATGCAGAACATCAGCAGACAACACAGGAAAAAAAAAAAAAAGAGTAATAGGCCCTGCCATGTGTTATAAAACAGAGGGGACTGAACATTGATATTGGATTACCCAAGGCTTGGGTGTCATGTGTCCTTTAGTCTTTCTTCTAGGACATTTATACAAAATTATAAGATGCAAAACAATTTTAGCAATATTTGTAATTTATATTTGGTGCTGCCATGACATGTTTGTACCTCCATAAACCTGAACTTTTCCATCTCCCTATATACACACAAAGACACTTTTGCTCCAGAATCTCTATTTCCTATGTGTTAACCAGTCCTGGTTGTGGTCAGAGGAGGTAAAAGAATCAAAGATTATATGGAGAAATAATCTAATATTCAGTGCCATGCTTTGAAGAAGTGGGACCTCCTCAGGCCCAGGCCTGTGCTTTGGCCAGGAAAATGAAAAATCTAATACAGTTTGAGGGGATTTGCTAAGAGTTTAAACTGTGTTCTTGAATGAATGAGACAATTTGAGAGAAGCAGAGGTCAGTTCTTGTGGAGCTAGTGGGATTGCTAGTGAGGGAGGGATTGATGCAGCTGTCACCCTCTGAGAGACAGAAGGGGACGGAAGCACTCGCTGCCAGGGAAGCAGCGAGGTATTTTCTCAGTGTGGTTATTGTAGTCCCATAAAGTCTTCACCGAATTAAAACCCTTTTTCAGAAGAGTTGTAATTTAATTCTTGGTTTTATCTTTTGAAGACCCTACCTGTTCAATTTTAAAGCAACTCTTCTGCCTCCTGTGCTACCCTGCATGTTTCTTTGTGTTTTACCTCCACCGCTACTGTTTGATGCTTGCTACATATCATCAGCTCTATTAAAGTTTACTTTCTATCATTCCCATTCCTGGAGGGAAACACAGGACTGGTATCATAAACTACAAACAGCTTCTGATTTTATATATCTGCCCCCCACATCCTACACTGGAAGGATAGATTCAGCAGCCTGGGGAGATCTGTGCTGCTCTCTGTGCCTGCAATATCCAATTTCCTCTCTACTGTTGCTGCCCAACTTGGCTGGATTAAAGGCAGCACAAGAGTGCTTTGCCTGGGCTGTTTTTACACTTGAATTTGTAATGTAAACAGACTGTGGGCAACAAAACAGCTGCATGGGCCAACTCCCCCTCTTCCTCCTGCAGGAACCTGTGGTCACATCTCCCCATCCACTGGGATCCACTTTCTACAATTCCTTCAAACTGGGGACACCATTTGCCTCCAGAATTCATCTTGGCACCTCTAATGTTAAGACTTCTCTATAGAGAACTCAGATTTCTGACTCCTCTTCAGATTGGGTCACTATTTATTTTCGTATGCTTTTTCATCTTGTTGCTGGAATATTACTATTTCAGTTTTTAAGTTTCTGAAAAGCATTCTTATAGAGGCAGTCATAATAAAAGAAAATAGCAAAAAATGGACTCTCTTGTCTTGTCCTTCAACAATCTAGACCACTTTTTCAGAGACAGATTTGCTGTCTCCTCTGAGAATCTTTAAGTGCTCTCAATTAGTGACCTCAATTTCCCTCCTTGACAAGAATCTCCCCTTTCAGGAGGTAACTGAGCTGTGTCTCAGTTACTTTTATTTTCAAAGCTTTCAAGACACCTTTTAGAATGTCTTTTCTTACTCTAATTACCTTAGAGGAATCCAAGAGGATTTGTCTGTTTCCCAAGAGGCTGCTGTAAGGTTCTGATGAAAAATTTCAAATGCCATTATTTTTGATAGACAGAATGGCAGCATTTGCTTGAAAATCAGTTAAGAAAATGAATTAAAACTGTGCTGGTTCATCTGAAGCAATAGGAAATTAAAGATAAGCAAAAGATGACTAAAATTAATAAAACAAATACTTCACTCCAATTCCTTAAATTCAAAGAAAAAAATGTATTTTTCAGAACTTGCTCTTCAAGATCCTATACTGCCAAACTGGGATAATAGCATAAATAAGAGCATGGAATTTTTTCCAACAAATTTTCATATCAGATAATAAATGGGGAGTCCTGAACGTGGCTCTTAGATGAAGATAACAAATTTTTATAATTCCTAGACCTTAGCTCTATACTGCAGATTGGAAATCATGATGTACACACCTTTTCCTTTGTTTTAAGAGATATATTTTTAATTTAATGTTTTAGAATGATAAGGAAAATAGATATGATTAAAAACTTAAAATTTTATGCAATAAACTTAGTGGAGGTTTTGAAGGAGCTTGAAGCAGGAGTGTGAAATAATAAAATACTGATTAATTCCTTGAGGTTTTGCTCTTGTGAAGAAAGTGCCTGCAATGGAAGTGTATCATAAAAAAGCCAAATGCAGCCAGGTTTGTATGAGAGAGCCTGTACAAATGGGAGAATAGCTTGTAAAGAAAATAAATCTTGGGGGTTAGTCAAAGATTATTTAAGGATTTGTTAAAGGCGATCAAAGTCTTATGAGGGTGGGATGCAATGAACACACCCAGAGCTTCCTTAGTAGGGTGACTCCAAAATAATATAACAAATAATGCAATAATCCTAAAACTGATTTAAGACAAAGGCTGTAGTGAGCACACATCTGAGATGAAGTGACCATAGCAAGCAATGTTGCTATCTAAGGCTATCTAAGAAAAAAACAGCAGTAAAAGGTGGAACACAGGTTGCTTCGCAAGGTGAAATAAAAATCCTATTTTATTTCAAACAAACAGTGAAGTAGCTGGAAGAACTGGACACATGAAATGGGTAAAAAAGCAAAAAGTAAGATACATACTAAACAAAAGTGACACAGATTTCATCTTTTTTTTAAATTAAGAACTTGAAAGGGAGAAGACAGGGACAGAAGAGCCTGTCAGCAGAGACATCCCCACAATGAGACTGAGCAGCAAAGCCCTGGGATGCAGCTGATGGCTTCCCTTTGCAGTGGCTGTGCCACTGTCATATCCAGGTTCTATGTAGGGAAGACTGGTATGAATTTAAAATTGGATGAATCACCTATATTTGAAAAAAAAAAAAGGCCTGAAGAATTGTGGCCTTCATAAAATGGAGGGACAATGTTCTCTTCAGACTGTTTATTATTACTGTTCCCAAACTCACGGCCTTCTGAACTAATTTTTATTGTAGTCATAGGGCTGCTTTTAGTGTTAAGATCAAAGGATATAAACAAGACAAGAAGAGGTCATACTTTTTATTAGACCAGTTGATATTGTTGGAGAAAATACACCAGTGCTCAGGCACATGAATCCCTTTCCAGGCCTGAAGTAGAGAAAATCATTCTCAAAGGTAACTAAAATTCAGGCTTGCATTGCCTGAAATAAACAGAGTCTGGCTCATGACACAACTTTTAAGGGACTTCAAAGTACTTAGTTAAGAAGGAAAATAGCAATTTCAGTAGAAAATGAATGGCTAGCAAATATTCTTACAGCTGAGAAAAATGGAAACTTGGGTCAATAGAGACATACCATACTGTTTTTAGTGAATTGTCTTGAAATTTTTTACCTTTTTTTTTTTTTTTTTTCCTAAAGAAAATTGATTTTCTGTCTCATTAATATTTCAATCTTATTCTTACCCATCAAGGTGAAGTTTTGTTTTTTCTCCTTTGGTAAAGATGACTCCAGGATCTGAGTGAGGAAATATATCATTAAATAAGCTTGAATTTCACAAAAGTGATGACCATGATGTGTCTTCTCCATATTACACTGGGTATCAGGTGAGTAATACCATAACATTTTGGGTTTTCTAATGATATTTTATGAAACAGCCCTCCAATCTTGTCCCAGCTTCCCACCACCTGTAGTCATGGTTTCAACCATATGTGACCATCATTTATCAAGCTCAGTTTTAGCTGGAAAAGGTAACAAGGAGCAAGGAGATCTTCAGCTAACAAAATATGAAGATAAGGCAAAGACAAGTAGATTTCTGACTGGCATATCAGTCTAGTCCAAATGCTACTCAAAATGTATATAGTCCCAGTCATGTGCACTGCAATGTATGTAGAAGGCAGTAGAGGAAGAGGAACTGATTCTGTTTCCTCGGCAAAGGGTTTTGGAGAGTGATAGATTTGCTGGTGTGTGGTTACTGATAATTAACTTTAATCTTGGTTCAAATGATGTATAACTGGTGTTACTCCATGGACGTCACTGGAGTTACTTCCACTGCACAAGGGTCTTCTCTGTCGACAGAAATATGACTGTATAAACCTAGAGTCTGGTGCAAATAGTATCTTACATGGCCAGTTCCACTAAGACTGGGTTTTGCTATGGTTAAAAACAGTAAAATAAAAGAATGTTAAAGTGTTAAAACCTGCTAATGGGAATTTAAAAAATTAATCACCCCTGTATTTGTTTTACACTAACCCTGATGTTTTTGTGTGTTTTGTGTGTGTGCATGACCAGGGCATAGCATTTTATGGATGTGTCTATGTTAGCCATTTAGAGCTCTAAGTGAGTTCTTCTTGGTTGCAAATTTGGTGTTCATCCCTATTTGCAGTCTGGTTGTTCCCACCTGGACATGATTTCCCTTTTGGTGGAGCCAGGGCTGGATCTGGGAGTGGGGGGAAGCACTTCCAGATGTAACTTCCTACACAGTGCAAGGTGTGCAGAGGTCAGCTCTGTCCCCATGGGAGCTGTGCTCCCAGGACAGGCAGCGGATACAAACTTCACTGTCACTTCAAAAGCACTGTGAGCACCTTGTCTTTGAGCAGCACCACACCAAACCTGCTCTTTCTACCTTTGACCTCCCAATTGTCCCTCTCTCCCATGAGCCCTGGTAACATTAGAGATTGGCAAATGGAGAATTTAATGAGCCCTGAGTTTTTTTTCTCTCCTGCCAGTCCGAAGTTGATATATTCAGAGGTGTTAGTAGACTGTCAATAGAATGTGTATCTTACCTGAATTTATATTTTTAATATCTCCAAAAATGGGATTCTCCTGTTTTTTCCCATCTTATTTTCTATTTTTTTACTTAATGAAAGATTGTAAAAGGCATCTTGTACCACATAATTCATAAAAAGTCTCAAAAACTAGTCCTGAGGCAGCATTAAACTTAACAGATTTTCTAGTCATTGGAGTCATTCCACCAAATGCTACAGTTTAACCTACTTATTTGACATTTCTCTTTTGGACTGTGTTAATCTCCATTTAGTTCTTGTCTCTTTGTGCTATTTATTTCTAATTTCATCGTTGTAATATATGGAATTAAATCATATGATCATCACTTTAAATCAAATATAGGTATTTTTCAGTATCAGTCTAGGCCGTCTCCAAGAACTTATTTAAATGCAGAGGGAATTCAGCTATTCATAACATGTTTGCTTCCACAAGCAAATCCTGCCAAGCTGAAGAACTGTGAGTTAAGCCATATGGTTTTCATAAAACATGGTGACTTGAAATTTATTTCCACTTTACAAAACAAAAGTCCGTGCCAAAGCACTGTGTGTGCAAAATTCAGCATTAGGAAAAAGTTGAGTGTAGGATCACTGGTCTCACAATCCTTGGGTTCAGCATTTCCGAGGCTCAGGGTGAGTCTTTACAAAGTGCTGTAGCAACAAGAGAGAAACCAACAGCATAAAAGTTCCAAAAGAAAATTTCCTAGCATGACTAGTGAATGTAGGTAAACACTCTTGAGAGTTTAAATGTGAGATGGGTTAAATGATTCCCAAAAAGCAGGTTTAAATCTTTTAGATATGAGCTGTCACTTTTTGAGGGCCCCAAGTAATAGTATATTTTTAATGTGCCTTGACTCAAAGAACCAGACCAGAAAATGGTCCTTCAGTGAGCTACAAAGCAACCCAGCCAAAGGTGTGAAATGTTGGTTTTAGCATGAGTATGAAAGGAAACGATTTCTGTGTGTGACAGACTTCAAGACACCTATTATAATGTTCAGCTAGGAATCCTATATTGTCCCCTATATTCAGGTGTTGAAACTCGATTTAGAGTTCTCAGTTTCAGTTGTCTGAATTATGAACCTCTCTAAGACATCATATTTGAAATTTATTGCCCTTTAATGTTCTGGCTGATCTGAATACAGAGTATAAAGTACCTAAGTCTAGGAAGGGAAATACAAGTATTTTGGTTTGGTTTGTTGTATTTAAGGCTGCCTTCTTCAGGCTTCTTTCTGCTGTATAGTCAGAAACTGAAATCACTCTTATAAGACCTAAAATACTAGTAACCTGTTCTTATTTCATAAGGAAGGCTGAAAGCCTGCAATCCCTCCCTATTGTTTTGGCCTCTTGCAAGGCTTGGCAATTTTTGCTTTGTTTATAGTAATCCTACTTGCAAAGCACTATAAAGTCTATTCCCCTTCTGCATAACTAACAAGAAAAGTGTTACTCTTGAGATTTCTTGAATGAAATAAGTAAATATCATGTTTATGCTGAAGCTGATTGTAAAAATTGTGTTCCTGGACGTAGTCTGGGTATAATGTCTTATGTTTCATAGTGCACTGCCCCCTGTGAGGTGTTGAGCCTCTGCCTAAGTTTGACTCTGTTGGGGATGAGGACAGTGGGTCAGAAGAAACATTCACTGATCAAAAAAAAAAAGCCTTCTTGTGAATTTGGTCTGTAAAACAGACTGTCTAATCTATGCATACTGATGAAAATTAATTTATAGAAGCACTTTTGATGGTCTTAATGAGAAAATACAACCAATACATCTCCTCTAGGAAGGGTTACAACCTCTGTAAACTGGGCTCCCAACACATCAATAAGTTTTTGTACTCTTTGTCAGCTGCCTACATGAAAAATTCAGGTAGGGGTTTAATTATCTAGTGTCTTGTAAGGCAGTCAGACAGCATAAGAATGAAAACTGTAGAAAATGTCACAGGAACATTAATAATTCTCAATTTCTAAATTCTCAAAGGGTATTAGAAATATTTAACAATAGACCAAGCACAAGGCTACCCTGTGGGCAATGAAAACAAACCCTAAGGCCAGAGAGCTGCTTGCCCACCAGACCCCATCCCTCCACTTCGAAAACAAGAAGTCCTATGGATCCCAGAAGGGAAGATAAAAGAAAAAAAACAAATTTATACCAAACAAATCAGTGTTTTTCACGGAATTCCTGGTTTTCCAATGGTGAGGAGCCACGTGGATGGCTCAGTGTGCCAGTAGCTTTCATTCCCGTGGTACAGTAAAACTGACATTTTTGTTGCTGAGCCATTGGTCAAGTTCAGACATTCTTAATGCATGAGCACATCTTTAAAGGATTTTTTTTTTTGCATGGTGTTCTAAGGCTATTTTGAAGGTTTAAGTCGATAGGAGTGGAAATCAACTCTAAATGGCTAATGGCAGCAAATGTCAGCAGGGAAAATGCTGAATTGAAAATAACCTTTACTCTTTTCAACACCTTCTCTTGCCAAACTTATAATATTAACAGGGAGTTTAGCCCTGGATCTGGTACTAGGCTGGCACATGAACAAGGTTTTTAAGTCTAAGAATTAGATTTGGAATTGGGTAAATTTTACCCGAGTGTTTGGTCACCTAAAACTTTCTTCAAAAGCATTCAAAAGAGTAAATATGAACTATTAATCTGTTCCAAGAACACATAATCCCCCTTTGGCAATATTTTGTATTTGATAGCTTCGACTTTTAGACTTAAAAGCTTCTTCTTCTTGGAACCAGAAGTTCTGACTTTGCCATAAAATGAAAGGTAATTTTTTTTAATACCTAGGGACAATGTTTTCTGTTAACACTTTTTAGGAACTACAGTTCCATGATAGTATAACTATTAATTTTTATAGTTTTCAGTCTTACCCCCAAATTATTTATCTTCTTGCAGTTTATTGGGGTTTGGCTATATATGTATGTATTTTAAATACCAAGCACTGATATACACCTTTTGAGCTGACTATACCATTTTCTGATAGCTCACATGCAGGCATCACATTCTGCTTGACTGTAACTGGTGTGTTCTTTGGACTGCAAATTGTAAAATTGCAAATACAAAGCAGGTATTTCCATTTGTAAAGCAGCCTGAACTGGAATTGAAGGGCTGACCTCAATGTCATTTTGCATCCTTCCTTTCCTGAATAGATGAGAAGTTATTTTTTTCTTTGCTGTCTCAACAATGTGTTACCAAAAGGAAGCTGAACTGCAACTTGATGCCACCTTGTTAGAAGGTTTCTGCTCCTTATAAAGGCTGGCTTCCTTCCACTATGCATTATCTATGTATAGATTACACTTGAGAGTAAACTTCAAACTACGGTTTTCTGCTGCTTCACAGGAAGGAGCTGTCTCTCTACAAAATAGTTCACTACCTGCAGAACAATGTCCTTAGACCGCTAAAATAATCTGAGGACTTTAAAATGGCCTGCAATGCAAAGCAAACAATAGCAAAGATGCTGCTCTTTTACCCTAAGTGAAGCTGGAAAGATCAACTGTTATTCATGCATTTCTGGAGAAAAGCTTCCTCCTCTTTTCACAGCCAGGTGAGCTCAGAGGAAATGGGTGACCTCAGAGGAGATGATTGCTCCTCTGAGGACACGTCTGACACTTGTATTAGCATGGGCAGAGAAAAGCAGATACAAGAGGGGCCTTTTGCCCATTTTTTTTCCTTTTCTAGGGGTTTCTGCCAGCTGAGCAGAAGGGGTGCTCTTCACACAAGCAGCTAGGCAAACAGGGGCCAAGCCAGAAAGAGCCAATGCTCAGGGGTTTGGCTGGAGTCCCTTGAAATTGGTCTTTCCTCAGAGGAAGCTGCTGACTGTTGCTCTTTGGCATGAATCAGTCATGGTTCTGTCTTCACTTTCCTTGAGCACATTGTCCTGAAGCTCTCAGTGCTCCTGCTACCACAGGAATAAAGGAAACACCTTGCTGTTTGCTGGCTTGTGTGGATTCTGCATGGTGGCAAGCATCAGTGGTGCAAAGATCCACTTTTGTCAAAACCATAAAGAAATGGAGCTTCAGTGACAATACATTGGTGAATGAGTTTATGTATCCGCCTCCCAATGGAGCCTGTGAGTGGCTGTTTAATTTGCTGGCCAATATTAACTGTAGAGGATGAGAGATCTAAAAGACATGAAATTCCTAAAAGTTCTGTAAAGGTCAGCCTTTGTGGGGGAAAGCATATCTATGCTTATGCTGATGAGAACACTGCTGAATGTTTTCATCCCCCATTAGACAGGGAACCACCTCACTTGATCTTCCTCATCCAAATCTGTGTAAAATTACCCTTCACACTGTTTACCGAGTGCCTAAGCAAAATTTATATTTTTAAATCAATCCCAGTAAATTTTGACCTTCCAGATGGTGCTGAAATATTCGGAATATTGGGCTCGTCCTGTATTTTCCCAGATCTTTTGAGTCTGTGTGTATTTACCCAGCACCAAAGGGCATGGAGCTCTGTGACAGCCTGTGGTGTGCAGGAGCTGTGACAGCTCCCGTGCTGTGCAGAGCAGGCTCCTTGGTGCAAATCAGTGAGCACCCACACGTTGATGGAAGCACTCTGCTTCTGCACTGCCTGGTGATTCAGCTGCACAGCTTGCTTCATCCTCTGTGCATCTCCTGTCAATGCAAATCCTTCACAGCACTGGGGATTTCTAATCCCATTATTGTGATTCAGCTTGATGCGAAGACAAGCATTCCAAGCCCCTAAGAACTAACTGTGATAAAAGCCTTAATACTGTGAAACAAAAAGACATTATCAAATGGGTTGATTTTATTTTTTTAAAGGAATCACTCTCTGTATAATCCCCATGTGTGGTATTCTTCATGTTGCATGGCAATAAAAAAAATCAATATTCATTCAGGTCACTCCAAATGCAGTTCTTCCCTATATGTAATGATTATTTTTAATTCTACCCCGAGCAGTTTTGCATCTGCTCCTGGTATGGGACAACCAGTCTAGACTGGCCAAATTAATCCTGGCAGAGGATAAGCTTGAAGGAATTACTTGCTTGCCTCAAAGAAAGATAATGAAAGCAACTTCAAGAAGTACTTGTTACCTGCCACTCCTCCACTGGATAAGACATATTAGAAATGTTGTAAAACAAGTTACTCCCTTTGTGAGGAGGAGAATTAATGAAGCTTGGTGTCCTAAACACTCAGGTGATAAATCCTCTTCCCTGCTCAAAGACTAACCTCTCTTCACTATGGAAATAACCAACACTTAATAACCTGATGGTCCAGTGCTTTCAACACTTCTACATCCCCTCTCATGTGCCTGAAAGTGTTTTCCAAATGCTTCTTGAGCTCTTGTCAGGCTCAGTGCTGTGACCACTGCCCAGGAGAGCCTGTTCCAGTGGCCAACCACCCTCTGAAGGAATGAAGTACCTTTTCCAAATATCCGACCTAAACCTCCCTTTACACAACTTCAGGCAATTCCCTGGGGTCCTGCCACTGTCACCACAGAGAAGAGATCAGTGTCTTTCCCTCCTCTTCCCCTCACGAGGAGTTTGTAACTTCAGTGAAGTCTCCCCTCAGTCTCCTCCAGGCTGAACAGACCAAGCACCCTCAACCTCTCCTCACACGGCTTCCCCTCAAGGCCCTTCACCACCTTCACTGCCCTCCTTTGGATGCTCTCTAGTGGCTTAATGTCTTTTTTATACTGCAGGGCCCAGAACTGCCCTCAGGACTCAGAGCAGAGCAGGACAATCCCCTCCCTTGCCTGGTGGGCGATGTTGGGCCTCATGGGCTGCAATGCCACCCTCATACACACACAGAAAATGAGAATATTTTCCACTACCCAGGAGGCCTACAAATGTTGGGGTGTGCTTGTGAAAGGAGTGGGTGCCCCAAGACTTGAGGAGCCAAGAAGGGAGACTGAAGTCAGGGTGTCTCCATGTTTCCTGACTGAATACCAGAGCTGCTGGCAGGGCTGCAGTTGGAATGGGGACCTGCATGCCTCAATGCTCCTGGGGATGGGAGTGGAGGTGAGAGTAAAGTGCCTCTCTCCTACCCTTCTCCCTCTTCCCACGGGTAATTTGCATCTGAATAGGAGTTTTCTGAAACTGTGTGTGTATTCTTAACTTCCTGCATGTTGAGGTATAGTGACAGATCTTTTTCACATAAGAAGGAGGTTTAGCCTCATCAATTTCGTGTGGCTACATCAATTTACACCAGCCAAAGATCTAATTTGCTCTTTTCAGTTGTGGCTGTTTAAAATTAAGAACTTTTAACTTTTCATGTTGCATAAATGAAAGAATTATAGTGAAGCAATCTCACATTCAAAACATTTTTTATTCAATTTATTCTGCTAGAAAACACCTCGTTCAGAAATTGGAGATATATGGTATTCAAAATATTTGAACAAATAGCTATTCCAGTGTTGCTTGCAGAAAAACCTCTTGCAGATCCAGGGCAATTTTGATTATAGAACCACAACATTTAATGATACTCATCAAAGAGTTATTTTTTTAATCCACTCCAGGAACTACAGGGGACTTTTTATACTTCCATGTGAAAACCATTCTCTCTGTACTACAAATTTATTTAATTGCAGTTCACACTACAAGATGTTTTGTCCTGCTGTTTTTGTTCTGCTCTGGTGCCTGGCAATCTCGTTTATATTTAGAGGCCTCTGGGACAGTGAGATCTGTAGCAAAAATCTGTTCCTGTGTGTATTTGGATCTAAAACATTGCTCCTGATCCTCTCTAGTCTATTGAATAGGTCAAAAGAACTTCAAAAGGTGCCCAAAAAAGGCAAGTTTGGATAATCTACATCTATACAACTTTCAGCAGGACCACTTCCAATGATCTTTTTTTGGGAATTTAAAATTACTTTAATATTTCTAAACCATTAGCAAAAATTCATCACAGTCATTAGTATAAATCCTATGCATATTCTTTAGAATAACTTCTGATCAACTAACCTGGTCTCTTCATTGTTTAGTACTTGTCTCATAAGGTATGCAATGCAAATCTTAGCAGTGATGATTCAATATTTTCTTCTAAATTGTTCATTAACTTGAAAAATGAAGACAAAACCCAGTTCATTAAAGAGCTTACAAGTACTGCCTGCTTGATTTTCTCTTTGTAGTTGTGTTTCAAAATAAATGTGTTAGTAGGTGTGCAATTTATTTTATATGTCTCCTTTCTAGAAAAAAACCTATTTTTCAGGAGTACTACTGATATTTTGTTGAATTATTTTATAAAGACACAGTAAATATTAGTGTGTCAGTAAAGTGCATAACAATTACAAAAGCTCATTTAAATTATCAATGAAAACATTGAAGTAAATAATTTTAGACTGGCTGATAAGTGTAATGTAGCCACAAAAGATTTAGTTATAATTTCAGCATTTGATAATTAACTATCAGGATATGAGCAGCTGATGGTCTAAATCTGACTTTGTGTTACCTTGAAAATTCTTTATCTGCAGACAACACTTTCCCAAAATAATCAGTGTATTTTAAAAGTTTCTTGTTTTGTATTTTAAGCAGAGAAGTGAACTGAGTTCTGCTAAGGCAAATGAATATGAATAATACTGTAAGTTGCAGAGAAAATCAGATTTTCCACAGACAAAAAAAGACACATATTTTATGTATACATGCACAAGAAAAAGACCTGTTTATTGGATTAAATGTTGGTCTGAATATTTCTGAATATAGTTTGTGTCTCATAGGGCAGCTGCACAAGAGATACCACAGATCAGCTTTTCCCTGTGTTATTTGTTTTTGATAAATGATGTGACCAAGCATATTTGAAAGTGATCCCATGGTAAAAAATAAGAACTACAGAAAACTGCAGAAGTGCAAAGTGGTTTATACTGACACAGCTGTATCCATCCAGTGGTTCATTCCACTGCACAGATATACAGGTTATACTTTTTTCAAATTATAAATCTGAAAAAGCTGAAAACTCTTCTAATTTCCTCATATGCAGAAGCTTCAGTATAGTCATTAATATTACAGCTCAAACTTTAAAGTAAGAAATCACATAGTAATTTGAAGAGGGTTTTAAATGAAATTTTTGTGGGCCAGTTTTAATCATGGATTTTCTTCTGTCTTGAACTTGTTACGTCCTGGAACTGAAGGAAGAAATGCAGATGATTTTGCACTCTGGTTCTGCAAGAATTATTCAATCTTTGGATCTGAAAGTCAGGAAGTGTTTCTAAACATCAGTATTCTCTGGTTTTTGATATTATTGCTGCAGTATAAAGACAATGCCTCACAAGAACTTCTGATTCTAATCCATTGACGAAAGCCTACTCAATTTATTTATGCAGTTCTGGAAGTAGCAAAAACTGCTTTGTTACCAAAAGGCTAAAACCAACCATTATTCATGTCAGAGTCCCTCATGGGCACAGTTTAATAGTTCAAATTGATGGGACAATGAGGGGAAGGAAGATGCTGCCTTTAACAAGAGAAAGAGTATTTGTACACTGTTGTTTTTTTTTTAACAGATAATGTTCACCTTTCTCAGCAAAACTGAGTCCATGTCTAAAAATAGCTTCTGTAAAAGGAATGGGACCTCTGGGGTTACCTCAGGAGTGTACACCTGTGCAATGTAATAAAAATTATGGCAGATTTCAATCAGAGTGAAAAATGCTTCTGACAGTTTACACTACATGAAGTACTAACCAGTAAAACTATGCTTCGGTATGTGACCCTTGCTAAATCTGCACTTGAGTGAGGATTGTATTGAATGGCTTCAATGGACAGCTTTAAGAAGCTTTTGATGAAAGATTGACATAAACATAGAGATTTATAAACTATTGTGCATATTACAGTGTAGAAGAATAATAGGGCCATTCATGAGGATTTTTTTTTTCCAGAAACAGGATAAACAAAAATGAAATGACAAATCACGAATCTGGGCCACTGCATTTTGTTCTTCCAGGGTGTTTGTTATTTTACCTTGTTTACTCCCCTTTTTATATACTAATCTTGTCTCAAGTCAAGAAATATCTTTGATCTTGTACTATGTACACAAAACTTCCATCTTGTTAGAGGACTACATATTATTAAAACAACAAACTGAGTAGCCACACACAGACTAGCTGTTATTGTAGATATTCTCTGCTGCCATTATTGGCTAGAAAATGTTGGATAAAGTGATTCCAAAAGAATTATGTCCTGTGATGAGTTCAAAAGCAGGAACTCCAAGGGTCTGTGTGGATGTCCATGCTGGCTCCAGATGGGAGTGCAGGCAGAGGGATATTTTGTCACACGTAGAGGTTATGCAGTCTCCATGCAGGATGAACTAGGATCCTGGGATATATTCTTCTGAAAGCTTGAGGTCCTGATTAACCCAGTGTTAAAAGTTTCTCTTCACACAAATAAATACTGTTGTTTAGTAGAGCTGGCATTTGAAGTGTTTTCTATAGGTACCTGACTTTTATTCCCTCTTGAGGTTCCAACCATAAATTTAATGTTATTTTACTGTCTTGTTTGTGATGACAGTTACACATTTTATTCCACTATTTTCCATTCTTGCAAGTGTAATAAAACAGGAAAAACAGAATGTAAGACAAATAGATGTAATCTAAAGGAATTTTTTTTCCATCTTGCTTAGTCAACATAATACACAGCAAATTACAGAAGGCAAAATACATTAGAGAGGAAAGGGCAGGAGGATGATAAACCCACAGAGTTTGCCTTCTCCTGGTTGTGTCAAGCAGTGTATCTGGACTGCCTGCTAGGTATTTGATTAAGGTGGAATCTAATGTCTTATTCTCTGTCTCAGAGGGGGCAATTTGCAGGGAGAACTAGTAATCTTTGGCTTCTCTGTCACTTACCTAGCACACTTCACAGGTTTTTAACTGTCTGAAATTGAACTGTTTAAAGAATAGGAGAGAGGATTGTTTAGCTTGTAGTAGCTGGAGTTTCAACACAGAACAATAAATATCTGTGCAAAATAACTGTCTGCAATCATTGTTGTCAATGTCCTTGTCTCTGGGCTGTTCAAGGCTCCAAACACAAACTGCAGTTTGTCATGGCAAAGTGCCTCAGCAACATCCTTGCCAGAATGAAAACCAGCTCAGCACGTGTTGTAAGATGTTTACACACATTGGACGTGACTGCCCAGTCCCTTTACATGTAAGGGTCTTGCCCACTGCACAGGTATCACCTTGTGAGGTGAGGATCTGAGCCTTACAGCTGGTGCCTCTTTAGACGTGAATGAGGGCCTCAGAAGCCCAGAGAGGGAGTGCATGTGGAACTGACATGCTTGGGCAGGTCTTCAATTAGTTTAAGTACTTAATAAAAGCCTTAACTGGCCTGGTAGAAGTGCCAGGTACTCCTGCACTCTATCTCCAAAAAATGGCATTAGGTGATGCTGTGTAAGGAGACTATGAGAGCCTGCCCTTTATGGACAGACCAAGCCTTCCATGCTTCTCCCAGCTCTCAGGATTAGGAAAGTTAAAAGGGTACATCCTTATTTATTCCCTGAAGCATTAGACTGGGAGTTTGCCTAATCCTTCTAGGAGCTGTTGATGCCGTCTGTCACCAAGCCTCATCTTGCAACATGCTCCAGATGTTCCTTATCTACTCTGTAAAAAACACTTTTAGCACAATATGTACTTTAAGTTGACATCCAACCAACTTTAATTGATGTTCCCTTACTCTACTTCTCAGACAGTTGATATATCAATCACTTTATCAATTGATTGGTAAATCAATCACTTTCAGGTTTTTGTAAATCTCAGCAATATGTACTTCATCCTTTTTGTCTGAAACTGGAAATCCCAGACTTTTAGTTGTTCCTTGTATAGTTCCTTGTGCTTTGCCTTGACCATTTTGCTTGCTCTCCTATGTGTTATTTTTATCATCACTAGGCCAACTTGTGGTAGGATAACCAAAAGTGTATGTATTACCCATGATGTAATTACACCAGGATTTCATCTCAATACCACTCTTGGTATTACCCAATATTTTTGGATGATACCCAATATTTTTGGGGCATTTATCTACTGCTGCACCATGACTCCATGGTTTCAGAGAGCTGCCAGTGATGATATCATAATACTTTTCCTAAACTGCCATTGCCAGGTTAAAGCAGCATAATACTGGCATAGTTTAAATTACTTTTCTCTAGGCAATTTACCTTAATCTAGACTGAAGTTCAGCTGCATTTTTTTTTACTCACTCATTCATCACTTTGGTGAGATCCCTCTGGGCTTGTTATGAGGACAAATCTTACTGCTCAGAAGAGCCTTGTAAGTTTGAAGGTTTCTCTGTTCATCCCTCTCTACAGTGAATGAGCTTGTAGTGACACACATCTCTTCCCTAACATCAGGGAATATGAATATGAATGTGTTTCTTTCCCGGCTCCACTTTTGGGCTACATGTTAGAGCAGGCCAGCATCTAAGGCTGCACACAAGGTGTGTAACTGCTGTGGTTGCTCTCCTTCTCCATCAGCCCACAGAGCAGATGCAACTGCAACTGGCTCAGCTGGAGCTGAGGAGCCAGAGAGATGCAGAATCTCTGATTCAGAAGTTACTTATGCAAGAGCAGGAACAAGCTGATTATGTTGGCAGAGGAACACGAGAAAATAATGAGGACTCCAGGCACCCCTTATCTTCTGGAGTGTCTTCATTCCAGGATAATATTTTTTTTCAACAATAGAAAGTTGTGGGCTTTTTTTCCCTCACCCCAATAAATAGAAAAGTGAGATCATGTGTGTAGTGTAGAACAAAACCTACACTCTTCGGCACCTTGCCTTCAAGGTGGTTTGACTTCATTTACTGGCTGTAGAGATTTCTTTTCCCATTTTGATAATTTATTAGGTCACATTGGCCAATTATTTGGGATGAAATAAATTCATTAGGAAAGTAGAATATTCCTTGGAAGGGACATGATCTGATTTACAGGGTTTTCCTAGGGGAGAAGTGGGAATAGTTTTCCATTTCATTCTGTTCGTTCTTTCATGAAACTCTGGATTCCTGATTTCTTTTCTTCCTCCAAGAACAGGACATATAAATTTATTTCTCAGTAAATCAGTGAAGGGCTGCAAGGTTTGTTGGCAGCTTGGAAGAGGATTGATGGACAAGCAAAATGGAGGAAAAAGTAAAATTTCCTGATTCCTAACAAAACCTATTTTAAATCAATTGTGTGAGGAACTGTAAAGGTTCATAAGAAATGTTAAACCAAAAGCAAGGAGATATTTATGGTATTGATACAAAAAGGAGGTTTCTCCTGGTGCTGGTCTGTAGGGAAGCTTCACCTCTCCTGCTCCTGCTCTTCGTCCCCTCCCAACAAGACTGGCTGTGCTCTGCAAAGCCTGGAGAGTGACTCACCTCACTACATGTCCTGAAATGAACCCGTTATGCCACCCTGATTCCTTAGTGCTCAGAAAACCCAGACACAATTCAGGCAATTTTTAACATCAAAAAAGATCAGAGCATCAGGAAGAAAGAGAGAAGAGCTAGGACTGACTTTGTCAAGCACTAGTGAGGGGTCACAATTTACCATTGGGCAAGAGTGCTCATTACAGGTGCTACAGAGCTCCTAAAAACAAGTATGTTGTTACCTTACTTTTAATCATTTATTTGTCAAAAAGCAAGGAGATACAGTTAAACAAGGGTTACAAAGAGTGACAAAGAGTGAAGTGAAGTGAAAAGTAAAACATTTATACATGTAAGCCAAAAGTCATTTGATAACATTCCAGCTTTGCAAACTTGTTCTGTACGTACTTACTTGTAAGTTAGATATTTTCCACCACTTGCTAGTTCTGTGCTAGTACAAATGCATTAAATTAAAAATATTGCAAGATTTTGGCTTATAGGATCTGATAATGCAAACCGTAATTTCAGATTGGACACCTGATATTTGATTTCCAAACCTGCATGTTGAACAGTGTGCTGTTTGGGGTATATTTTATAAAAAGAAGGCAAATGGAATTAACTGTCATTGAAGGCAAAGTAAATTAACTGTCATTATGAACAGGAGCAAAGAATTAAGATTTCACCATGAGAAGATAAAGACTGTGGTCCTTCCCACTTACCTCTATACACATAACTGATACACCCACACCCTTAGGCTGGTCTCTTTAGGTTCCCTCCATAGATCAAGGTACTTTGAAAGGTCAGTTGAGGTGTGAGGTGGGCTGCATCAATCTCGAGTAGTGACTAAGTTCCTAAATTAGGCCTAATTCATCTGGGATTTTGCAAAGAGGAGTACTTGTGAGAGCAGAAAAAAAAAAAAACAAAACAAACCTGCTTTGAGTTCCTAAGTAGATCATGAAAATCATAATAACACACATTGTGCTGTCAAAGAAAAATGAGGCCTTAATCAAGTTAAGTGATAGACTGAAAAATATCTCTCTTTTGAGAAGCACTGTGAAAGGTAATAGTTTCAGAGCCTAAGAAGCTGGAGAGAGATTTAGGGATGTGATGATCCTAATAGCAGCACAACAATTTATGTTATTAAGAAGCACATCTTATATGAAAATAAGGTAGTCCATCTTGAACTGAAAAATATTCATATTAGGGACAGAAATCTTCAAAGACAGAAATGTAACTCATTCCCTGCACAGTCTCAAGTCTGACATCGTGTAGGGCAAGGCAGAACCCTCAGTCTGAGTCAGAGACAGGCTTCATTCACTGAGTATCTGGGTGAATAAGGCCCTGGATACAACTGCAGGATGTGGATTTCTATAGTGTGCCTTGAAAGGGACAGAAAGAAAGCATATCAGTCTGTCCCAGAGCTACAGGCACAGTGTACCACTGTAATTATTAACTTGTATCTTCAATAAATTTTCCTGGTTGCTGTGGGTTACCACCTGTCAGTTGGCAATTTTATCAGCCAGGGAATAGAAACAGAGCCTCAAGCTCCAATTCTTTTAGCATTTTCTTCTTTCAGGTCTTGTTTTTATTATCCACTGGATGACCATAAACAGCTGACAACACTCAAATGGCCCTGCTGGCAGTTTTGTGGCTTTTTAGCATAAAGAAGAAAACACACTATTCTCTGCTTCTCCTATTCCCTGTGTGTGACCAGGCAGGTCCTGTTAATTTTGGTGATATTGCAGCTCCCACCTTTGCCCAGTTGCCTCACTGAATCTGCAAGCTCCCTGCTTTATCCAAGGAAGTACAGCCAATGCCCTCATTTCCCATAGCCTTTGATGAATATTTGATAAGAACATCTCTAACCCAAATCCTCTTGCAGGTGGATCATGCTTCCAGCTCACAATGCAAAAGCCAAGGTGACAGAAAACACTACAGACTCTACAGAAAGTACAAAAACTTCTGTGTTTGTGCTTTCTGTCATGTCTTTTTTGCCTGTTTTTTCTGCTTTTTGGCTGATTTTCTCTTTTAATTGTACTTTACTGAGTTTCAGCTCGCCCCTGACACTGTGATTTGCTTTGCTGTTTCATTTGACACTTGAACAAGATGCAGCTTGTTGTTACTGCCCTGTTCATTTCCATACTCTATGAGCAATCACATCATCTCTTTGAAAACATTGCCCAGCTGCTCAGAGGTTCATTTCAGACCACTTGAAATTTTTCCTTGTTTTTTTCCTGGCTGCTCAGTGCTATTTGTCCCAGTTCTTTCTATCACAGAAAAATTTGACTTGGCAAATTTTGCTCAGATGTTTGGGATGGTGAACTAAAAGTAAGTGGAGATAAAGGGGCTGCCCCCATTGGTAATGAGATCTGGGACTCCGAATGTCTCTGAAGGAGAGACACAAAAATGTTAGCACAACACCAGTATCAGAACCTTAACTCAATATGTTGTCCTGCCACAGAAAGGATGGGAAATTCTCAGTGTAGATGTAAGTATAGATCATTCTCTATTCCATTCTATACCGTTCCCACACTGATCTAACAAAAAAATCAAGGACACAGAAGATGACATTCCTCTTCCTTAGGACCGCAGCTTGCTCTGTCATTACATAGATTATGCAAATAATAGATATGCTAATTGATAACGTAAAATTTCCATCTTTGTGTGCAACTGTCTCCATGCAACCCTCCATTACCCTGAAGCAATTTTATTCACCAGGAAATTTACAATTACCTGTAATTGCAGGAAGCATCTTAAGTTTTCAATGTGAGAGTGAGAACCAGCTGTAATTCCTGGCTGCAGTTAGAAATATTCAACCTCTTTACCTGGGTAACAGCTTCCAATAAAACTGTTAACAGTTCTCTGATTAAAACATTTCTTAAAATACTTTGAGTTCCATTACAATTTTTTCAAGAATCACAGTTCATAGTATGAAGAAACAATGGAGAAGATTAGTTTTTTAAATGTAAATCAAATTCAGCTCTTTAAGCACAGACCAGTCACTGTAAAAACACGCAGCATAAAAATACCAAATACAAGAGAAAATGGAAGGACTGAGGCAAGCCTGTAGTCTGTAATAAATGTAGTTAAATTTTGTAAACTCATATTTTCCTGAACTATAACTTCTCATAACTTCTGTCATGTCTTTCATTAGAACTCAGCTTTCTACTCCGAATTTCAGAGTTCTATCTGGGATCAGAAATATAACTAAGGGAAACCATTTATTTGGGTGTATGTGCAATCAAACTACAGTCACCTGAACCTTTCCCTGTATCTCAGTCCTTGGGGGCAGATGTGCAGACAGACCAAGGAACTCCTCTGATACAGAATCAGAGGAACATGAAGTTGGAAAAGATCTCTAAGATCATGAAATCCAACCATTAATGAAGCATTGCCATGTTCACTACTAAACCCCAAGTTACTATGTTATAGAGATCCAGGGGTGTCACTCTGTGTGAGTGGCACATGAGGGAACTCTGACTCCCCTTGTCCCCACAGTAACATCCCCATCTTCATTCCCAAGGCTGTTCCTCAAGGAGCAGAGTCAAAGGAGCTCAGTGTCTCTGAATTCTCCCAGGCTGTCTGAGATGAGCTAATTAAGCATCCACAAAGCACAATACAAAGAGAGCTGACGGGTGAAGCTTGAGGAGGAGACATCTTTATTCACCAAAGAGGCATGAAATGAGTATGAAAAACGTTTCTAATGTAGCCTCAATCAGTCAGTTTGTATAACGTAAATTGATTAAACATTTGAATGCAGTTGTTAGCAAAGCTGATGCATGTGGTCTTGCATCTGGTTACAGCATTGCACTGACACCAAGGCTGTATCTGATGGTGGGAGAGCATTTTAGAAGTGTGTGGAACTGTACCTGGTTCCATTCTACCTGCTCAGCTGACTTGGGAAGGGGACAGTGTAATACCTGATCCATAATTCCATTTTAAATTTTCATTTAACCAAAGTAAGTAGCCAGTGAGCTACTGTTTGGGATGTTCTCTGAGGGTCAAGGCTAATGAAAGCATGAGTTGACAGGGCAGCACTATTCAGCACCTTTCATGCATTGGCTTCCCCTCATTCTAATAACAGGCAGAAATCTCCATTCCACAAGTCATTTTCAGGGGCACTGGTATACAGTTTGAATCACACTTCATTTCCAACAAATGGTTTTAAAACTGAATTCTTTTTAAAGTACCATTTGTGTGGATCTCAATAAAAAAAACTTACAGTACAGTGTGGCTATACAATGCCTTTATTCACTCTGATGATTGTTAAAAAAATACTTCATCCCATATTATCGTTACCAGTGACAGATTTGTGTTGACAATGGTGCAGGCTACGAGCAGCTGCAGCTTCCTTCTAATATACATGATCAGAGACTGACAAGTTAATTTACATCTTTTAAGTAATATGTAAAATTTATCATAATATAAGATCTAGGACTTGCTATTCATATTCTCCCACAGAAATGTTTATTCTGTAAATAAACCTATGTGCATGAACCAGAGGAAATCCTTAAGTATGCTTTGAAATGGCTACATTTTGGGCTTTCAGAGTAATACCCTGGTAGTCCTATGGAGGAATTGATTGAGCTTTTAGAAATGTTTTTGTTAGTGAGTCGTACAGTCTGATCTGCTGAATTTGCTCAGTTTGTAGAGGGTGTTCCTTTCCTAGGGTACCTCATGCTGGCAGAAAAAGCATTAAATGTGCTTGGTCCAACTTGTTTGGGCTTTTGAAATTCAGATCTGCAATGAATGAGAAGCTATACTTCTGGTTTTTTCACCTGAACTCTGAAAGACTTTCCCTGTTGGTGTGCTTAGCTGTCCTTGCCTTTATGGTACATTCCATTCCACATCTAATTGAGTCTTCTTTTCCATACCTGCTCTGAGGGGTTGGTTTAGGTGATGTGCCTTGAATGACAGAACTCTAGAAAACAATCAGAAGACTGGTGAGAGAACTCAGCTGGTGAGACAAGGAAGCAGACATCAGGAGGTTTTAGGTGTTCCCAAGTGCTGGTAGAGGAACTCTGCCCTGCTGTCATGAGGGATGGCTTGCACCCTCTGCTATCCAAGTTTCAGTCTGTCTGTGTCCCTTTTACTTTTTATCCCTGGAAAAGTCCTCCTAATCAGCCGTCCCTTATTTTTCCCTAAGCTAATTCCCTCCTTAAACCCCTTTACATTCACTTTCTCTGCCTCCTCCTCCCCAAAATCCTGATCAGCTGTAGTATTGCTTGACTCTGCTTGCAAATATGTCTTCTATTTTCCATTTACATCTTAAATGAAAATTCTCTGGGGCAGTGACCTCCTTCAATTTGTGTCCATAAAGCACTCTGGGGACCTATTCTTGAATAACATTAAACACAACAATGATAAATCTCACTGCTAATGATATAAGCAAAGGAGCAGGTTTGCTTTACTGCTGGAAGGCAGATCACAGACAGTTCACTCTTTTGCTATTGGTATTGCTGCCACAATCCCATTTTCTCTTTCAAAACACAGAACTAAAGATCAAAATTACAAATTGAGTCTGGTCTCCTTTTTATATCAGGAAAGCTAGACCCTTTAGGGGAAAGTTGTGTCAGGGAAATTGCCCCAGCAAAGAGTAATAATAGAGTAATAGAATAATGATGTCAATGTACTAAGCAGATTTGTGAAGGAATTAACCAGTATGTGCTGATTTTTGTTCAGATATGTGTGTCTCTGTCTTGTTCTTGCAAATTAGACAGAGCTGTGCTTTAACATCTGAGGGCAGATTTGGGAAACTCAATTATACAGAAATCAAACTATTATGCAGCTTTTTTTCATCAGTTTCCTATTGCATTTCTTTTTGCTAAGATGGGATAACTTGCCAATGCAGCAGAGAAATTAGTACTATTAGAGTATTATTTGAGCATAAAGTTCTGGATATGTAGAGAAGTTATTATTCCCTAAATAATATCAAATGGATCTCCCAACATATAAGCCCATTTCTTCTGAACTAAAAGGCTAAGCCTTCTGATCAGGACCTTCCTTCAATGTATCTAGAAACCCAAGAGAAGCTCTTCAGTAGTCCACTGTGTTCCCTATGGATTAGCATAAATAATTTGCTAGAAACTTCCAACTTTAATGCCAGTTTTTTACTGTCACATAGTCGTGTATTTATCATAAAAATCAGGGTTAAGAAAGAAAAATAGTAAGCAATAGAAAGAATGCTAAAAACTTATTCAAAATATATTTTTTCTTTTTCTTCCCCACTAGTAAGAATCCCCCAAAAAACTGCTTACTTATTTTAAATTAAATAGATGAGATCTGATTTCTCAAACCATAGAAATGAAACTTGTAAAACTATATTCCTGATCCTTGAATAATAATGGTGTCATAACAACTTAGAAAAAACAAGATGAATTCTTCTCTATTGTACAGATACATGGCAAAATGTCAATCTGATTTTATTATTTTTAAATTCTGGGTGCTTTGCAATATGTGCTTTCACTGAATATTATTTTCACTGAATAATACTTTTCTTCTCTTGTTTTCCCTCTTTTCATAGTTCATTAGTGATAATTGTCATTGAAAACAAGTTAGAAGAAAGCATTCTATGCTACAAACTAGGGACTTTTTACAAGCATCTGTTGAACTTTAACACTCCTGGTTTGTGTGGCAAATTGAGAGTTAGATTACATTTGTTTCAGTTAAAGAAAAAAAAAAAAAAGAAAAGACAAGAAAAAAAAAGGTAGTTTCGTTGCTTTCACTGCTGTGGATTATTGTAGGAGGAAAATTAACCTCCTACCACTCCTCCATTTCTTATTTTCTTAAGCTTTCCAGGCCTGATTCACTGCTGTATGACTTCAGTTTTAAGAGCTGTTACAATGCATATTCACAGGAAGGAGTGCAGCTGGAGTAGCACCATGGAGAGTCAGAACTATTATCTTGGCAAGTGACTAATCCCACGCTCCACAGCCCAGCCTTTAAAACATCGAACTTCTTATCCGGGAAATAACTTTCTGCTCAGCAGAAGTGCTACTCACCTGCACCTATATGCTCTTTGCGTTTTCTGAGACAGCTATACTGAAGTTTACTTCAATAAAACAGGTCCCAGAAGTACATAAATTACAGAAGTAAAAAGTTTACCCCTGGGAAAATTCGGCCATTTCCCAGAGCCCAAGCAGAATGGAGACAGGGAATCATCAGTGATCTGTGCCCGAGACCAAAAATGGACTGACCAAACTATTGTGAAGAAGGGCAATTTGTGTTTGCAGATGGAATGAGACAACATTCCTGCTGAAATTCAGCAGAGAGAGATGCCAAGTCCTGCTCCTGTGAAGGAGGACACTGGCTGGTGGGAGCAGCTCTGCTGCAGAGGCCTCAGGGGTCCTGGTGAGCAGCAAGCTGAGCATGGACCAGCCCTGGCAGCAAAGGTGCCAACAGCTCCCGGGATGCGTGAAATGAATCAGAATTAGTGGATTGAAGTGATCATCCACCTTTACCCAGCAATTGTTAGACCACACTGCATTCAGCTTTGGCCTCCCAGAACAAGTCATCCCAGCAAAATCAGCAGAAGATCATCAGTATGGCAATGGGGATGAGGTCCTGCGGCAGGAGACTGAGGGGCTTCTTCAGACCCCAGAAGAGATAACATCAGGGGACTGGACAGCAGCCTGCCTGTGGCTACAAGGAAGAGAAGACAGAGGCAGCCTCTTCACAGTGATGCCTCACAGGAGTATGATAAACAATGGGATTAAGGTAAAAAAGAGAGATTCAGGCTGAGTAAAAGTAAAAACTTTTTGCTCTGTGAGGATAGTCGAGCAGAGGGACAGACTTCTGGGGGGAGACTGTGCAATCTCCATCTCTGGAGATTTTCAAGCTCAAACTGAACAAAGTTCTAAGCAGCCTGAGCTGACCTCAGAGCTGATGCAACTTTGACTAGGAGGCTCGACTAGAGACTTCCCGAATTCCCTTCATCCCCAAAGGACATGTTGATCATACATAAGCAACAATGGTGAAGAGTAAAGAAGCTTCCAAAACTGTTGAGATACCAGATCTAGTATGAGAGTGTGTTCATACTCATACTAGAGTATGAGTATGAGAGTATATACTCTCATACTCATAGAGAACACATACTATTTTGTGTTCAAATAACATCCTATTTGAACACAAAAATATTTTTAAATTTCCCCCTCCCCTATACAGTATTAAGCTGTTCAGTGATTTTTGTGTCTGTAGCAGTTTTTAGGCCATATGGCAGTTCACAGCACTGAAACCTGAAATATTTGAATGTCACCAATATCACAGGACAGAATCAATGTATGGGTCAGTATTCTATTTCTGATTCGTCACCCTATTGAATTATTGCCATTTTATAGTGCTTTAAGAAAGAATGTCAAAGCTGCCAAATTCCATCATGTAAGCAAATCTGTTTCTGTTTTATTAGTTTATGCACGAGTTTATGAATTTTCTCTATCCAGATAGATTTTTTACTTGCTTGCACACTTACAAGGGGTGGAAACAAAAAACCCCATGATTCCAAATGTACTGATAAAGGTATTCTGAACTATATTGGGAAATGACATCTGCCTTTTTCTCTAAGGAACAAATAATCTAACTTGTAAGACAGGAATCAATGTCACAAATGGCTTTCTTTTTATGCTTATATGATCAAATAATTTCAGTTTTTAACAGAACAAAATTCTGTAAAACTAGCTAGATTCCTTCTTACATTTATATGACAAAAACTTGTAGTTTTATGGAGTATACAGCTGTAAAAATACTGATAGGACTTCAGATTAAATTTATTTCTTTCTCCTGCCCTTTCCCAAATGAGAGTGCTTTTCTGTTCTCACAGTTAAATAACCAGAGACCCAGGAGAGGGAAAGAGCACATCCTTGCATTCACTGTGGTGGTTTGGGTGCAGCCCTGGGGCTGGCTGAAGCCCTTCCCAAGCCACCTGCATTAGTGCTCACCTTTGTGCAAACTGTGTGGTCATGGGGACTGGAGGGGCAACTGGTGTCAGTGCTACTAACTTTTAATAGCTTTGATCCCCATTAATTTATTGCTCAGGAGAGGGATAGGAAATACTGGGTGCAACTCTTTATAATTCCTACTGATTTCCACCACTTCCTGGACAGTCAGTGGAAGGGAACAATGATTGTTTTAGGGAAACTAATACTGCTGCTCCTGACACTTAGAGATATCCTTGCTATGCTTTCCATTGACTTCACAGGGAATTCAAGATCTTTTCTTAGAGGAAATAGGTTAAGTCCTTCTTCCCTACATTCACCTCCAAAACTAGTTAGGCACTTTAGGAAACTCTGGATCTCACCGATGCTGCCTTTATTTAAAAAGACCCAATGCTTTATGGCATTCTAGAGTCTTGTTTAGAACATTTTACTGATAAAATTTTCTAATTGTTATCTCAAAATGTTACTGACAGAGAATCAGGAGTTGTCAGGTTTGACATTATGTCCTTAAGCCTTTGCTGAACATCCACCCAGGGGGATATTAGAAGTTGTTGGCTTAGCAGAGAAAAGCTTTAATAAAAGGTCAAACAAAATCATAGTGGAATCATTAATATGTTTTCAAGGGAACACTTAAGACAGGCCCTTCCCTGGACAAAGGGACAATAAAGAGGACTTAGGAACAAAGACCCCTTGATGTGTATTTATTCGATTGAGCTGTGGGTTTTGAACAGACAAACATTAAAATTGACCTGAGAGAAATGCTATGGACTATTGAGCATCCCAGGTCAATCATCAGTGTCTGTGCCTTTTAGTATGTTTAGCATAAAGCATAATGGAAAAAGAAAGAAAAACAACGAAAAACTGGCTCCAAAAATTACCAGAGTAGATTTTCTTATAGGACATCATGCTTTTAGAGAGGTCATGAACATTGAAATTGAGAAGGACAAATTCAGACTTCGAAACTGTGCTCGAGAGGCAATTCTAAAAAGATATTAAGCTTAATGGAAGATAATCTCAACATGTTCTTCCAGTGAGATGTTGGGGAATAAAAGTTACCAAATATGCTATGAATAACAAAAAAGGGGCATTTTCTTGATTTCTGCAGAACAGTTTTTTGAAGACTCCAGCCCAGACCTGAAAACAATTTTGTAGCCTTGACCAAAGAGCAAACTGAGGTAAAGTCTGGAGACTGCCAGAGAGGGGAGCCTTCAAAAGAAGAGGAAGCTAAAGCAAGTCACATGAAAAGCAAATTAAAATATCCTCTCAACTATGAGATGCTACACAGCTGCAGTCTAGTAGGATTCAGCATCTTTATCATACATATGAGGGTTGCATTTTGCTGTTTATAAAGCAAATGTTAAAAAACTTCCTGTAAATCTGATTTCAATCCAATAGTCAAATGCTAAAGCACCAAAAATGCGAAGTCCAGTGTTTTTCTCTTCATGTCCAATTAACCAATTAAATACTTGCTAATGGAGGTAGTAACTTCACCATAAATTGAATCTCCTGCTTGATTCAATTCCTTTCAAAATATGTTCTAGGAATTGCATAAAGATATCTTTGCTGTTGGAATTATCAGTGGCATTCAGTGGTCTATTTTATATAGAAGGTCAGTTGAATGACCATTTCTGCCTTCCTGATTCTAAATTACAAAAAACCAAGACCTATAACATTTAGGAGTTAGATTCTACACTTTAAAATGTGGTATGTTATTTAAAATAGGAAAGATTTCAAATTCTTGTTTTACTCTTGCACTTAAAAGGATTTAGTTCTCAGAAGTAACTGTAATTGAAGAAATCATTTAAAAAATGCTTATTTTTCTAAGCAAATATGCCCTCTGCTTCCTAACACTGCTGCAGTAGTAGTAAGACTAAGGGGCTGTGGTTACTGTCTGCTCAGCATTCTGTGCCTTCAGGACCACACTGTCAACTGGGATTGCAAGCAGGATTGGCTCCATGATGCCTAACATGTGGAGCAATGTATTTTGTATTATTTACCTTTAAATTAAAATTATATTTGTAATCTAGCTACTGAAGTGGGAAGGCAACTACAGGCTCCTATTTATTTCCATCAATAAATATAATGACTACTTTTTAAAAAAGCAGCAACCTATAAAAATTGAAATCAGAAAGTCAAATAGGACTAATATCCCATTCCATGGAATTTATCAAAGGTTTTATAACTCTAATCAATGGCCAAAATAAAAAGGCTGGTAATAGCTGACTTACCATCTGAGAACTTTGAATAGTTACTTTGGCCTTTCAGCAGAGAATTGGAACAGCACAGAGTTCTACCATAAGTCTGATATTGTCATTTGGGTAGTTCTCAAATCCAATATAAATATAAATATAAATATAAATATAAATATAAATATAAATATAAATATAAATATAAATATAAATATAAATATAAATATAAATAAATATATGTATAAATACCCAAATCCTTCTTCTTCTGCTACTTGTTAGCACAGAAAAAAGTACCTTTTATTAGGTAATATTTCTACAGCATTTAACTGTGAACAGGATTATTTAATGCTAGCAAGAATGGTGGGAGCTGGACTGTAATGTGTTATAAACAGACACTAGGTAAGAATCTGACCTAATCTTTTGGTCCTAATTGTGACTGACTTCAGAAAAGCTATTCCTTCCTTGTGATTATGGTCAGAAGCTTTCTTTTTCTTCTTGACAGTGGGCACACTCTAGCCTAATGTTTGCAATAGAGCTCCAAGTATCTGCCTCAGCTGATAAACCTTGGACTTCACAAGAGACAGCAAAATCTGAGTTTTTCAGCTGAAATCCATATCGTGTGATGGATTTTGTGCAATGGATTTCACATCTGATGGATGTAAAAATGTGCTTGCTCTAATTGCATTACATGAAAGGGTTTTAACATTTTTGTTGGAATGTACTTTAATATAACATTGGTCAATGCAGAGACAGTGAAGGATACTTCAGGGAATGTCATTAATTGATCCAAGACTGTCTAGAAAAACAGCAATCACCAATAAAATATAAAAAAGAGTAAAACTTACAACAATTTCTGAGTGTATACTGTAATAGAATGATTAGTAGCATTAAATGAAAATTCAATAATATGTCATTAGAAATGTGAAATATTTTTAGCAGTGAGGGTGAACACACATTGGGAAAATTTACTACATGCACACTGGAATCTACCCCTCAGAGCCTTTAATCAAGGACAGATGTCTCTTCTGCAGGGTTTGGGGCTTGATAAAGATGCTTGTGACTGTGATTCTGTGGCCTGTAAGACAAAGGAGGTTGGGTGGAGCATTATGCTGATTTCAGCTGTTCCTAAAATATCTTCAGCTCTTCCACATCTACCTTCAGTATTATAAAATTAGAAAATTATATATTTCACGGAGCTATGGCAACATGGAGTTATTTTGCCAACTTACTTAGGAGAGAAGTGTCATATTCTATGCAGAAAGCTTAGGGAAATCTTAGACATGGAAGAATATTTTTCCATTCACATCCTCAGCTCTATTTAGGAAGTTACATACTGATAAAATGGCAGAATCTAAGTGAGAGAGAAAAAGCTACTAGGATCATACCAAGAGCTTGTGATTTAACAGATAAAAGAAACCATGACAAAAACTAGAAAAACCTCAATTGAGAGACTCAGATTAGAACCAAAACCAGATTATTTTTTTCCCAGGAGTCCACACACAGCATGAATTGAGGAAGCACAAATAGAAGTTTTATGAATAGTGCACCATTCCCTGTCAGATGCCATGTAGACCCATGAACTCTAGGAACTCTAGGATCCATAATACTCTAGGAATCAGCCAGACAGTGCATCAGCTTCTTTTTCAAAGGAAGTATGGATAAGAGCTACGTCTACTTAATTGCATTGCAGAAAGAGCATAAGGAAGCCTTTGTGCCAAAAAATGTACTCAGGTGTGGCTGTGAGAGGCAAGGAGGAGCTGAATAGGTCAGCTGTGGTAGTGCAATCCCTACACCTCCAGTAGCTGCTTCCAAATAGGGAAAGAGTCTCAGTTTACCTTTGGACATTTTAGGGAGTTAGCTGGAAAGTTCTGTGGATTTCTCATTGTAATTGGCTTGGAGCCAGCCCAGAAGTGTGGCTTGGACTCTGGGAATGTAACTCAAAGCCTGTTGTTACTCTCATCGGGTCAAGGGCCAAAAAGCCCACCTAAGCTATTAAGTACTAAAGAGAGAGAACAAAGAAACTCCACACTTTCCGAGGTGCTGTAGCAAGCAGGAGGTTTGTCTCTGTGCTGTGCTCAGCTTTGTTTCTGTTTTTTGTATTATTTTCCTTCTTTATTAAAACCTTTTTGATTTTTCAAGACACACTTGATCATGCCATCTCGCTAATTAATATTAGCCACATTTCTGCCAGGCTGGCCCTCAGAAGTGTGGGTCAAACCCATAGTCAGCTGCATCTAGACTGCAGGAAAAGCGTGCTTTAGGACATTCCTAACCACCTCTCTCTTCTCAGTCATCTCATCTGAGCCCCTTCCAGCTCCTGGGGCTATCCTAATTCCCATCCCTGGCTGGGACAGTGCTGTGTGCAAGATTCATCCTGGTGCTGGATCTCTGGACACAGAGATAAGAGACAGAAATACTGAAGTTTAATGGACTATAGACTAGTAATTTAAGAGGAGATATGCTCCCTAAGCAGCTCTATAGTTTAGGGTTATTTTGTAAACAAAATAGATGCCAGGGAAGAGGAGGTAGGAATAGGCACCAGAGGCAGTTTTTTTTCCCTGGCCAGGTTTTCACACCCTGCCTTTGTGGGGAGCCTGCACTCCTTTCTGAAGCCAGAAACAAAGGCAACAAATAACCACAGCACAACAATTCTTTCCAGGAAAACACCAATACTGACCTCTGCCAGAGAGTGACATTTTTCTGCATTCTATCAGCTTTGTTTTCTGTTTTTATCACACTTCAAGTAACCGAGGATCAGTGTAAGGGGGGGACGTACAGACAACAGTCCAAGCATGGAAACACTCATTACCAGCATCACCTTTTAAAAGACTCTTCTCCTTTGACCTTTCAGTTCTAGGAATTCCTAATTCTACTGAATAGTGAAGCATGTAGTCAAAGTCTAGAAAGTCAGTGATTTCTTGGAATATTAGTATCGCTTTCTCTCTGACTTTTCAGTGTTCTGTAAGTAATGAATGGTGAGACCCTTTTATTCTCCAAAGAAAACCAGCCTTTCACTTCTTCCTTTACTTCATAGATACCAATAACATTTTATTTCATCTGATTGGACTGGTTAACACTTCTAATTAAATTCAGAGCAGTTGTTCTCAGTCTGAATTTACATCTGAACATTCCAACCTGTTTTGGATGCAAAAAAAAAAAGAATTTATATGTAAAAACCTGTGGTTTTTTTCCCACCTACAGGGGATGATCTAATGAAAAATACGACTTCTCTATAAAAGAGAATACTTCTCTGTATTTTGATTTGCATGTGCTGTAAATTCACATTATGGAGTTTATCCTGCAATTGGAGTCCCCAGTTTTAACAAGGGAGATTGTATCATTAGATCTCAATCTTGAGACTACTCATCTGCATTATCAGTAGACAAATAATCATTTTTATGCCCTGAAATTACATCAGCTGCTACAATGACAGCAAGTACTTGATAACATAAACATAGCTTATGGCTGGGTAACTGCTGGGTTTCTGACAAACAAATGGACTTCCTCCAAAAGATCTGAAGTTACCAACACATTTTATGTTGCTGTCAATTCTACTACAATTAGAACTACCCCTTAAACATACTCTTGTGAACTGCAGAAAAATTGGCACGAGGTTATATGTGTTTCTCTTTTATACAGAAAGTTTTGTGGTTTAAATGTCTTGGGTGAAAACAGATCAGATTTTAGGCTTAGAAATCACATACTTGAAAAAAGGTTCTGCATATTTTCTCTAAATATGTAATATCTTACAGCTTCAAAAGAGAGTCACTGAAAGCACTAGGAACATTTATGTCATAAGGACCGATAGTGGGAGTAGATACATCGCAATTGAGATACAGTAGATATGCAACAATTTGCCTATATCTCCCTGATTTTTTATTTTCCATTTGAAAAGTGGTACTCAGAGCACAGAGCACTTCTGTTTTTCTGGCAGCATTTTGTTCTGTACTGACAAGTCATTGTTTTCCCTCATTCCCCTTTATTGGTATGGCTGAAAACAGCAACGAAGGCAAAGTAATTCTTAAAACAAACAGGAGCATTTTTGGCACTTCAAAATGAAAGAGCTTTTGTTTTAAAGTAAGGCTGCAAATTTGACAAATAAAGGTTTTAGATCTCAGTCTTTAGGCAAGGTTTGTGAGAACTTTTAATGTATTGATACAGAAGTACATGGCTGGAATAACGAGGGTGAGGAATACATTTTCAGCTTCAATATCTACACACAATTAATCATTTTGAATTCAAAAATAGAAATCATTTTAGGTAAGCAAGAGCTGTATAAATAAGTGGTCTTTGGAATGAATTGATGGCCACCTCTGCAAATTTTATTGCAGTCTACATTGTACAGGAGAGAGGCAACAACATTTTGCATAAAATATAAATCCTGACTGATAGATTCCAAACTCTACGTAGTTCATCTGAATGGTGTATTTTTCACAGCCTAAATTTTTAAATGAACCTGAATTTTAAGGACAATTTTCTGATTAAAAGCCACTTCCTCACAGCTGCTCTTAGAACCTACAAACACTTTCGGAATTCAGAGAGCTTGCAGACCTCTGATCTCTGACTACATTTGTCAGCAACCTGGGGGTCTTGTGTGTTCCAATGCAAGAGCTGATATTCTGGGGACTCCTTGTTGAAAAAAATGGTGCTTAACAAGTATTATATTTTTGGGTAGTCTGGAGTGCAAAGAAAACCCAAACCTCCCTATACTGTCAGTGTAACCTCATGAGCACATAGACTGTAATGAATGGCAAAGTCATAATTTTCCCCTAATATTAATGTTAAAGTTTCTTTTTAATATTTCAAATGTCCTTGGCTTAATTTTCGCATTTAATTGAGTGTATGATATAGATGAATCATTTTTTTTTGCATGATTAATTGCTGTTTTTTAAGTGTGCCTCCCAATGGACAGATTTCAACACGCACGGTAACTTTTTCTAGTGCAAGAGTTTAAGACTGCTGTTAGCTGGGTTCCTTCCATTGTGACCCTTCCTCAATCAACAATATGTAGCAGCCAGAAATGCAAGAAAATGAGCAAACACAGTTTTACATCTTCTGTGGATAACATTTATCTTATTACAGGGAGTATAACCTCACTCATCTGCCCTGACACAATGTGCTGCCTTGTTTCTCCAGTTTGTTTCATGGTGGATTGAATTAGTGCCATTTTCTGGATTGGATTATGATGTTTATTAAAAAGGAAACATTTGCATTTGATCATTTCTCGGCTTTAGCTTACTTCTACCCTTAAACTGCACTTATGGGTGACAACAAGATTTAAAGTAAGACAAACGTCCTCTTCCACCCTGGAGATTTGTTTTTAGTCTAAATAATTAATTGCAACACAGATTCTATTTCACAGCTGCTGCCATCAGTCTTTTTTTACTTTTCACATAACAAATGGTATTTTTGAGAAATGGTTTATATAATGGATAGTCACTCTCAGATTTCTTCAGCCGAGCAGTATGAATTATGTATAGATAAATGGAGAATGCATATACTTTAAAAGGAGTCAGGACTTTCCACCATAATGTTCCTCCTCAGTAGAGGACAAACATCTCCAGCTCCTCACCTGCATCTCCTAGGGAGCAGACCTTTTCCCCTTTGCTTTTTCCTTCTCTCCAAGACCAGCCAAACCTGCAATCTCCCTGAGGAAGACAAAGCAACTGCTGCTCTCACCTGGAAAAAAAGTGAGGAGTGATGGTGTCAGCAGGAGCCCTGCTGACAGCCTTGATAACAGCTCAGGAGGTTAGTGTAATAAGCACGAGTGTTCTGCACAGCAGAAATGCACATGTGAGAGAAGGCGTAAGATTTGCTAATGGTGTAATGAGCATAATTAACCCTGCAACACATTAATATACAATTTGAAATGCTTGCTGACTAGATAACAACAATGTTTTGGCATTGAGTGTCCTTGAAGGAAGATTATGTTTTTTAAGGTGGTTAGGAAAACTCATGTTTGATAACTCTGTGACAGCTGACACTGTAACAGTGGAGTGATGTAAATTCAGTGTTAACAAGCACTCAGTATTTTGAAAGAGATCTAATTTGCAATTATCACTTACAGGAGCACATGTACATCAGACGGGTTAAGGGTAACCACATGCTTGAAATGTAACTGCAAGAGATGTTCCCACAGGTGAGGTCTCTGTGATATGTCTCTTGGTTTATTGTGTACACACCAGAGAAACTGAGTGTATCTTGTTAAAAAGCTTACTTGATTTTAGCAAGAAAAAGCATTTAATATGTATCAGGTTGTTCCTACTGTGAATATAGACAGCACTTCTTTTCATAATTTCCATGTGACTGGTCAGCAGGGTGAGTGCCCAGGTGCTCTGTGTCCAGAGTGTCTTTAATTGCCAGTCATGGCAGTTAATCATGGAATCATACAGGAAAAGACCCATAAGATCATCAAGTCCAACCACTAACCCAGCACTGACAGGTTCACCCCTGACCCATGTCCCTAAGCACCACACCACATCTGTGATTCTATGACTGTATATCTACATGGTGTGGAACACTTCAAAGGACAGTAATTCTACCACTTCCCTGGGCAGCCTGTCCCAATATCTGACCATCCTTTCAGTGAAGAATTTTTTCACAATATCCAATATAAACCACTCCTGGTACTACTTGGGGTGATTTCCTCTTGCCCTATCACTGATTACCAGGAAGAAGAGACCAAGCCCCATCCTTCTTCCCTTCATGTAGTTTTCTAAAAATTAGGTTGCCTGGTGGGCAGGACTTTCAGAATCTTCTGAGTTAATTTATTATTTCACATGGGACAACCAAAACCTGAGACTGTCAAAATCACTTGTGCCCCGTCTTCAGAAAGTCTCAACACGGTACACACACGTCTGGGTCCATCTGCACAAACTGAAGCTGATAAATCAGTTTCTATGAAAGACAATAAGCAGTTACCATGCTGGGGGAAAATCGCATTTCATCTTGATAAATTATGTGTTAACAGACCAACATCTGCAAAACAGTATTAGTACAGATCAAAACCACAGTTAACCAGAAACAACAATAAATTCAAGAAAAACTTATGCAAATAAATTTGAATGAGCTTGGCTGTACCTGCATGTTTTCCTGAAGTTATAACACTAAAATTTTGAACTTCCAGTTTCCATAGCAATGTGTCAGTGGTGCTCACAGAAAGTAAAAAAAGACCATAATTTTCTCACTGTAAAACAAATTCCCAAGGAAATAAGAACAGATGGAGGAAAACAGAAACATCTTGAAAGTATTCTTATTATTTAGGGATGGAAGAACTTCACAAGTTCTAGAGGACTGGTTTGAATAAACACCTTAGCATCTGAAGTCTCATTTGTGTCCTTATGCAAACCAACACAGCTCTCAGATGTCAGTATCAACACAGGTTTCCATCATACGGTTTAGTCTTAACAGTATCCCAGTCTGGATAATTTTTGGGCTCTGCCATGCAAGGGAAGGATAAGTCAAACAAGTGCAGCAGATGGTCTCTGAGACTTTTGGGAAGTTTGGGCACATGATGTGTGAGGTGGGATAGGTCACTGGGAATATCCATCCTGAAGAAGGGAAGGTTGAAGGGGCAGTGGGGGAATGTGGTTCCTCATTGATGGGGGGCTCTAAGCAGAAGGAGCCAGGCTCTTCTCAGAGGTACACAATGGTCTTACGCTACCACAGGAAATTCTGATGGATATATGAGAAAAAACCCAAATCACCCTGGAATGTGTGCCTGAGAATCTGTGGAATTGCTGGGTATTCAGGACTCAGGGTGACCAGGCCCTTCATCTAACTTTGAACTGTGCAGGATGTTGGACTGGATGCAGAGGTCCTTTCCAATCTAAGCTACTCTGTGACTCTCTGTAACTTTATTCCTGAGGCAATTTAACAGAGACTTCCACCTTCATCTTTCTGTCACAAGGCTCAATGGAAAGACTCAGCAATGGAAAGGTGATCAAAGCAGCCCTGCACAACAGGGGCAGGACAATGGCCTGACTTACCTGAGCTGTTTGGCACCTAATCCTTCTCATCTGGCTCCATGCAGTTCTTGCAACAGGGAATTTCTCCAGGCTCTCTCTCTTCTCCTTCACCCTTTTGCCTCTTCTGGATTACAGATGGTGACAGCCAGATGACACCTGCAGAAGTTTAGATGTTAGAGGTTTCTAACATCATTTGAGCATGTTGCTGACCCTGCAAAGACGGCAGCTGATGTAAATTGACACTGAAGACATCATTGTAAAGCCTGAGACTGCTTCCTACCTCTCAAGTCCTCCTTTAGAGCATAAATCAGATGAGACTCATTCCCTCAAGAGAGAGGCTTTTTCTATGTAGTGCCAGTGCCTGGGTACATGCAGGGGCTGTGCAAATGAGCAACACCATCAAGAAGGAGTGAATGCATTAATGAACTCAGATGATTAATCTCACTGCAGGTGTTGGATTGTCTGGCTGCTGCAGACATTGTGACACTCAGTGTCTGAACACAGCTAAAAGATCATCTGACAGGAGATGGGACAAAAAGGAAAGCAGAGGGCCTCTCACAGGCCATTTTCTGTCTTCCCAATAGCATATTTACAGTGCAGCTACTTTGGTTGATAGGCACTGTAATGACCAAATCTCTCTTTTTTGTTGTTGTTGTTGTGGGTTTTTTTGTTTGGTTTTTTATGTGACCTATTACAAGGATGTTCATTCAACACTTGAAATCTGCTATTTCAGCTTTATTGTACATCTCTGGCTTAAATAAAAGGAACACTGAAAACCAGAAAAAAATTCCACATAATATGTCCATTGTCCTGAGCTAAAATTATGTATAATTCTTGGAAATTGGCAGGTTCAACATAACTGGAATTTCATTGTTATTGAAGTATGTATTCTGGCTTGGGAATGGTACAGGAATGACTGAGAACCCTTCCCTAATCTGAGGGTAGCAGGAACAGCCCTTGATCCAGCTACACATGTGAGTATCACTCAACATGCTGCTGAAGTTTGCAATAAATATGTCAGGTGTCTTTGGAAGTCTTTGAGGGTTTTTTTCAGAAGTGTATGTTTTCTACAGGTTCAGGTGACTCGAAGAAATGTCACTTTATGTAAATGTTTGCCTATATTTTCCAGCAATACCAGTTGTTTTGGAAAGAGTTTCTGCCTCTGCCTGTGGGGAATCCAGATGTCATTATAATATGAATATCACCAAATTGTTTACTTCAATGATCATAATGAAACTCTGGCTTTTACATGTGGGATCAGATAAAACAGTGATTATCTAAGTTTGCTTATCAATGTGGGATTTCTTCATACCCATTTCAAAGTGAAACTATGCAGAACTGGGTATGAACCTCAGAACATTTTTATAGTGTTAACTTGTTCCTCTCTTGGAAAGAGAAGCTGGTCCCTAAGGCTCAAAAGCAAGATAACACTTACAGAGGTGCTTTGCAAAAGTAGAGCCAGCCCTTGTACTAAAGGAAGATAATCCAGTCACAACCATTCCTTGAAATGCAGCCTTTGGTAGGGACAGGGTATCTGCAAAATATTTATAATAGATTGAACTTAGAAAATTAAATGAACTCTCCAGAACAAATTTGCTAAATCTAAACAAGCCAACACATGACAGCTAAAATAAACTCTCAAGTGCAGAAGAACAGATAAAGTTGCCTTGGTAAGATGAGCTTTCTGAACAATCTTTTAATTCTTAAGAGGTCTCATTGGTTTCAGAGGGATGACTCCTGGAGTGCCCACAATAAAGGTGTTGGAATCTGGCCTTCTCCAAGAGAAGTTTGGGAACTGTTCAAACTGATAGAGGAAAACCCTTTACAGGACACAGAGAAAATTTTAAAAAGGTGAAAGCCAAGCAAAATCACTCTGAGGAGCTGCAGCAGCAGTTGTATGGGTAAGTACCACAGATTTAACATGAGCTGCAAAAAGCACTGATAAGTGTCTGAGAATTAACACCAGTACCTCAGGCTAGATGTGTGATTGAAATAGGGGCTTGGAAGAGGACTCACTTTCTGTGAGTAAAAAGTTATAGGGGAAAGGAAGAACATGAAAGTAAAATAAAAGGTGAAAACCACAAGAGAAGCAAGAATTACAGAGAGAGAGAAGCAAGGGGGGGAAACGTCTATATGGAGAGAACAACTGAACAATGGCAGAATTCTCTTTTCCTTTGTGGTCTACATCTTGTCTGAAAATGTGTTTTTTGAGTTGCCTTATCAACCCTTCTCCTGGAAGGCAGCATTACCTTCACCCATGTCCACCAAAAAGGTTTTGGACCAGAATGTTCAGTGGCAAAGAGCAAACATCTCGGGGGTCATTCATTTAGGACTGTCTGAACACACTGAAAGAGAGCAGGCTTTAACTGCCAGCACGTAATACTGTTTAACACCAGCTGGTGTAGAGTCAGGAGTCTGGGCCCAGAGTTAAAATTCTCCTTGCTGGGCAAAGGGCAGCTGTGTGTGGTGCAGCAAGCAGTGCCCTCAGTCTTAGCACTTTGCCTGCTTCTTCACTGTAACTTTAATATTATTATCATTTTCTAAAACAAAAAAGCCCAGGAAGAGATCAATTACGTATTTATTTCAATAATAAAATTGCAATCCAGATAATAATTGTATTTTGTCTAATTTGCAGTGGCGTATTAAACAGTGACAGTGATCATTAGGGAAAAAATAATCCACTTGATGTTGAATTCAAAACACAAATTTAGTTACTAATCTCTGCACCTGCGTCTCAAATTTTATTCACACTCAGCTGAAAATATTCAGTCATTATGATGTTTATAAAGGACAAGCTGTTCTTGAATGATTTCTCTAATATGTTCACTTAAAAAAAGCTTATCCAATGCCAACACAAACTACACACTGCCTGAAAGGTGGAAAACACCACTCCTCCAGTCTCCAGGCACTGAGGCAAGCACTTGTCTTCAAGTTTGTGGCTTGGCAACATCAAACAGATTTGTCCTGTAAAGTGATGCTCTGCTGAATGTGGGCCTGGCACAGGGTACACCTCTTGCCTTGCTTATCCAGCAGATCTAAACATTTTTATTTCTAATGCCTTTTGTCTTGGAAGACTAACACAAGGAGGTGTTGCTGGAAGTGGGTTGCACACCTGCAGCCAGGTCTCTGGAGGAGACCCTGTCAGCAGCTTGTCACAGCTCACCAGGCTGAGGGGAGCAGGAGCCCCAGCATACGCCTGTGGAGGAAGCAGAGGTCAAGGGATCAGCTCCACGGGAATAATGTAAGTCACATGGCTGTGACACTGATCAGCTCCACGGGAATAATGTAAGTCACATGGCTGTGACACTGATCAGCTCCATGGGAATAATATAAGTCACATGGCTGTGACACTGATCAGCTCCATGGGAATAATGTAAGTCACGTGGCTGTGACACTGATGCACAAAAGGTAAATTCTAAGCTGAATGTCCTGCTGGTCATGACAACTGGAAACAGTCATTGCACACTGAATCCAGCACAACCATTTACTATTCTGGCTCTCAATAGGAAGGGCTTTATTGATCACATAAATGTAAAACAGTGCCTAGGAGTCATTAGCATAGGAGGAAGGGAGTGGCTGCTTTTCTGAGCTCCTCAGCCAGTCCTTAGTGTGGACACTCTTCAATCAGTTGATTGCACAGAAGAGAAAGCATGGAGGTCTCCCACAGCTGGGGAAAGCAAAAGAGGGCAGAGCTATGCTTTTCCTGACTCATGTGGGTAAAGGAGTTAAAATCTGAATTCTTATACAGCCCAAAGGACAACTCACAAAACTTCTAAGTAACTTGACATAACCACATTTTTCAGCTTCTTTACAGCTATTTTTTCACTCATGTTTTTGTCCAAGTTCATCAAGCCAGGTGTAAAGAAAAGGGACTAATGATAAGTAGACTATATTTAAGCATCACAAGAACCAGACTTCAACACCTAATGCTGCTGTGGCTACCCAACGCCTCTGTCCCAGGTTCCTCCTTTGCTCTCCTTCCTCCCTTCCCACATATGGCCCCAACAACCTGTGCAAAAATGGGAGTTTTTGATCTCAAGCATGTATGAGGAAGAGGGGACATGGCCCTCTATTCCCAGAATAGAAGGAGAGGCTGGTTGCAGCAAGGAACAAGATCAGGATCAGGTGTTTTACCATGTGCCTTTGGCACAGGACTCTGCCATAAAAAACAAGCAGGAAACACTGAAGATTCATTTCTTTTCAAGTGATTCAGGCAGGCAGGAATCTGACTTTAAAACAGGATTCTTTGGTTGACAAACCTCTGTTTCATAACTATATTTTGCATTTCCCTTTGCTGCACTGGTGGAGTGGGCTGCAAAGAGGGTCCTGTGCCCTGGAGCTGAGGCGCTCACAGTCCTCAGCACAGAGGACTCCCCAACTCTGTCATTTTGCTTTGTACACAGAGGACACAGGAGTTCTGTGTAAAAAGGTGTTGAAGCTTAGTTCTCTTTGCCTTTAAAAGCCTACAAACTTATTTGTTTATTTGTCTCAAAACCTTGTGCTTCTCAAACAAGAGCTGTGCCAAACTTTTCCCATTTATTAGCCTTGCCTAACCATTTTTAAAACTGCTTAGTAGATCATATCTATTGCTGTGAATTACATTCCTCAATTATTAATTTCTGCCATCAATCACACTTTATCTTTTCCACAGCTGAAGAAGTATCTTGTCACTTCTTGCATGGAATAGTACAGCAATTAAATTTGATATACTGTTATATATTACATTCAGTTAAATTTAATACACAGGGTATAATTTTCACTTCTCAAAGCTTTAGGAATAAAATCAGATACATTTTCATTGGTAAATGATAGGTTAAGCAGAACCTCCACAACACAAGGTTTAAAAAAAAGCAGACATCATGATTCCTCTCACTGGTTTGTGACAGCCAAGATACTGAAGCGTGGAAATACTGTTGGGTAATTTTCATTATAATTTAAAATTATTGCACATTATGCTCTCACTTTATCACTCACCACAATGACTGCACTGGAATAAAGTACAACTTTCTTTTCACTGTAAAACACAAGCCCTGTTTTAGAATTTGACTTGGGTTTGTATTGCATTCCTTTATATCCCTCTCTCCTTCTCTGCTCCGACACCTAAATCTCCATGTTTGTATTTTTCCTTCCTCCTGAGCTTTCCTACTGAGGGAACATATAACCTTTTTAAAATCTATGTCTGGACACAGAGAGGAATAAGAATTTCCATTAGTATCAGTCTTCTGTTCAGTCTACCATTATGAATTCTGTCAGCTTCTCCAGCTACTCAGCTCTTGGATCTGAGGACAGAAAGCAAAATGGGAATACAGAAGAAAGACAACAAATACGGCTCAATGGCACAAACTGCTACATGATAATATAATAAATCTTTGTGAAAATGAATGGCTAAAATAGAATATTTTAGAACAAAAGGGAACTGCAATGAGAATCATAGAGCTGAGATGAGCATCTTGGCATATCTATAATTCTCTCTTTGTCAAAATATTGCTGACTGGTGTAAATCAGAAACAGAACATGGGCATTAACATCCTCATAGATTTCCATATGTACTGACCATTGCCTGAAAACATTTTTGCTTTGAAACAGAAGTGCAGATTATGATTCTGGAAAAAAATCCCCTGAGGTTTCTTCCTTTATTTCAGAATGCTTTCCTGAAGGCAAAAAAGCAGTTTGATACCATCCTCAGACACCACATATTAAAAAGAAAACATAATTTCATGGCACTGTGTGGGTTTTTTAAAAAATTATCTCTGGGAAGAGTTATATTCAGTTGGTGTGTCTTACACATAAGCACAACTCTGCTGGTGCCCTGAATCCCCTGGGCCTGTGGTCGGACACACCAGAGACTTTCAGTTCCTTTGCCACCTTCCCTGAGCCCTTTCAGATGTGCTTCTTGCTGAGTCCTCCCTGGGAGCTAAGCCATGACATCCCTGCAGTGTCTGGGCCTGCATCTTCCCTGTAAAACAATTTAAGTTCTTTAGAACAAATGTGTTATTTGGATGTGCCTTTTTAACGGTTACAGTTGAAAGTTTTGTTTTCGCTCATTATGGCATTTACATAAGATCAGAAAAGCCTTTGCAAATGATCATCCACAGAGTGGTGAAGAGGCAATCCCCTAAAGCCAAATGCAGAAAAGTTGCAGGTGGTAATAGAATTGAGGAGTGGGGAAGAGACACAATTTTATGTGGCAAAATGAGTTACAGTAAAATCCTCTTTCCCCTTCCAAAATTCTTAACAGGGAAAAAAAAATCACAAGGGTCAGAAATAGCTGGCAGAAAATTCTGTCAGTTAATAAGCTACTAGGGGAATAGAGTAAACTGTTAATATATGAGTGGTCACTGGTGCCATTTGCAGAGGTGCTCAGGATGAAGGCTTTCACTGAGGTAACACATACGGAAACAGAAAAGATGTCGGGAGTGAAAAAAGGTGTGACATGGTTACAAAATTACTGTGAGAAGGAGAAAACGCTGTGACCCATTTAAAACTGAATCACCTAATGAAAAGACGTGACAAAAAATGAGTAAACAAGCAGCAAGAGAGGATTTTAAACAACACACTACCAGATCTAGGTTAAACAACATATGGTGTCTGTCAGGCAGCTGCTTGTTGAAGTGGGGTTATAATAGGGTGATCAATTATATAGATCTGAAAAGAATTACTACAGTGAAAAACTACAAGTGGAATCAAAATGTGCATTGAAAGGCTTAAGTGTGCCTGACATAAATGAATTATTTCCCAAAAAATTGAGATAGACTTAATTTTTTTTGTTACTTCCATCTGACAGATGGTTTAGGATAAAAATAACATAGTCACCTCCTGAACGCACAACCTAGTCAGATGAGATTGACACTATCTACATTTTAAAACTTTAATCTTACAAAAGAAAAGTGTAAGCCTTTTAGAGTGTCTCATAAACCCCAGTAACATCTAGAGAAATCCAAAACAAGCTTTGCACTCATATGTGACCCTCAAAATCCAGTAATATCATGTTTCCATGGTACAGGAGAGCAAAGAAACAAAAGTAGGAGGGACGGGGTCTCTGTGCCTGAATCATAAATTAAGAGGAACATCTGGGAGCATCTACGAGCTCTTGGAGAAACATCAAAATTCACTGTGTAAGTGATTAATCCCAGAAGCAGGCAATACAAGCAGTACATCTCACTAACCTTTATTTCTTGGAAAGTGAGTTTGGTAAGGTATCAGATTTCAGCATGTACCTCATAACAGAGTCTGTTCTACTGATTCTTGTTCCTGTTTAATTTGCAATATTACATGGCCTTTAAAAATATAGGATTTAGCTTGATGACTTAATACCAGATCACTGGGTGTTACCTATCAATGGATTTTTCAAACTAGGAGTGAATCTGTTTGGCAATAATTTATGTGAAGAAAAAAAGTCTACAGAGTTCCACAAACTTTCCCAAAAGTCTTTTTTTCTTTACATACTGGTGCTTCAATTCAGTGACTAACTCACATCTTGAAAAATTGCTACATTGGAAGAAAAATTATCCTTATCTTCTGTGAACGAAAACGTATGTGAGTGGAACAGCCAGACCCTGGAAGGAAATAAACTCTCATGCATCTCAGTTTCCAGGTTTATTTAACTGTGAACATTTTTTGAGAGGTTGTAAAACCTAATTTTTTTTACTCTTTCAAGTGCTTCTGTTTATAGTCTGTATATATGTATGTGTGTGTGTATATATATATACACATGAATAGATATTTTGTAGCCCTCTCAAATAACTTTGTTATGCATTTTTCTGCTTTTCATTGCAGCTGCACTTTCAAGACATGAGTTGCAGATCAGGGGGCATTTTCAATGTGAATACATAACTGATTGCAGATAACCTGTATGACTGTTTTCACCTCAAAAGTAGACAAAATTTACAATTTCCAGTACTTTAAATATAGACATATTTGTGGAAGCTTCTTTCTGATATAATGGAGATTTTATAACTGTGGAGGATCAGTAGCTTCCTACATATGGTCTAATTTGTTGCCCTGCAGGCAGCTAAAACAGAGGTATCTTGAGAGTGGAATTACATCACTTCGGGCCATTGAACTTGCTTAAATATAATTAGTTCATTAAACGTAACCAGATTAATTTGGAAACAAATAATTTAATTGGTTTGGTAAAGGTTAGGGCAGACGTGACTCTGTGACCACACCAAAGGAATCAAAAAGAGATACTGAGCTGAGCCGAACAGTAAAGAGTGCATTCAGTCTGAGGCTGTCACAGCAGCACAATCACAAGAAGGACAAGAAGCAGCAGGATGAGGACAGGGTGCTAAATTGTGGAGTTTCAGTAAGGGGTTAGGTTTTTGTAAAAGGCAAACAGGGATCACTGGAACCCATATTGAAAATATCAGAAGAGAAAAGCTCCTGGTAACGTTTCGTTGCGATCCGTCTTGGCTTTATCTGGATTAATTAAACACTTGTGGGTTAAAACCACAGCCCTTGGATTCTGTTTTGCTGATGGAAATTGTCCTAAATGTAGCACTCATAAACACCTACTGAGATTCATAGATTATATTAATATTTTGTAAAAAATTCTGTTACAAAAACGGGCATCATACCTTCACTCATCATGAATTATATTAGACAATTATCTTCTCACATCCTTAAACCCATGAAAGGCTTAAAGTCTAAGAAATTAGACTTTTAAGAACATTAAATCCTGGAGTTCACTTACTGATCTAACAAAAAAATGACAAAAAATCTAGTCTAGGTAATTAGATCATAGTCTAATGTAAACAGGTTTATTTATTTTGAACAATCCAGTGCAATTTTTAGTCAGCTCATACATTTATTTTTGTGTTTGTTTTCTTTTTAAATGTGTTATTTTTATTGAAAGTTATTTCAGAATTGTAGAATCTGGGTGGCCCAATTAATGAAGATCAAGAAAAAGCATTTGACACCCATGACTTTCACTGCTTCCAGGGAAGAGTAACATCAACCTTGTGACTAAAGCTATCTGTAAGGGGAACAACTAATATCCCCCTTAGAGAGAAATCCTAACAGAGAAAAGATACAAAACTTAATGGGACCTGTATTTTATGACCAAAAAGAGATGTATCATGCTTGATAGAACACTTCCACTGGGCAGTTTGCTACAAAATCATCCCCAAGTTTTAATTAACCAAAATAATCAGTATTGATACCCATCAAAACATCTAGTTATCAAGGCTTGTAGAACTGAGCCCTATAGTTTCTGGAAGCATGGTATCTTTTACCAATAATCTGTTCTGTTACAAAACCTACAGATCATTTGGAATCTAATTTGATATTTCAAGGTCTTTTGAATAAGTTCTGTTTTATAAAATCAAAAAGGAAATGCTGATAATTTAACAAAGTCTTTCTCTTTTTATATTTTTTCTGTTTCTTTTCTGTCCTGAGGTAGTTGAGGTAGTTGAGGGCATAGATTAGTGTCAAGTTCAATGTTTTTGCTACATCTCGGGCTGCAGGTCAGATCCACAGGCCTTTTTCCTCTCTAAGCATTCTTGCATTTTCAAGAGTTTCCTCTCAGACATGGATCAGTGAAATGTCAGATTTCCTTATGAGAGAGAATGATTTTCAACTGCATTCCTCATTGTTTTGCAGGTATCTGGACGAGTGGATTGATTTCCCAGCTGTGCTGCTCCCAGTAGTGCTGCCCACCACTGAGGTGTGCAGTGTCACTAGAATATTTGAAATACCAAGATCTTCTTCAGGTATGGATATATATGCCCATTTCCAAGATTTTTTTCTCATGTGCTCAACTGCCATCCATGTGAGACATTAGAATTTAAGAAAAGCTTTCTAGTTAGGAAAACAGCAGACAGTAATGAAGCCAAAATTTCAGGAAAAGGTAACCTGAAAATGCAAAACACTTACGAAAGCAGCTTGTGTTCCAAAGTTAAAGATCCCTCACCATAGCCCAATTCACAGTGAGAAATGGCAGGTGCCACCTCTGAGGGACTATGTTGGAGCAGAATTTTGAAGGAAGCTGGAAGAGAATCCGTATGCAGCAGTCACTGTATTCATATCCTAAAGCTCACAGAATTATTCTTCAGGGGTGGCAACAAAATTCTGTCAATTAAAAGAAGCTTCAGCTGAAAAGTTGTCATAAATCTTGCCTGTTTAAAGGCGCTGGAGACATGCTGAGGTGTTGAGCTCAAGAAGATGCTCCCTGGGGTGATTTTTTTTAAATGGAAATGCCTCACAGGCATTTCTATTTAATAATCAAATGGAGGCAGCACCTCATTTATTCTCTTTCTGTTTGAATCTTTGTACTGGCTTTTGTACAATTAATTGAGAAAACATAGTAAAGTATAATTGAGCTGGTATTCCTTTTCAAGGTAGACTTGTGTTTTAATTTCCTTCCAGAGGATTTTCTTTCCACTCCATATTCATGTGTTGCTTCTTTAAATCTCAGGAGGGGATGCACAAATGCGTGAATGGAAATACATAAGCATGAACAAATCAGAAATGCTCAGATCTGAGGCATCTCAAATTAAAATTATCCTTATTCAGCTGCCAGAATTTTTGTTCCCTTAAGGATATTTCTGCTGCCTAGAACTGGCAGTAAAGTCTCAAAAGAGCTACTGTAATTGTTGCCTTCTGAATCCTGTGGGTTTTAGAGGCAATGGGACATTTATTATTGCTACAATATGACATCAATTATTATTACCATTGCTCTGTGGTAAAAGAAACAGCAGGCTTGGTTTAGTTTAGAATGGCCAGATTAAGGATTTTTCACAGCAAAATTTCAGAGGTTAGAAGGAAGACAAGAGCTCTGACGTGCTTTTCAAGCACATCAGGCTTTTCCAACATGAATTGGTGATCCCACGAAGCTAGAGCTTGGACAGTGCTGTGAAATTCCCAGTTCAGGAGCTGCTTAGCCTGGAAAGGTGTGGACAGTGTCTTCTGCAAAGCCACTCCCACAAGAACAAGAGCATTTCTTAACTTGCCTTAGCACAGAATTTGCAAGCCTGTCTACCAATTAGTTCACCAGACCAGTGTCAATGTGAAGTTTTTTGCAAAAGCCAGTTTTCATGTCTGCAAACTCCTCTTGAATTTCTCCTCTTCCTAATCATTTGCTGTTCATAAATTTCTACTTTCATTTCCTTTCTTCTTTCTTCCACATTTTATCTAGGCTGTCAGTTGGAAAGAAAAATATTGATATGCTCCTGTTTTACAGGGATTCACCTGGATCCACCTATGGAAGACGTGGAGCTGGTTCGTGTTATCCCTGTCAGTTTTGCTCAGAGCATGTTCTGCTGTTTCATGCTTCCACACAGACTCCTGCTGATCCTTTTATTTACCTTTGAGCCACATTGACTTAGAAGTGACTCCTAAGGATATGGAGGGACAGGCAGGTAAGCTTTTACAAGTGGGACCTTTGTCTCTCTCAGCACAGCTGGCAGGGACCAGGCTGTTATCTCTTGACAGCTCTTGTTTTGACCAAGAGGTCACTGTCAGTCTGACAACCTGTCATCCTCAATCAGCTGTAAACTTAATTTAAGGATGGGGCTGAAAGAAAACCTTGATTGAAAGACACAGAGCTTAAGTCCCTGAACACCTCCATGATTGCAAGAAAAAAAGAGTCTCTGTCAATGGTTGGCTGAATGCCCTTGTCTGTATCTTTTCATTATAGCAGATTTCTCTCAAAGGTGTCATTGGCTCACACAGAATATTTTTCTTTCTCTTTTTAGCTTTTGGGATGCACAAGAGTAAATTGGACTCCATGCTGTCATATTGCAATTTTTTTATAGTTGCGATTATAGTTTTCATGACCAGTTCTTTGAGGTGTTCATAAGGACCAACTGAAGCCAGCTGAAGTTGTTTTCCAGAGTATAAGAGGTGTTGGTAAACTCACTTTGACATGAAGACTTGTCTGTTGTGTTTGTTGTTACTTTAGCTATTGGATACACAGAAATCTTGGAAAAACTGGTGTGGAAACATCTTTAAAGGTTTGAAAGAAAACCAGCAAGTACATCAGCTGGAGTAGCTGATGATATGTCAAATTAAAACTATTCCTCTTACATCTTTATGCATTGCCATTGGATGGTTTACAGCCTGTTTGTCTTGAACCTATATTTGAACAAGAATTTAAGCTATATTAAATTTCTGTTAACTCCCTGTTGTGTTCAAAATACTGTGATGACTGTAACTCTGGCTGTGATTTCAGTGTATTATTCACTCATCATGAATAAAAGTCTATCCAAATACTGTCCTTTATGGAAGAAAAATAAGAGGTGACTGGCAAAGGGACAAAGCCTATTTGAAATAGCTCTTCTCCACATTATTGAGTTACTTTTGTTTAGAATGGCTTTTTAAAGGAATATTTATGTGCAAAGAAAAAAAGGAAAAAGGGAAGCTATCAACTTGGTCATTCCAAGTCAATATCCTTCTAAGCACAGATTTCAACAATGTAGGATAGTTAAATGTAGTCAGTTCATCTGAGGTCCTAAGTAATATCTGAAATACATACTCTGGCAGTCTTCAGGGAAACTAATTTCTGTAAGTAGTGTAATTCTAAGTATACATCACTTCCAAATTGTCCAGTAATGTTCTGAAAGCTCTGTTCTCTCTCAATTTTCTATCGTATCTGAACTATACATGTCTCTTCAATTATTTAAAAACTAATTGAGGAAAATCTTTAGTGTCAGCTCTACAATGAGGCTCAAGAGTCCACAATGATTGCAGAAAATATTTTGGTGACTTCTTTGAATTTCAGAGTGGCAATTAATTTAACAATATGATAGATATCCAACCTCTAATCAACTAGCTTGGGAAATGGTAGCCAGATAATTTCAATGGTTTTCCAGGCCAGAAATGCCACTCTGACTGCATAGCCTGAACTCAGAACACACATTATAAACCTTCATTCAGTGGCTTCTTTTTATAACATGTAAAATATTTTGCTCAAATTTTCTTTCTGGAAACATCTAAGTCTTTTGATAGTTTGAAATTTTAAAGCATGTGTAAAGACTGGGTGGAAGGGAAGATGGAAGAGAAGTGCTGAACCTTATAACTTAGATCTGCATGTGTGCATATACATAAAGAAACAGCTTTATGTAGAGTCTCAAGTATAAAAATGTGTCTTTGTGTAAATAGGCACTTTGGTGTGAAGGGAAACACCACCATGGTCCATGTTCATATCCACTGAAAGCATGAATTACTCTCCTCTGCTACAGCCTCCTAATATTCTCTTCAAGATTTCTAGTCTTTTTCTGCATTTTTCTTTGCACCCTGTTATTTGCAGAAATTTCTTATTACAGCTGGCTTGAAAGAAAAAAAAATTCCTAGAGAAAACATTCTTCGTTGAAATGTGATGATTTACCCAAGCTGTCATGTTTGATGCAGATCTATTCAGATAAATTCTGGTGGTGCTGATGTTTTTGTCAGCTTCTCCTCCTGGCACCCTGACAGTCACTTCCGTGGCTCGTGGGAGACACCAGAAGTCCTGACAAGACCCAAGGCAGGCACAAGACACCCCCAGATTTTACAGGAGGAAAATTTTCTTGATTGTTTTCTCACACCTTTTAATGAAAAATTTCAAACCTGAGCTTTTCAGTTGTGAGCTGGAAGCTGGCCAACACCTGCAGAATCAAGAATGTGGGGTGAGTAACAGCTTTTTCTATGCTGCTTTGCTCCTCATATGATACATTTGTCAGGTTAGAAGGTAGATCTGAATATAACCTGGGTACCTACCAAACTTTAGCTCGTTTCTCCTAATGTTCAAATTAAAAATTTTGTTTTCGTGTTTCATCTTAAACTTTTTTTTTCTTTTCACTAGATGAATTAAGATTTCTTAAATGATATTTTGTTTAACTTAATATTCCAACTTGTGTTCAGAAAAGCAAATAACAAGGCCATCAAAACCTGGATGAAACAAGGAATGCTTTAAGTAATTTATCATCAGAACAAAGTCCAAAAAAGCCAAGGACAACAATAAAAAACCAAACCACAAAAGTGCTGGAGGCCAAGAGAGTATTGATTTCAAGTCACAAATTTATAAAGATTTGTCACAACTTCATGGTTATTAGAAAAAACTATTTAGATCTACAGCTGCCTATACCTAAATAACACTGCAGTTTAAGTTCCTTTCAAAGAATGTTATATCTATTTTAAAAAGAGTAAAAAGGCTGTATAAACCAAATAAATATTACAATATGCTGTGGAAAACATTATCCTTTCAAAACTACTAAATAAAAGAGTTTCCATTTCTCTGACTCAGTTGACATATCACACATTTCATCTAAGACGAAAGAACACTTATCTTTGAAGAATAAAATAAACATTGCTAAATGAAAGTTTCCAAGAGTAAATTCCCCTGTGTTCCAGTAAGCTAGGATCTGAGTTTCATGGCTTGTTTCACAACAATCTGCTCAAAAATTACTAAAGATATTCTGTAATTTTTTAGACCAACGCATTCTCCTTGGCATAAAATGTAAAGCAGCAATGACAGTTTCCCCTGCAACAAAAGTAAAAAAGGTGAAAACAGAAGGCACTGGAAACTGAAGATAAACTGACAACCTCCTACCAGATTACTTGGAATACGGAGTCCCACTGAGCTGCAAGAACAAATCTTAACATCGTAGGGGAAACATTTGATGGATCTGATCAATTTTTCCTTAATTTCAATGAAAATTTGGTTGAAGCAGTGTTTAAAAGTTGGAATAAATTTTTTTTTCTCCTCCTAAATAGAGAATGGCTTTGGATTGCCCCACAGGTTTTAAGTTTGGCAATAGTTCCTTTAACTGAAAATTCATTTTCGGAGATAGCCTTTCATGCCTGTCAGTTTTCTTGTTGAGAGGGAAAATCAAGGCACTCTCCTCTTGCAGTTCTTAATGAGACAGCCTTGACATCTGGAAATTGGAGAAAACCTTTAATGGTTGTGAACCACTAATGACCAGGAAAGAGTTACTGGAATAACCTGACTTCCTTAGCAAATGGCATCGTGGTTTAATGAAGTAGCACCAACTGTTCAGTCTCTTCAGTTTTTAAAGTGAATTTTTTTC
>JANPWX010000653.1:187586-245487 GCA_024734555.1 Trochalopteron elliotii | reverse complement strand
GCATGGAAATTTCAGACTCTAAGATGAGCAGAACAGAAATAAAAAGCCATCATGTTTACTACCCTGTCCCACATTAAACATCTGCTCTACAATGGCATCGTTTGTCTGCTCTTGGTTTAACAGGATGGTGCAGCAATTACTTAAGCATTGCTCCTCTGAAGAATTGCTACCCAGCATCCTCCAGACCAAGTGCATGATTGGGATTTAGAAAAAGATAAGAAGCTTATATGAGTAGTAAGATACTGTCAAGTCATGTACATAAGCCACACATGTAAGAAATATTTATCCACATGTTTTCAGGCACAAATAAAATATCAGATTACAGCAGCCAGAAAATTACTTCTAGATGTGTACATTGCTGTTTTTCCAGTACATCCCTAAATTTGATGTTGACCCATGTCAGAGATAAATGGCATAACTGAAATTCTCTGTGCTTCAGTGTGGCTATTTGTGTGCTTCTGTCATTGTTTTTTATCACCAGAAATGTGAAAATTGCCATTGATGTCTCAGTGCTGGATCTGTAACATGTCAAAGGAAGAAGAGAGTGCTGACACATGGTATGGGTCAAACCCAAGTATTTCCATGAAGGTAGAAAAAAATCTGGCATTTTGAAGAATTAGAGGAGTTTGGTAGTAGGGTTATAAATATGTGTAAATAGAAATTATTCTTTTTTAACCAATGCCATTAGAAAAAGATAAATGGAGAGGGATTTTTGGGCCAACAGGTTATACAGCCTGCATGTGGAAGTACCAGCTTGTGGAATGCATTGCTACTTTTCCACAGTCATCAGATGACTCTCTGCTTGCTTGTTTCCAGATATTTGAGCCATTCACATTACCTTTACTCAGGACCCTGGAGTGAAAATTTGTCAGTTCTGATTAAATTTAACACTGTATGCAGCCTCATATACAGGCAGGACCAAAATATGACAGAGACAGCAATGTGTCATAAAAATTGCCACAAAATCTCATTATAGATATCAGAAGACTCCAACTGTGAGGATTTAAAACCAGACACTAGAGAGGGGAGTGTAAGACTCTTGGTCCTTCTTAACAACAATGGAGCACAGATAGACGTGACCATGCTGGGACTGAGCTCCTTCACTGCTCTCAGACCATTGTGAGGCTGCATTTCAGTGACACAATATTACTGACACCCAGACCTCAGAGATTTACAAATATCTCCTCTTGATATCTTTGCTCCTTGGCATACCAGCTGAGTCTGTCCTGGGCTGATTGTTCTTCCAGCTAATGGTATTGGGACTCAAGGCCAATTTGTAGCTGATTGAGAAGAGCGTCAATGAATGTCAACGAGTGGAAGAAATTCTTGTTATAATACCTGTTACCACACCATATCAAAGTTTCCTCCATGGCTTATTACAGAGTTGATTTTGTATGTGGCTCTGGTATCACCAAGACTTAGAAGAGAGATTTTTTTTTGGAGTCTAACTGCAAATGGGCCAGTAATGAGCTGTAGCTATAAACTTTAATAGAATTTATATATATATAAGATAATTTCCTCAAAATTTCAAAGTAATTTTCCATTGCAAAACAAATCCACAGAATAGGGATTGGTAGTATTGACATCGTTCTTCATTAACCTCAACTGAATGGTTATGAAAGTAACATGCTGTTGGTCTTTTCCAGATGAGCTTTTATTGGATGCACTGTAGAACAGTTCTCTATTTTCAGTTTGTTTCCAGTAGCATTGGACCACTCATTCTTGAGAAGAAGAGGAGATTAAAACAGGAGGGGAAAAAAAGAGGGAATGTGTCAGACAATGACAAAGATAAAATACCTGCTTTGAGATGCTAAAGAACCTGATTGCATGAAAGTCTCCTCCTTTATTACCATAGTGAGCTTTCAGATGAGACTCTGAGGAGATGATATGAGACCACAGTGTCAAAGTAGATTCTAAAACTTCATTTTGCTAGGGTTGGAGCTGGCAAGAAATCAGATGCTGAAATGAAGCTGGGTTAGGGATTTGTGAGGAGTTAAAATTCCAGTACCATGGGAGACACTTTCTCTATATTTTCCATCCCAGTTGCACTTGCAAGATAAGGCAGACGCTTACAGATGAATGACTGCATGTATAACATAAGTACCCACAGATTTAAAATTATCTCTCCATGGATAGAACTCATTTTAGCTTTGCACGGCGGAACATTTTCCTCTCTAATATTCAGATGCAGAAGGAAGCCACACTTAGGCATGTGTGTCTAAATCATCAGTCTTTCTGCAAATAATCAAAATGCAGAAGGAACGAGTGAGATAAGCACCAGAAAAATCTACAGCAACTGTTAGTTTTCTCCCTTTTTCAGCGAAATCTGGATTGCTGGATTTGGCCAGCAGTGTTAGTTACATTTTTCCTAATTGGCAGCCAATCAAAATTATTACTACACTTTTGAAGACAGGGGAAAAAAGAAAACATCTGATGATTTTAATTTCTCAAGCACAGGTCATTGTTAACAAGTGTTCTCGAGAGCAAACAGCTTTGCTCTAACCACAAACCCCTTGTACTTCATTAGATTGTACAAATAAGTGGCTCACACTCCCCATTTGCTGTCTCTGGCAGCCAAGAATGGGAATGATCAGATTCACAGAATTTTAATGGCTTCAAATGTAATACAATCAAGTGCAGATCCTTTCCACCATTCAAATTTTTTGTGATCTGTTTATTCTTTATTTCTTCCTTGGCCTTTAGCTGCCTATAATGTTGTGTGTGAAAAAATAAAGTAATTATTCTTGTTTGGTTTTCTCTCAGTAATTGTTTGGGCATTTTATTTTCAATACTTCTGCTAACTCTTGATATTACTTATGCATAATCACCTTTATAGTGGTATTACTGACTTTTTTTTTCTAAACACTATACCTCAGCTTTTATGCCTGTTATTTTTCAATGTCTCCATTACATTTCGGTTGAAAAATGTTTTGTGTGTCTGAGACCCACTTATCACAGCAGAATTTGTATCTGCCTATCCTCTTGTGCAGCTTCTTTTGAAGTGAATGCCTGGATCAAGGGAATCAGTAGGAGTTTTATACTTCATGTCGTTGGGCTCAAAACTTAGCTCTACATCTTGTTTCTCTTAAAATCTTTTGTGTGCAGTCCTATCTCTATCCAGAATAACATGGAGTTATGTTGGTCATTTTTCATTGAGAGAATGATGTACTTCTAAGAAGAAGAAATTCAGTGAATATATTTTAAAATTCTAATCTGTCTTTTAAACTTTTTCACATTAGATCTTCCTTTTCTTCTGTGCACTCTGCCTCATTAAATCCAGCTGCAGAAGCTGATTCATTATCCCTACTACTTTTTATTTGCATTTATTTTCTTTATGGACTAAAATATATTAATAATGGATGTGTGTATTTACTGTAACAAATAACTTCATCAGCAACATCACAAGTTCTGCATATACTGCTTTTTTACACAGGCATCAAAACCAAATATCAGAAATTACTCATAAGGTTTTTTGTTTTTTAGATAATATTTGAATAGGGATCAGGGATGGCTGCACTTGCAATTCAACTTTGATTTCCATATGGATGTTCTCCTGTACAGCCTTCTCAAAAGAATGGAATTAAAAAATAATTGGATCTATTTTACCATTTCTCCCAGTAATTTCATTTCATGGTCCTGGTAGAAAACTCTCAAAAACTCATCTCTCACTGTTGTTCAGCATTATACTTTTCTTTTACCCTGAGCACATTAAAAACTTGGGGGTACAATAATGACAGAAAGGAGATATCTTGATATTACAAATATTTTAAAGTATTTGGCTCTCAAAAAGATCTCCGGATTTCTGAGGACAGTCTATTTGTTTATTTTTATGTTCCTCCCTCAATTGGTATATTCTTCCATTCCAGCGGGACTCTGGAATGTTGCTCATAAAGCCATCAGCAGAGCTTTCTTTCATGGAAGTGCTGGCAGCAGAAAAAATAAAATAAATTTTCAACTTTCTCTGCTGGGTTTCTCAAGAAGAGTGCTAGTGACACAAAATTCATTTACATTCAAATATTTTCCATTTTACAGCTGAACTGGCATTAGACACTGGGGTTAGAAAGGGTGAAAAGGGAAATACCCAGAATGAAGACAGGTGAGAATACTTTTGTGATGGTGATAATATCTAATGTGAATGAAAAGCACCCTGCAGATGGAAAAAAACCCATAGTGCTACAGGAGAGACTGATCAAGAGTTGCACATCCTTACAAAAATGATACTGATGCTGCTACGGCCACCATATTTTGAAAACAGAGATAAAAAAAGAGACTTTAAAGCTTCAGGTAGTATAAGATTCTAACTGGTCCTCAAACAGTGAGAGAGGCAGGACATCAACCTGTGCCAGCCCTTGCTGGAAAGGCTTCAGAGGTTCCAAGCAATTCCCCTTTTTCCAAGGGTGTGATTTTGAGGAACTCCAGTGGATATACAGAGGTTTGTGGAGTGTGTAGTGGGTGCAGGTGAAACAAAGACATCAAGAAAGTACAAAAATCTTTCAAAGGGATGATCAGGGTGGAGTCCAAAGCAGCCAGAAGCACATGAGGGAACTTGGCTCTACCACTGAAAATCACTGATGTGATGACAGACCCTTGCTGTTACAGTGACCAGCTGGCTCTCAGGGGATTTGCTTATACCAAATATGGTAGGCTGGCTTCCTGGTTACCAGTCTTCAAAAGTTATTGATGGGATGAATTCTACAGATTTTTCGTGGGGTTTTTTTCCAAGTAAGCTTGTATCTGCTCTCTATCTAAATCACAGGAAAATTGGATTTTAATGACCTATAACCAGCGGTTCAGGAGCGTTTGCTTTCCCTGTATTTTTTCATGGACCAGAAAGAAATGCTATAAAATTAGTGAATATCCGATTTTAGTAAGAGAAAATAAATACCTGCCATATATCCTGAAAGATGCAAAGTGCCAACAGGACCAAGAATGATGCTATCCTCCAAAAGTACATATAATATTTTTCACCTGAGTTTTAAGCATATTTCAAAGATAAAATTAAATTTTTCAATGCGTTATTTCACACTTCATAAGGAAAACTCTGAATAAATGGCAGAGAAAGAAGTTCAGAAATAGGAAAGCAGAAAGAACAAATTACGTTGCTTATGAACTATTTTTATCTTGCAGAGGACCAGAGCACTGGATGCTTCGTACAACACAGAACAAGTTGCTGCCTAGAGGAACACTTGTTTTAAAAAAATTATGGGTGTTGATTTTCACGTCTAATTTGCACAATATTTACCTTGAGATGAGCAGAGCAGTGAGAATAAAAGAGAGAACTAGATGACCAGCAAACCCTGAGGGGTTCTCTGTCCTGTTCAGAGTCTGCTCCTGCCACAGGTGCATTCAGGTGCCAGCCTGTAGTGACCAGCACAGTGTCTGCTTCTGCAAGAAATCCTATCTGCCTTCCCATCTCACCTCCTCAGCAGAGGCAGGCTTTGGGTTGCCCTGGGCTCCCCAAAACTGGTGTTCCCAAGCCAGGGAGAAAGCATGGATGGTATCCAGGACTGAGGAGGGATGCTCAGCACAGTTCTGTGCTGCTCAGAAGCTGCTGCTCTGTCTTCCCCTGCCAAGACTGCCAGTGTCTGCTGTCCTGGGAGGTAAAACCTGCCTAGCTAAAACCAAGGTGGGAAACTGGGAAACACTTTCTAATCAATAGTAGGCTTTAAAGTCTTTCCAGGCTCTGTATTACTATGGTGTTTCAACCTCAACATACTGTGGAATAGCAATATAGTACAGTAGTTATTTAACAAATTACACTAAGAAATAATACTATTCTATCCCCAGGAAAGCTTTCCATCATTTTGTGTACCTTCTTTACAAGCACTGGCTAATTACAGCTTTGGCATGCACTGGCCTAGGTCCAAATAACTGAAATTCCACAGTGTGCACAGGCTGTCGTTTTTCAGAAGTCTGAGTAAGTGAAGCAAAATCTCTGTATCTTCTTCCTCAAACTGGCTTCAAAATTTAAAGCCTAAGGTAAACCCGCATGACTCTGTGGGTTTTTATCCCTTTGAGTATCCTGTACTCTAGCACATACATCAGACCTTAAGTAGAAAACATTTAAAATATGTGATTGAGAGCAGAACTTCAGTATAGAAATTTCAGTACTTTTTAAAGTTCTGTTAATTTATTTCATATGAACATGTAAAAGAGATTATACTCTCACAAAAATGTTTAATCAAGTTACTTCCTTGGCAAAGAAGGAGCCTTATCTAGCCTTTTTCACTGCAACATTTCAAAAAAATTATAAGTGCTTTATTCAACTAAGCTATCTTCTAAAAAACCTTCAAGGATCTAGGACAGACATCTTACATAAATTTATTAGGAAACTAATTGTCTGATATTCAAAATAAATCAACTCCTGTGGATTTAACCATGAAAACAAAAGGTGCATTTATGTCAAACAGATTTCAAACATGAATGCCTGATTTGTTCTGTGTATTTCGTTGAATACCAGTGATTTGGAGACAGCACAATTGGCACTGGTTTGGATTCAGTTGCTATAACAATTGTTTTCCATTGTAATTGATCTTGCCTGTTTCCTTGCAGATCATGTTTCCAGTCCATGCTTTTTACTGTGCCCAAGCCTCCCAGTGCAGCAGTCAGGGGTTTGCTGTGCTCCCAGTCCTTGAGGCTGTTGCTCCCTGACTGGAAGCCCTCACTGGGGGAACACAGGGTACCAGAGCCAGCACAGGAGCAGCTGAAACCAGCAGTCCCTGGTTTGGCATGCAGCTGATGTCAGGTGAGGTGTGAGGGCTGCTTGGCTGCAAAGTTTAAGCCCTTATGTTCCCATGGAAAAACTGCTCCTTCAAAGCCACTCAGCCTTTGGGAAAACCTGCTTCCACATCAGCAGTTGGAGGTTACATATACCAAGGACCTGCTTTGTATTTAGTTTGTCCCATGCTCACTGCAGCACTTGAAGGGGAGGGTGGGATGACACAAATGAGACACCAAACACGGGTTTCTTTTTCTGTGTCACACAGCTGGAGGACCACCCCACTGAAAGCAAGTCAGGAGAGGAGAGGAAGACCTCAGAATCAGGCACAGGATATTTTTGGAATTTTTGGTATTGTCTGCAGACCTATCCACAGGGGGTGATGAAGAATTGGAGCCCAAAAACAGTGCAGATGGGATCTGAGGAGAGGAGGGTTCTGTAAGTGTGACATAAAGAAACAGAAACTATGAATTGGACAAAGAAAAAGGCCTTGGAGTGGCATGGCAGGGCAGAGCTGGTGCAGGGACTAGGGAGGCACAAGAGCAGAAGCCATCAGGGTTAGAGGGGCCAGGGGAACAAAGGCCTTGGTGAATGGAAGATTCTCACCTGAGTTAAATCTAAGAAATGAACAAAAGATATTTTGCTGCTGGTAAATGAAGTGAGGAAGTGAGAAAGCAAAATCTCGCATGATGGTGATCTGCTGCACGCCCTCCAGTGCTTGGCTTCTGACCCTGCACACTTCTGGCAGGCTCCTTTCCTCACCTGGCTTGGATGCAGGCAAAGGAGTCACCAGGAGCAGAGGTGACACCTCTGCCCCATTTTTGTGTCTGGCATCAGAGGGGTGACCAGCAGCCAGGACTGACCCCTGCACACATGGAGAAGTGTTAAAACTTCTCCCCTGCTGGAGAAGCACAGGACATCATAGAGTGTCATGGCAACAACTGAAAATAAAACCAGCTCATGTCTGGTGTTTTAAAAGTTTAGTGATCCGCACAACAAGAACGGTCTCCCCAGAATCTGCCTGGAAGCAGAGTGCTGTGGTAGCTGCACCAGCCAAAAATGAGGAGTTGTCACAATCAAATGAACATTCCTTCAGAAATAACAATCTCTTCTTCAAGGCACTAATGGACTGTGCTTTTGGGACAGATCAGGGTTTTTTGGGGCAGAAAATGTCCAAGTATCTAACTTCTCCCTACTTTGAAATGGTTTCACTGGTGGCCAGAACTTAGGAAGAGGTGAAGGAGTGAAGGAGGGAATGCAGGAGTGGGATGGTCTCACACTGAAATGCTTCAGCTCCCAAGAGAAACCAAATCTGTGCTCCTCAGTTGTCATTGGCTTACCCGGGAATTCAGACTGCCAATGAGCTTTTGAAACCAGGGTGGTCCAAGAGACTGTAACATTTCTAGAGCAGTTGGATTTGGCCCATTAGTCACTACCATAACAATCAAAACAATCAGTAAGAAATCTTCAGAATATTTTCATGAGGACAAAAGTCCAAAGAAATATAAAATGATCCTGTTTTGCAGATTGAACAATTCAGGATTTGGAGTATGAAGAATATCTGACGTCTGTGAACTCTCATGACAGTTTTGAACCTATGTCAGGGATATTTTATTCCAAATGTTGTCTGCAGAAGACAAAGCTCACATTAATGATATTTATTGTTTGTACTGGGCATGAAACAAAGGAACAAACCAAACAAAACAAAAGGCTTCATGGTTCTCCAAGCAAGAAAGGTAGAAGGAGACATACTGGTTATTTCAGACATATTTAAGCTGGAATATGTCCCTGCAATATCTCCATAGGAACAGAGATTAAATAATGATAGAAAAAAGGTGCAAGAAAGTGGGCACATGATCAATTGTGAAGAACATGTAAGTCAAATATGAGATGTGAGGTGTCATGGATAATGGATTACTGTGCCCCTATCTGAGGACTTCATATTTTATGATTGAAAAGAATTTCTCTTAAATGGCTAAAAAACCCCAGCTCAAACCCAGCATTTTTCCTATTTTGTATTTCATCACAAAATGGCATTTTTAGGTCATCCAATGGAGCTAGTAGGAAATATATGAGTATGCAGTTTGAGAAGAATTCAAGAAAATATGAAAGGCAAAGCCTTCCAAGAATATTGAGAAGTAATATTGCTTATTGCTTTGCAGTAGATCTAAAAGCAGCTATTCAGCTCTCCTGCTCAGCACAGCACTGCACTAAAGCAATTACATCACCAAATGTGCTTTTGAATCAAAAGTGAAGGCTTTACAGAGGACAACAACAAAGAAAGTGGAAACTTCACTGATGATTTTGTATCCCGTTTTAATTCTTTTTTCAAAAAAAGTTTTTGAAAGCAGTCAATATACCATGGCAGTATTTTGAATCACCCATCTGGATGGATTTTGTTGTGTGGGTTTTCTCAGAACTAGTCATTTAACTCTCTGCCACAGCAGTGCTGTGCATATGTCTCATTGACAAGAAATTTCCATTACTGTTTTTAGAAAATGGCCAGGAATGACCCCAAAATCTCACTTCTGTGTGGTAATACTGTTTGTATATCTTTTATTAAACACGGACAGATAGAGTTTTTGTTCTTTCATGTGGATTAATTTCCATTTATCAACCCTGAATATCATCTGATCTTCACCTAGTAATTCAGCACTGTGAATTTTCTGCGTCTCTGCAGGAATTCAGCTTTAGAATTAGCTATCCTGAATAATTTCAAAAGATCTGCAAAATTGGTTCCCCACTGATCTTTTTTGTTATCATTTGTGAATATCCTGATAATGACAGGTCCTAGTACATAGCTTCAGAGTCTCTCAATTATATAAAATGTTCATTTGCTAGCATATGTTGTTACAACACGACAGAGTCAAAAATTATTTTGGTTAATTGAAAGAAAACTTCTTCAGTAGTTTTTACTGAAAGTCCATGTTGGCCTATTTTATTAATCCCACATATACTGAAATGACAGGTCCACCTGTCCAGTAAACTTCCATCTTCACAGGATACTTAGAGTTTCACAAGCCATTCCTGTGACTCATCCCAAATCTATAATTTCATCCATATTTATTAATTCAATTTCTCATTACAGTTCTTTGCCAATCTGGCTGGTGCTAAAGTCAAAAGAACTGGTTGGTCTTTTCCAGAATGACCTGACTCAACCTTTAAGATACTTATGGTACTATATTAACCATTTATTTTATTCCCCTGATTCTGGGTCAGACAGCAGGTGAGTTATTTTCTTAATAGTTTGTCAAGTCTATGACTCTACAGAGTTCACAGAAGATCTGAATTTCTTTGTAAAAACAGGACTTTTGCATTTAGTTTACTGATTTCTGAAATACTTGCTGTTGATAATTCTGGCTGCCACTATTTTCCATGACCCTGGTCTCTGCTCCTCTGCATCAGTGATAAATTCCCCACCTTCTGTTGCAATAATTGAGGATCAAAGCTTTTCATCTTCACTGTCTATTTGTCCTACTGACTCTGGCAAACTCCCTCTTTCTAATATGTTTGAAGAATTTTTGACTATTGGCATTTATGTCTTCACCAAGTTGCTCCTGTCTTTTCTTTTTTTATGGCTGCTTTGCTGTTCATTGGTAGTTTATTTGCTATATTTTTTTTCAAGTAGATACCACTGGCACTTTTATGGGTCTGGGTTTTTTTTCACTTCACTCTTCTGTTCAGATAAACCAGCTTTAAGGCGTAGGAATGGTCTTCTTAGGCCCTAAGTTTCTAGTATAATGGATTTTAGTACCATTTCACCTCATTTTCTGCTCAGGTTAAATGTCTCTTTAAAAAGCTTACTCATTTTAGGATAGTTTTTTTCCTCTCCAACATTTCATTATACTGTGAGGGATATCCATTGTTTCCCTCTCAGTACCAGCATTAAATCCATATATCTTCTGGTCACTAACACTGGGTGATTCTTCTATATGTAGATCCTCAGCCTCCAGTCCTGGGACCTCCTCAGAGATAATGGTTACTTGTCCTCCTGTGGGTCTGTGGACTGCTTGCCATAAATGCAGGCATTAATGGGGTGGCTGCATCGTGAAATTAAATTTAGCCAGCATGTATGAGATAAGTGGTATCTCCCAATGCTGTTTTCTATTTTCTGCCCTGATTTGCCTCCTTCCAAAATGACTTTCAGCACAACTCTCAGAACTCACTCCCACTGACAAGCCTGCAGGAGGAAGACAAATTGTTTAGAGACATTCATCTTGCTGAGTTCTCTACCAATCATCTCCACAACGGGAGAAAAACTGCAGAGTGGAAGGCAGATGATACAAACATACAGAGTCCTTATCTCTTTCCTGCCCACCAGAAAACACCTCCCTTCCCATGCTTGCAAGTGCACATCACTCCTTCTACACTTACCTGATGCTCATGAACAGCCACAAAAACTCTCACAGGAAAAGATACCCAGTTCCCATAGTTTAAACCAATTCAAGAATAAAGAGGTTTATCCATTAAGGACATAAAATCAACTGGCACCTCAGGATGAATACTTGTCACACTCTATAACCCACTGATCCCCATCCTGGTAAGGAAGCCCACCACAAGGTTGCAAACACCTTGTGAAGTGAGGTGAGGTGAGGTCAGGTCAGGTCAGGTCAGGTCGTGTCCTCACCTGCTGCACTCTGCAATTCCCTGCCCAGCTGAATGCAACTCACAGCATCTGGCACGGTGGCTGCTCCATCCCACTGAACAAAAGTAGAGAGGATATCAGGGCAGCTTTTGACTCCTGTTTCCACTCAAATATCTCTGGTGTTATTAAAAATGTTCCTGCTTCTTTTATACTTCTTTTTAGACTTTTCCCTCATTTCTAAAGCTTTGCAATTTCCTCTTCACTCTTTGATCTGGTCATCTTCCTCCTTAACTTGATGGGGTCAATGATGTCTCCCAGCCAGTTTTATGTGTTTGATACACCCATGAACTGTTCACACCCTGCTTTTATCCTGCAAATTATGGTTAAACAGGCCACTTGCCAAGAGTATGCCATGCAGGGACTCCCCAAAAAGTGCAAGTCAAGGATCTTTGGCTCTCAGTGCACAAAGGAAAAAGAGACAGCAAGCCATTACTCCACTTATTTTCTTGAGGACAGAGGTGAATTGGTTCAGGTGAGCACAGGAAAGGCGCCTGTTTATTTTTAAGTCTCTCTGGACTATTCTGATAGCTGTCTCAAGTCGTAAAGCTTTTTCTTTAGTGTCCTACAGGAACCCAGTGCTCTTCCCTGATGCTGAATAAGACTCTTTTGCAGATAAGTTGCATTTGGTGCCTGGAAGTGATGACCATTAACCATAAACATAAAAAGTTAATTTTTTTTAGATTCTCTTTCACTTGTTTTATCCATAATGTAGAAATCCAAGATGACAAATGGAAAGTAAGACATTACTGAAACAAAATGGTCAGTAGGCTGAAAATTATCTCAATGTACATTAGCTGATCCACACTAAGTCTGGCACCGGGTAGCTTGTTCCAAAACCTCCTCACATTTCTGTGAGCACTGAAACAGAGAAAAGCCTCTGAACTTTCCTTTAGAGACTCCTAACTTCCTTAAGAGTCCAGAAGAAAAAGAAAAAGACTGAAAAGAATTGACTGCAAGGGGATGACAGAAACAGTTAACGCTGAAAGAAAAACAAAGTTCTAAGCAAAACCAAGACACTCAAGTGTCAGTTTGTCAAACTAATTGTATTAGTAAACAACGTAAATTGTAGAAACAGGAAATAAACATTTTTTAAAATCAAATTTTCTCTTCAATGCTATAAAGTAATTATATTGATGAAATGGAAGGGGGACATTTATCACCTTTCCTTACAAGATATCGTGTGAAGTTCTCTGCCCTGCCAATTAGTATTGATCGACTTCACTTGATGTTTCCATTCTAACAATGAAGTAATAGAAACTGAAACATAATTTGCTGAAATAATTTTTTCATTAGACTGCTCCAGACCTAGTCAATACCTTAAGATAGTTGGCAGTTCATTGTTTGCAATGATATCTAATGGTGTTGCCACGTGACTTGAGATTTTAATTTAATATCTTTATAAAAGTAAACTATATGCTAGTCTCCAAAACAAAACATTTTAGAGAAGATTTTGGTGTTCAAGTTGCTGCAAAGTTAAGTGACATATGGATAGAGGTAAATGCTTGATGATAAATTGCTTTAAAACAATGATGATATTTGCTCTGTCTTTGAATTGTTGCTTTTTTTTGAAGCAAAAGTGAGATGCACCTGCTTTCAGAGACAAGCTAAGTCACATTTATTTCAAATCCAAGAAAATAGAGCAGGCAAGCTAGCATAATAACATTCCTTTTCTTTTTTTTTTTTACATGTGCTTCTTCAGAAAATGTTTTCCGTGGATGTAGTTCCACAATATTTCAGAAAGTTATCTCATCAAATCCTTGGTTTGATCTTTCAGGCAAAAGATCAGCACTGGGCCTATGAAAAAATACAAATAGCCTTCCATTATGTAATTTCTTACTTTCTGTTTCCAGGGATTTCATTTATATCTCCTCATTTCTTTAACACTTTTCTGCTTTAATTCTGTCTTTTGTTTTACAGTCAGCTTGTAAGCTCCTCAGAGACAGAAATCCTTTGTTGTGAATCTTGGCAGTGTCTCACTCAGAAGAAGGGTCAAGGTCTAGGTCTGGAAGCATGAGTTTCACTGTGCAAAGCCACCAGACCTGCCAACACCCTCCCCTGCAGGTTTTCTCAAGCAGTTCAGGGGTGATTGGCACAGTTTGAGTTAACTCAGGTAGGGCTGATCTGCTTTGCTCTGTGAGGAGGGGTCTACCTCTGAGATGGCCATCAAAGCTTCCAGTGCAGTCATGTTCTGACTGTGGATGCTGCTGGGATCTGATTTGTAGGAGCAAATGAGGGTATGTGGTTTTGAATTTTGTAAGTTGCTTCCTGGCTTCTACTGGCCTTACCACCTTAATCTGAAGTAACTGCAGAAGAATTCTAAACAGGTTTAATACATGTAGACTTAGGTCTATGCAGACACCTAGGACTGTGGGTCCTCACACTCAGCTGAGAAAATGTCACACTTATGTCTTAACCCCTGCCTGCAAATGCAGACAATTCCCTTTCCTTAATTCTGAACCTGTAAGATTAATGAGACCCCAGTTGTTCTGTTCCACTAACCCAAATTGATGAGGAAAGACCCAATGTAAGAAGGATCTTATGTGTTCTTCTCTGGGTCTATGGAGGGACCTCCTGGGGCTGTTCTGGAGGAGGCCACAATGATCAGAGGTCTGGATCACCTCTGCTGTGCAGACAGGCTGAGACATTTGGAGAGGCAAAAAAAGTATCTCAGCCTTTTCCTCATCCTTGGTGACAATGTTCCCTCCTGTGCCCAACAAAGGATGGAGATTTTCCTTAACCCTCCTTTTGCTGTTAATGTATTTATAAAAAGATTCTCTATTACTTTTTAAAGCAGTGGCCTTGCAGAATTTGTGTGTTTTACAATGCTAGCATAAATGCACAAATTAGTACATTTTAAAAGTAAATCAAGAGTCAGGGAGTCTTGAACATGAAAACAGATTTGAAATGTGCTGGTCAAGATTTCCCAAAAGGATCAAAACCAGCACAAAAGTAGCCTCAGTAATTACTTCGGCACTGAGATACGAATGGATATCTAAAAAATTCTAAACAAAATAAGAAGTTTATAATTCTTTCTGAATGTAACTGAAGGACAATTAACAGACCACAACAAGCCACTAATATCCTCACAAAAGCATGAGAAAATTTGAAAACAGAAAACCATTAGGGGAGTCTTCTGAGTAAGAAATGCCAAGTATACAGGAAAAAAACCTCTAAATGTATGCTTCCACCCAAATCTGTGAAAATTAAAATGGAAATCTAGCTCTAAGGGAGGGTTAGTAACAAAATTTTTATTCTGCATTTTCTTCTCAATAACAGAATTCCATCCTCTTCTTCTAGTACTACTCCCGTGTTCACTGTTATTTTCATGACTGATAAGTGGACATTCTAATAATTCTGTCCAGATTTATTGATTTTTCTCTTTAAAGTAAAACTATCACTTTAAAAATTCAGTGCTAATAAAGAAATGAAATTAACTCTTATTAGCGAATTCAAGCAGCATGCGGTTCAAGAGCAGATCAATTCCAGATCAATTGTTTTCTCTTTTGGGTATTCAACTGTACTTACATCGTTGAAGAACGAAATCCAAAGCACCCTCAAAAGTCACGAGATTTATCTTCAATTTATTATCACTTCAACTTTCCTTTGACTTTTGAAATAGTTTTTGGGAAAGTTTCAACAGGTAACCACAGAACTCCAATGGCACTAAATAGCTAAGGTCTTAAGTGGTCCTAATAGCAGTCAAAAAAAAAAAATTAAGGTCAGACTCTTCATTAAGAAGCAAAAAGACATAGAGACTTCTTCACATCTTCAAATAAAGCAGCAGTCACTATTTGAATAGCAAAGCTTCAGACTTAATTTTGGGTCTTGAAAAAATAAAAATCTAAATTTATAGACTAATGTTACCCAAACAACCCACCCACTTACTGGCAGCTTTCCTTCAGCTACGAGAAATTAGACCCTTTATGGGAAGTCTCCTAACTTTGAGTGAGACCAGCCACTAGAAATTAATGTTTAATATATTAAATTTTTAGCAAACTAGCTTTCAATCAAACATGGTCAGGTGAAAGACATCATTACAAGAATGAATGGAAAAGGAAAATTAGTGCAATATTATTTAAGTCTGCACATAATTGTAAGCCACAGATTCTAAATGTTCCTTCCATTCCAAAGGGAATGTGGACAAATAATTCAACAAGTCATTTAAAAATATATACAAACCCAAAGAGTGTCAGAATCTTCTGCTGAAGTAGATCTGATGTATGTTGTCAATGACTGGTTTCAGATGCTTAAGCAATCACCATCAAAGTTACTGGCAAAAGTCAATTCCTGTAAGCACAACTTTAACAGAGATTCATGACAGGGTTCCCTCTATTGCTTACCACATAGATGAGACATACATAGGAAAACTGGATTAGAATAAATTTAGAATTATTTACACAAAGACCATGGTTGCAGAAGAGTGCAAGGGATGCAGAAAGGGTTTAGCAACACTTAAGTTCAGTAACAATGGTAACAATCCACTCAGGGTTACAGTTCAGGTAAATTATTTTCTAAGGCTAAAGGGAATAGCTGCTTATCCTGTTTTTTCCCCCCTCCAGTTAGCACCTTTATTGGGCAGAAGCTCCTGGTATGGGCAGGGATGCTTCATCACCACATTGTAAAACTCTTGATGGAAATGGACCCAAAAAAGGAGTCTCTGGATGCAATTTCTAGGAAAACTGGCTTAGAAAGAAAGAAGAGAAAAGACATACCTGATAGGAGAAGCAGTCAGCAGGTAAATAACCCTGCTACAGGGTTAATTAAGAAGAAATTTCTTATTAAAAGAAAGAAAATTCTTATTATGCAATCTAAAATTAATTACCATAATCTTAACACTACTTACTAGACCTAAAAATCTTTACTGCATTAGTTTTATGTAGTCTATTGCATAATATTTGTAATTACATGTTTCCGTTGAATTTCTTAACCTCTATGGAAAGTATTCAAGCAAGCCAAGAGAAAGAAAATGTTGACGCTGGGTCTTTGTACCCTTGTCATGGCACAGTGTGTACCAAGTGGTCATTCTGAAGACAAAAGGATAAGGACTCAGCTCATTCAGGAACCAAAGGCAATCATGGGTAATTTCAATGTTAAATTAAGACATAAAATCAATAAATTATTTATATACAGTCATGGGAAGATGCCCTTGCAAAGAAACTTCAGTAAAGTCAAAAAGAGTAAACAGAAATCTCACCATATGAGGGAAATAGAGATTAAAGACTGCTGCATCAGGACATCTCTTTCTTTGGCCATAAATCAAGAAATAGAGTGTATTGATCTGAAAAATACCTGGCATTTGCATAATCCTGGGTATCAAAATTAATCTCATTTTCAAATGCATGGAATAAAATGTAGTATGTTCTTGCAACTGGAAATATCCAGGAAAAGAATGTTCCAGCCATAAACACAACCTGCCAGCCATAAACACAACCTGGTTTTCCTTTTTTATGCCTTTTTTTTCCTTTTTTCACCTATTTTCTCTTTTTTTGATGAGTTATATTTTTACTCTTGCAAAACACATTAAAGAGTACCCATTATGCCTCTGTATAAAATAGAAAGAATTCTTTAAACTGTAAATTCATTGCAAAACATATGTCCTTATTTTCTGAACTAGTTTTAGTCTCTCTTTGTTATAAGAATATGAGATTATTATACGATATATTATTTTAATCTATCTTTATTATTATAATATATATAGTAGATTGCTTTTAAATGTCCAGTTAGGTTAGAAGAACTTGGCATGAATAACAAAGATGTTGTCACTCAAAGCTTGTATTTTCATTAAATTATTATTGCAATTTTCAAGATGAGGCACAGACAGCATTTTAACAAAATGTTTTTCTGCTAAAAATACCAAGAAACACTCACCCATTTTTTTAATGCCAAGAAACTGAAACTCTGAAGGGTCTTTTCACCAGGCTAGCCAGTAGCCTGAGTGAGATACAGCTCCAGATGTAGACTCCATGTAGTCTATTTAGACTGCTCCAGATGAAATTGAGATGTCTGTATGTGAGTAAATGTTTAAAGCTCCCATTATTGCCGCTGGAGTCTGAAAGTTTCAGTCTCAAGCAAATGAATAGGTGCCTACTGTGAGCAGGATCCCACACACAAATTATTTAGGAACATGTTCCTTCTTTCCTTTCCCATTGAAATACAACCAGTGCACAGAATAAAGTCACATTTTAATATATTTTTGTCATTCATGTCCAGTAGTTTTATTCTTTGGTGAGAGACAGCACTTCAAGGAGCTATCTACACCGTCAGGCTCAAAGTGAGATGTGCAGATATTCCCAAACTTTCCTGCCTAGAGGAAAGTAAGAATAAAAGGGAAACTTCTGTTAGACACTCTGTGCTGGTCTCAAATTTAAGATACAAGGTCTAGATTTGAGGCTGACACTGGCACCTGCTCAGTAGTTTCAGAGACTTTTGTGTCTTGGCAAGGATACTGCACTTGGAATTACCACACAGCAACAGTAGCCTGCACTCATTGTTTGGGGATGCTTCTGAACCGCCTTAATTACTGGGATTTTTAATAAGTTCAGAAGTCCCCGACCTGTCACCCAGCTCCTGCTATTTGGAAAGTTACTGCTTTTCTATCCCTCCTGCTGTGGCTCAGTCCCTAGCCAAACCCATATGGGTGGCTATGGAGAACCTGTTTGTGCAATGCTGTAAGAGATGTTTGCCAGAGCGCTGGTTTTCAATAAGCTGTGCAAGCATGTTCCTGGAATTCAGAGCATTAATCACGCTGGATTTTGTTCCTAGGGCAGCACGCTACAGGGGTGGTTATGGAATCAGTTCTGACAAAGGGGAGAAAGTTTAGGCTCAGGAACTCCAACATTTTAGCATTTCCCAAGAACATTGGATTAGGCTGCTTTTTCCTCCTGCTCCAAGACATGGATATTTTATGAAACAGATCTCAAAACAAACTTCATTTGATTCACATATTACATTTATGAACTCTGCTTAGGCAGAATTTGAAGGTTATGGCCTTTACATTAATATTTTTTGCCAGGGCCCAGGCACTTCCGTTCTTTCAGCAGACAGAAAAAACATAAAAAATAACAAAGGCCAAGACACTCTGGCTGGGTGGGGAACAGGTTCAGACTCTGTATATCTCTGCACATAGCCATTATGCAAAGTAGGGTACCTAAGGCTCACAGCATTATCAGTTCCCCCAACTCTGTTGGCACTGTAAATTTTGATAACTCAGAACATCCAAAACAGAAATGAAATTTCTAAAGCAACACAATTAATAATATTCTCAAAGAGAATTTCATGACGCTTTAAAAAACCCTAATTTAAAATGTTCTTTTTTAATCACAAATTTCACAAAGGACATTCTGCAATACAGAATTTATTCTTTCACTTAAAATGCCCAATATCTGCCAAACTATGAATTAATAATGATAGCTAGTCTTTTATGTCAAATCAATCTTACCACTTTCCCTCCTGGGGGAAAGTTCGTGATATTTTGTTATCTGCTTCAAGTGATTTCAATGGACTTTAAGCATGCAAGTTCAGCAGTGGATATTTTGAACCCTGCACTGCCTTTCTCAGCAAGGTGATAGTGGAGTATGTGGCATCTGTTTGCTTCTGCCTGGCTGCGAGGATCTCTGGGTTGTTACTGTGTCCCTACTGGGAACCATTCCAGCAGCTTCAAGGAATGCAGGATCAAGCAATTGAATGGGGGGGAAAGAATATGACTTAGGGCAAAAGACAAATAAACTGTATGTTTATAGGCTGCAAAATGGAGCAAGCAGACAACCAAGGAAAGATGAACTCAGTCCATCATCCAGGGCTGCATTTCGAAGATTGACCTATCCAAAGGGAGTGACAAAGAGGACTTGGTTTCATTAGCACAAGCACAGTCTGCACAGAACTGTACTGCAAGAGGTACTCCTGTGTCTTCCCCTTTAAATGGCAAAGGATCAAATACAGAAAACAAGTTGGGGACAGTAAATCCCACATTGTAATCCTACTCTCCATCTCCTTTCACCCAAAAATGACTGCTGGACACTGTTTAAAGACAGGATTTGTGGCCAGAGTGCTCACTTTATTTTTTTTTTTTCTAATTTTTTCCCCTTGCAGTCCATGTAACAAAGTGTGGGCACAGCTGAGGGAACAAAGGCTGGGAAAGTCCCAAAAGTCTAACTCATTAACAGGTTTCTGCCGAAGAATAGAGGTTCAGCAAAAGGAGGTATAGAGACAGCCCCTGGCCAGGACTGCCTACAGACCTTTTCCTTAACACATTATTTAGAGGTAATGTTTGTGCCTGAGACAGGAGCGAGCTGAGCTCAACCCAATACCCCAGTGTCCCTCACCAGCACACCTGCTTACAACCCCCTACAACCACATTTCCTTCACCACCATCCTAGAAACAACCTGGGATCCTCCCCAAGCTGCTGCATCCTAGTGAGTGACCCTATGCTTCCCTTACTGCCCTCACACTCCACTAAGAAATCATCCTGTGACCCCACCAGTGCAGCCATTAATCCCTGAGAGAACAGGAGGAGCATAAAACACAACACTACAGCCAAGCAAAACAATTTGGGCTTTTTTTATAGCATATTCTAGAAGATCTGGAAGGACATGCTTTTTGCTTATCTGCCTTCTAAATAACCTATTGCCTGTTCCTCATTAGTGCACATTAACACAAGCTGGGGAGACAGCCTGGCATTACAAAGGATATGGAGGGATTACGAGCTTCTGTGGTTTGTAAAATGTAAGTTTACATTTGAGGGCAGGCAGGGGACATCAGATATCTCTGTTTCCCCTGCAGGGATTTTTGGAAATTGCTCCATATCAGATCCTGCAGTGGAAAATGCTTTCAGGCCTGGAGCAGGAAGTGAGGAGTCAACTGAGCAACACAGAACACAAAAGCAACAAACTTCTGAAAGGCTGGATGGAGCCTGACTCACCACAGGAGGGTTTTTTTAAATCATATTGAGTTTTTTACTGATGGTACTTTCATACTTGCAGTTGGAGTCAGTGGCTTGGTAAGCATTTGATTTGTTATGAGTTTCACCAGTGAGAAAGAGCTGTTCACCACTCAGCACTGGCAGATTTAGCCAAAGTTTCATCACGGCTTGACTGCAACGTACCTTCAGGTACAGATGGCTCAGATGTTACCTCCAATGTTGCTTTCTAAGCAGATAGGCAGAAATCCTCTAAGAGCCCTGACTGCAGGACAGAGGTTTCGCCTGCCCTGAGCTGAGACAACCTCTTGGGTTTTCCCTCTATCCAATAGTTTGTGGCAGGGCTGAGCAAATGGAATCTTGAATGGGTTATGTGAAGAGCCTCACTACAAGTAGATTGTGGCAAAAGGTCCTGCTTTTACCTTCCTACAGATGTATGCAGATGAAGGATGAGTCTACCCAGCAACATGAATGCATAAATCCAGCCCATCTGACTGCTTTTATTCTCAGTGCTGAGACACATAACAATAATATTTGAGTCTTAGCACAAAGCAATTTTACTGTGGTCTAAGATATTATGTTTTTCTTTGCATTTGAAAAGGGCTGAGCATGTACCAGTATTCAGTAATAGCTGATTTTGTGGGATCCCTAAGTAGCAGTGGCAGTAAAAGCTGTGGAAATAGGGTGGCATGGCACACCTGAAATGTTGTGCTCAGAGCGAAGACATCCCCCGTCCCAGGGGATTTGGTTCTTGATGCTCAGCCGGTAATAAATCCCATCATCACCACACAATGTGGTGAACAGACCAGCTGCTCTGCAGGGTCATTGTTCACCAGGTTAGGTGGGTAACACCAGCTCCAGTTTTGGTTACATGGAGATCTAAACCACACTGGTTGACACAAACACCTCTTGCACACCTAATTCTCATTACATTCAGAACTTTTGTTTCTTTTTCATTTAGTGAGAGGAAAAGAAAGATGATTTGGCTGTTTGTCTGAGCTCAAGTAGCATAAATCACTGGCTGATGCCCATGGTGACAAATGAGCATCTTCCTCCATCAGAAGCAAACTCTGTGGCGAGTGGCAGGTAGAGCTGAGCCTGCTTCAGAAGAGGGAGCCTCTGGAAGTCCTTTTTCTCTGCTTTCCTATGAGGCTATGCTGCTTTCAGGAAACATTTCTGAGGAAAGCGTTGAGTAGTGAGAAAGCACAAGCTTTACTTTACAATGCTGAATAATTCACACATCAGTATATGGACAGAAAGCTGTAAATTATCTCGTGCTTAGAGGAAAGATAAACAATCTTATTATAAGAAATTAACTGATATAGGCTCACTTGTCTCCTGGACTGCATGTGTGAACCTAGACCGAAGAGATGGAAATATAATTCCCATGTCAAGCAACAGCATTGCTACTGATCTAAAAGTATATGTCTTTGTAATCCAAGGACATACATAATTTACTGTTATACATCTATATCATACTGTTATTTTGTACAGAAAGTCAGATTTACACAACAGCATTTAATAAATACAGCTCTTGGCATTAGCTGGATTGCCAGATATTTGGAAGAATTTCAAGCCTTACCTAACTTAGTTTTACAGTTGCTGCAGTACCCAGAGGTACCAGGGAGTCAGAATTCATCTAATCCACAAGGTAAAACAAATGTCACAGGTAGCAGCCAGGTCTTTCTCCTCTGAAATGCCTCCACCAGACATCAGTGCCAGGAACCAGTGCTGACCTATGCTGAGGCATTTTGACTTCTGCTTGATGTTGCAATGGTATTCCCAGCACTCTTGTTAAAAATCATGGGCTCAGCTCAGCTCAGCTCAGCTCAGCTCCTGAGTTTGTTCCAAGCTCAAGAGCACTTCTGTCCTCTCCTAGAACCTGCTGTGGTCTCTGCTATGATTCACTAGCTTCGCATATCTGATTTCAAGGTTAATTACAAATTTCTCAAACTTCAAGTGGAAGCCTTTGTGACAACCAACACAGTCTGGATATAGCAGGGAGTAAAACCTCAAGACCCAGACTGAGGAATTAACCTGAAAGTATCCAAATCCATGGATGTGTGTTATGAGTCCTTCTCCCTAATGCTGTTTAATGGATCAGCTCTGTACAGGAGCAAAGGAAAACTATGGCCCATGAAGGAAAAAACAAAATATAAAGGGAGAATTTATACCTCTACAAATCACTCCATTAAAAGGGTGAATAGATTTGGTCCCATCTCCATAAATACATGGAATACTGTACAGGAACATAAGACTAGACAGGAATTCCTCCACTGTCATACCCAGTTTCCCAGGAACAATTTAATCTGCTACTGATTTCTCTCCTTCTGGCTCTTTAGATTACAAATCTGACTTTGCCTGTTTCTCATACCATGATCTCCCTCTTACCACACAGAGGCAATTAATAGCACAGAAAAGTGCTTGGAAAGAGGTAATGAAACTTCTTTCCATGCTGTTCTGGGGAGGTTTCCCTGTCGGTGGGTGTACTCTACCCAGTGAGAACTCCTGCAAAACCCACAGAAAATAATGCCACCGTAGCTGACATATCCATTTTCTGGATACCTTTATCTTCTAGATGTCTGGAAGTTCCTGGGGAGGATCATCTTTGTAGATGTGTTTATGATTTTTCTCCATTCTTATGCATTGCTAATATCAACAGCTATTTCACTACCAATTCTCAATTTGCAAAGAACAGACTGCAAATTACCCTTGATTTGTTTGCGTCATTTACAACAAACAAACCTCCCAAAGCACAAGTCAACATGTCCATCTAATTTATCACTGCAGCCTATTTTTAATTCAGCATTTTTGAAACACTAGATCTGCTTATTGCTGTCTTTGCACAGAATAATGTCCCATTATCATAGTATTTATATCAGAAAATACCAAAGACTAAATTTGTAAAAACAAAGTTGAATAACTTTGGATTTATTTGAATACACTTTGATTAGCAGCCATAAAAGGTTGTTTATAAAATAGAATGGCCTGGAATGGTAGCTTCCCATTTCCTGATATCACAGATGTCCTGTCATTATGTCTCAGTCAAGTCATTATGCCAACAGCAAGGCAGCTACCAGACTTTATAAACTTCCTCCTAAGTCTGTATTGCCAACTATTCTGACTGTGATATGGAGTCCCACAATGACTTCCACCAGCAAATGCAGTAATTTGTAAGAAGTAGGAAACTGTTGGGATATAAGCCAAAATTCCTGTATTTGTAAAATATTAATAACTTAATAACAGTATATCAAGATGCCTTAGCATGAAGGAAAGGCCAAAAATAGCAATCATTATCCCAGGTGGAAAGATAGAATTATCTTTCAGACTTATCCCTTTAAATTAGTGTTTACAGACCAGCAAAGACTGAGTCCAGTCTGAGCATCACAAATACACTTTTCAGTCTGGAACTCAGAAGTCAGATATTTTTGGCCCAACTGAAACTCAAATTTGATCATCTTTTTCAGTTTTAACATGGGGGAAAATGACTAAAAGATGTGACTGGAACCCTACTTCTTGTCTGCCCTTACTCTTGCCGTGAGACCTATGTTTACTACTGGTTGGCTGAAGGCTAAAATCTCTACAACGTACCTGCTTTGCCTATTTCTACTGTCATTTTTGTAGAGCTCCCCTGTTTCTCCGTGTGTGAAGTGTGTTTATTAACACACAGATGCTGTGTGTTTATTAACCCCTAGCACAGAACACTCCAGGAAAGAGACACTGCAGTACTTATATGGAACAGGGATCAATAGGATGAAGTTTAGGTTCTACTAGATGGCCAGTATAAAAAACCCCATCACTGTGTGTTTGCCAGCAGTTCCAGCAGGATAATATCTCCAAATCATGAAGGAAGTAGTAACTCCATGCACACATGTCCCTCTTGTTATTGCTGTGGTTCAAGGGTCACTGGGGGTCTGCTGCACAGTATTCAGGTGTCTTAGGCTGGAGCAGCCTCCAGGTACAAACCAGTTCCAGGGCAGGATGCTCTGTTTGTTCAGAACCAAAAATCACTGATGAAGAGGTATGAGAATACTGTCTGGCTCTTATCTGTGCCATATCTTGCTTGTAATTAAATAAAGAATTCAGGTTTCCAGCTTGGTCAGTCCAGTTTTGCCACAAACAATACATTTACTTTAATCTGTAGCCCCCTGAAGTGAAATACTAAAATAAACACATAATATCCATTTCTTCCAAACTATGCATTTATCTCATTTAATAGTTTCAGAGCCACATTTCCTTCTCCTTCCTCCAAAAGCCAATCTTGCTGGTAGAGGTTGATTTTATTAATTCCTAATGTTCTGGGTAGTCAAAACCCAAGTGTTATTTCTACTTGGCTTGATTCTTTTGTTCTTGAATTAATGCAATCTTTTCCCGAGGTAAACATCATGACTATTTAATAAAAAGCACATCTATATTGAAGGGCAAAGCCAGGCGTTGTGACAACAAACCTGGTACCTCAGGACACAATATAACAGATGAAATTATTTAACTGCAAGAATTTGTTGTGAGATCTTGCAGAGAATGTGGATAGGGGCTTGAAGATAATTTTACTCATTTCCCATAGGAGACAAATCTCAACTTAATAAAACTGTTCTTAACAAAAAAAGAATAACAAATCAGGTTTTTACTGACAGACTGAGGAAATACTGCTTAAGTTATTTTTGACACAGATTCAAAAGTAAAAAGCAAAAGAACATTTCCTTTGTTTATGAATACAAGCCTCACTTTATTGAGATTCTGGTATTTTTGATAGGTCAAAACAAGTTTAAATGATTCCCTGGGTTTTCATGGTGCGTTGTTTTGCATTTGAAATTGGGCAGGAAAATCATCCCAAAGAGAACAGCAAGGCAAGTGGTTTGCCTCTGTCCCAGGGAGAATTTTGGTCTGACAAGGGTATGTGTGCACATCCTCTGAGTTATGTGGGGCACATCCATCGATGTCACCAGCACCCACTGCTTTCAACCTCTGTCATGAAGTTTCATTACTTTTCAAGTGTGTTTGACTATGGTAGCAAAAATATCAGGAACAACTAGGACCAGCTAAACTACCTTCTGTCTTAAAATCCCTTAGGTGGTCCTAAGACAGGGCATCCAGCAACATGGAGAGAAAAAGAAAAGTGGGGCATAAGAATAGAGAGAATAATTTCACAGAGGGATGTGTTTGCAAAATGTAATCACCGTAGGGGTATTATAGGCAAAAAGGGTTTTGTACAGCTAAATTTTGGCAATTGTCAATGTATCTAAATCTGAATGAACGTACTCAAAAAAACACCTTAAGTTACATGGCAACTGAAGGAGAAGGGAATACAGCTGACCTCATCCTTGATAAGTAACAGCTGTTAATTACACAATACAGCCTACCCCTGATGGGTCACAGCTATAACCAATAAAAATAAGTGTGATAAAGGGGAGTGGATTAGTTGGTGGGAAGATGACCATGAAGGAGGAGGAACCTTAAGGAAGAGGGAATTAGGGGATCATGAAGAAGAAGGATTCTGAGGACAGAGATTTGCTGCTGTGAGGTCAGTCTGGGCCTGCCGTTAGAGCCTGCTGTTGGAACGTGCAGTCACAGTCTAACTGGGTAAAAGCCTGCAGTCAGAGTTCAGCAGAAAATAACCAGCACTCAGAGGATGCAAAGGGAAATCTACAGTAGGAGCTTGCTGCAGCCATAGTCAGTGAATGGTTGGAGTCAGGATGGCTGAGCTGTGAAGAGGAATACACCGGGATCATTTTCATGCTGTGATAAAGAAGAAGTCTGTGTCTCGGCTCATTTCTACCCTCTAACAAGAGGCCTGCTGAACAGACAACCACACTTCTGAAATATCCTTGTCCTTCGTTCCTTTCTTCTTTTCTTATGTGAACTTGCTTACATAGACACAGAATTTCATAAATTGGAATTCATAAATTGTCATAAAATGTCAGTTTGGAAATATTCAGTCTACAGTGAAGAAGTTCCATTCACTAACACTGAAATAGTTAAATAGATTATAAATATATTAATAGAATAGTATTTACATTACTATAATATAGAACTGAAAAGTCAGAATTCTCACATGAACTCAACCTGCATTAAATTAATTAATTGCATTTTCTCAAAGATTTTTTCCATAGCCTCCAACAAACATAGGACCAGGGTGGATTCCTGAAAGAGTCAGGCAATAAGCCACAGTTGGTGCTGCTTTACATGCTTAATGTCGAAATATGAATGATCAGAACCCAAACTCAGTTTCTGCCTAACCTCCCAGTGCACTGAGACCTGTTTTCAGCACCGGCATTTCTCATGTGCCTTAAGCTGTCTCAGTGTGAATGGCAGCTGTGATGTAACTTCCATCTGAGCTCTCCTAGGATGCAGGAAGGATGTGCATTTCCACATATCCCGCTTCAGAGTCCCGATCAGAGTTAAGATGTCCTCAAAAATAGACACAAACTTTGAATAAGGCTTTGTATGTTGCTAATCACTCGCTGTAAACCATAGTTTAGCATAGAGAATTTTCTGTGATCAGAGAGTCTGTGGTCCCATACCAACTTCTGCCTGAAGGCAATTAAATCTGGGTTTTCTATGTGAGTCCCCTTATCACTAAGCTAAAAATTGTTTTGGGAAGGGGCCAGCCTGAACCTGAGAGACTGAGGGGGCTTAGGTTACAGCATCAGTAAAGCTTATGATTCTCCTGAGAGGAGGCTGTGGCATTCCTTGAGAAGCAAAGGGGCACTGCAGTTCTTTATTTTGCATCAAGGAGTTACTTGACTGTGACAGGAGACAGGAAGTGAGAAGGTGCCATGGAAGTCATGCTGTGTCACCCTTGTGCTTACTCCTCTCTTTCTGGTCAAATGAATATTCGATTAGTGGACATAAAGTCAAAGGATTTCAGATAGAGTCAGCAGCAGAAAACAGATGTGTTTTACACAGCCGTGTTTGTCTCTCCTCAGCTGAAACACAAAAACCCCTGTTTGTTATCAGTCCTACTCTTATTCAATGTGAAGAGTAAACCCAGAATTCCCAATCACTTTTATTGATGTTCTAGGAGAAATACTCCCCATTAGAGGAGTCATTGTATCTGCTGCTGTGTTTGGAAGAACAAAGGGTCAGAGACAGCGGGAAGACAGCGAACAGTGTTACCTCATGCACGGATGAGAGGAGAGTTCAGGAGGCACTGACAGGAATGTTTGTAAAGCCCAGAGGGGCCTGAAGTGTCTGTGCTGTGGGATGAATTAAAGCTAACAAACTGTGATGTCTGTTGAAAATCTATCTATTTACCCAAGGCACTGTCAAGAGCAAAAGAATTACCCTCAACAAAATGTAAGATAAAGATTTTTGAATATTTCATAGCTGAAGAGTATCCCAGACATTCCATGTTTTCTGGACACATCTGAAAGGTTCATTACAAATCTGAGTCAATCAGCTTGATAACCACTGTACTAAAATAATTAAGTATACTGGACAAAAAATAAAATTAAACTCTCAGAGGAACTGGAAAAAGGAATAAAGCAGTTTCAGGTTCCTGGCCATATTTAGGCACAGCAGGTAGAAGTAGGATGAAGTGCTGTTCCTTTGGGAGATGGGGGCTTCCACTTCACTGGTTTATAATAACAGGCACTCGTAGAATTAATTTCAAAGCCATACTAAAAGCTGAAAGGGAGAGAAGGGAAGCACAGTCTGAAAAAGGGGCATTGGGTACTAAATTTCACAATTAGGTACTAAATTTCACCAGTTATCACCTGGAAGGGAAAAATATATTTATTTATAGGTCTAATCAAAGAGTGGATAAATATCTTGGGCCCAATGGTACACAACAGCCTGTGGTCAGCTGCCAGGTTGCAGAGAGCAGCTGCTGCTGATTTCAGCAGCTCACCGAGATGACTTGTTAAGTAGCATCAGAAAAACATGGTTTTAGAGACAAAGTACATTTATTCATTGTTCCAGCTCCCCAGAGAAACATATACAGAAAGTGCATAATTCCCCTACATGAACTCCTTAATGCAGTCTGGGAAATAGCTCTGGAAGCAAGGCACACTTTGGACAGGCTACTGCATTATTCCTATTAGGAATGATCTCATCATCTAGTCGAAAAGAAATGTAGCCTCAGTGTTTCTGGAAATTGAAATTCTCTCAGTGGAGAATGGTTGTTTGCTATGGAGATTAGAACATTACCACTCCGTGGAATTTTTACAGAAAAAAAATACTAATAGAATTCTATGCTTGAGCAGTACCAAGGGGTGTTGAAAATGCAAAGGAAGGCCAGGAGTGAAGTATGTTGGCCAACTTCAGATACAAACACAAAAATGAAAAGTCAATGTCGAGTAAAACCGTGTAACATGTTAAAAATGACATCATAGCATCCAGGAAAGCTCATGGAAGTCTCACCTTTCATCAAAGTTTGGAGCAGAAACAGCAACAAAAAACAGGTGCCTTCCATCACTTCTGTCAGCTGACGTTGATGGGTGCTAGTCACAGTCAGAAATAGTGCATTTGACAAATTTCTGCTGCATACACTTGATATGATTCAGAATACACTTGTCACTGATATGATGCCTGAAATTGAGAACTCACGAATGCACAAGTTTCATTTATGATTAAAGATGCTTGCAACATGACAGCTTAAGTAGCATCTATGTGATTTTTTTTAAAAAGGTGTTTAAAAAGCAAAGCAAAAAGCTCTATTAGTAACAACTTTTCAAAAGAAGGCAACACAAAATATTTTACTTACTCAGTGCCTGGAACTGTGAACTAAAGGTTATGTCAGTCCCAGGTTTGGTGAGACATGATTTTTTAAATTATATCAGGTAGACTTTAGACATCAGCTGTAAATTGGACCCTCCAGACTCACATTGATGTTCAAACCTAAGAAAAGTTAGGGTAGTGGTTTTGGCTTTCCATAGTTTTTTGAAACACAGGATGCATCATTCGTTTTATCCATTAAAAAAAAAACAACAAAAAAATCCCACCCAGTAGCAGTGCTGTACCCCAGAATTGGTTCAGAGTGGTAAATCCTAATATTCTCCTTATAGTTTGATACTTGATGTCTAAGACCCAGAAAAGGGCAAGATTTTAGATTCATGTTATATACCTACTTAGGTGCATGGTGGGTTGGCTCTTAATTTTGGTAACAACTCCTAAGTCTAGTAATTCAATAGTGGAGTGATGGATTCTACTTCAGTGTCAAGTTCATTGTCTCAAGACAGTTCTGATGACAACTGTATCCTTGATAGGATTTAATCAGTCTGCTCCCATTAAATCCCTGGAACAGCATTACTTATACATATGGCGCATGTTTAATCTCCTATGATTAAGTGACTCCCAAAAAAGCAAAGACACATCTAAATGAAGAGGAGTTGAAGGATTATTATTCTTCTAGCAGGATGACAGGTCTCTCACATCTCTTGATTTTTTACATGGCAGTGGTGAGTGGTGGTGTATGGCTTGTCTAAGATTTCTCTCTGGGTTATAGAACGGGCAGTGGGCTCTGACTTAGCAGAAGGAGCCAGTTGAGGCATTCTGATACCACCAGACTGTAGTCTCCAAACCTTCAGTCTACTCTGCTCTGAAATATCTGCTCCTCAAAGAAAAGGGGACAAGAAAGAATAAACAAAAACAGGGCACCAAGCATTTCACAAGAAAACTTGAGAAGCAGAGTGAGACATTTTCCTTCCAGACAACATTCTAGGTTTCATATGTTGTAGACAGAGATGGATCAGTGAGTGTGAGTGGACAGATCAGGTTTTATTTCTTCTTGAAGTCAGAGGGGACTTACAGCACATGAAAACCAAAGCAAACATGCAAAGCACTCAGGCACTAACAGGTATTAAAAGAAGAGAAATTGCAGAAGTTATCTTGACAGGGCAATAGGGTTGTGAAGAGACAAACACCCCATGGTTGGCTGCTATTTGATGCAGCTTTTAAGCACTCATCATGGATGCACAGGCTGCAGACGACTCACAAAGAATCTGGAGTGATGCTGAACATGCAAGGACCACATCCAGGGACTGTCTTTTGCTGTTCTCTGACAGAAGCAGTGTGTAAGGCTGTGGAAGTGAACTTCTGAGGAAAAAAAAGGGAGTTAAATAGAGGATTTTTGTGCAAGACTAATCTATTTTAGAGCAAAGTTATTTCTAGTGTAACCTGCAAGTGACTGCTTAAGGGAGCAGGCAAGGAGGATAATTCAGAATGCATTCAATTATTAAAAGAGAAGAGGATAAATAAACACTAATTCAGCATAAAATCAAGATGCCAAGAACAAAATTAATCAAGGCACTCAGGGACAGGAGGAGATAAATGTGCTAATTTCCTATACAACAATGTTACTGACCTGCATTTTTGAGCATAAATTCAGCTTTCTGGGGAGGAATGAAATGTGGTGAGATCTACAGGGCTGGAAAGTTGCTTCTTCTCCTATTACCTGTTTAGGAAGGGATGAGTGGACAAAGAGGGAGGTAGAGCATTATTCTATGTCAAAAATTATATTGTTTGCTGGAACCAGTTAGGGCTCAGAAGCAAACATTTAATGACTCTTTATAAGCTAATATCCTAACAGGCAGGACAGAGTGCCATAGACCAAAGAATTGAGCACAAGGTGATAAGCCTCACACTAGGAGCAAGAAAGCATGTAGGTTACTGAGCCATGCAAAATGAGGGAATCAAAACAAATGGAGGCGAGACTGTGGAGTTGATAGTCATTAGTAATAGCTCACAGCAAAGAAGAGAAATCATCCAGCAGTCAGAAAAAAGGTACTTACAGGATAAGCTGTAAAATTGCTAATAGAAGAGAAAAAAAAAAGAGGAGGAAAAGGGGAACACGGCACGATCAAGGAGCCTCCCTTCTCATAGATCAGTTTACTGATGACTGGTTGGCCAGCACATCCCATTGGGTGTCCAGCAGTGGTGTGTGAACATGGAAACATTTGGACTGATAATGGGTAGTTCCAGCTCATTGCAATGTATAGAAACAATCCATGAGATGATGGCTGTGTATTCCTAAGCTGTGTGTCTGGTCATGGTCTTCAGCCTCTGCAGCTGCTAAATGGTGACAGAATAAAGGTAACTTCAGTGTCACTCATCAGCATTTGCCTCTTTGGACCTGAGCCAACTTGCTTCCACCTTGCCACAATTTTTGACAGGAACTGCTGAAAAGTGTTGCAGTTGCTGCTGTTCAGAGCACAGCTGTTGCACAAAAAAAAAAAAAAAAAAGAGAGATAAGTTTTGATATTAAAATGTGAACATGGGGAATACCGCTCCAAATCATCATGCAATCAGACTTTTACTACTAGCCTGTTCAGAGTGAGCTGTGTGATGCTGCATAACTTTATGTAACTACAACTTCAAGTGCCCTGCTCATGATTTGAGCACATCTGTTCTGCATCTGTAAGCTCTCTGCTTTACATGAGCAGTTCCACAGAGTCAAAAACGTGAGAACAGCTTTTATCACATCAATTGGAGATAAAAAACCCAAATGGAAAAGCATGAATAAAAATAAAGGTAAAACAGTTACAACCCTGTAGCTGGAAATGAAATCACTCTGGCTAAAAATTCAGACCTGAGTGCTAAAATGAGATAATGGTAATAAAAAAAAATAAAAAATATTTTGCAAGCTTTGCAAAGAAAGAGTGAAAGAGAGAGATAAAGAAAGAAAAAGGAAAAGAGAAAGAAAGAAAAAGAAAGACAGAAAGATATTGAGGAATATAAATTAGGACATAAACTAATAACTGGTAGAGGCACAAGGAAAACCACAGGGAAGTAATATTTTGCCAGTAAATTTGGAACAAATGAATATGTAAAGAAGTGAGGGTTTTCTTTAAATAGTAAATTATGTCTGTAGAATTGTCTACAGCATAGAGAAGATATGTTTTTCTTTCAGACTTTGTAGAGCAGTTAATATGGTGTGATGGCAGCACATCTAGTGATGACAATGGTAGTATTTTCTCTTCCAACAGTGCATCAAAGAAATATTAAAAAGAAGCTATTGAAGTTGTATATTTTTATATCAGTAGGTCTGAATAGCTTGCATCAGAGACTTCAAAATGTTGTTTGAGCAGCTCTCTGTATCTTTAGCACTGATTTTCAATAAAACTTAAAACAGTTTGTTTCAGAAAATTGAAAGGAAGCCAGGGCTATAAAAAAATATGAAAAAAGCAAAGTGGAGAATCTGATGGGCCTAGGGGGCCTTTCAGCTCTAAAGAATGGCCAAAGCAAGGAGGAGTAGTAAAATTATTTCTTATTGCCTAGGATACACTGAAAATAGGTTGTGCTATTTAACTTGATATATTCTCTCAATGAAGTAATGTATTTGGTTGAAAAAGTAATAGAGCTGATACAAGCAGAGAGCCTTCTACAACTTCTGACCACATTTCACATTTTAGAAATTTAATTATTACAAAATTTTAAAAAATGCACATTAATTGTGTGCTTTTAAACCTTAATTGAAAACTCAGTGCATGGATATCTCAATACAACTGGCCAACGAGCATGATAATATTTTAGCATTTTTCTTAGAAACTCCCAGAGAGGACTGGCAGGTGAGATGAACCTGTGAGTGTCATAAGCTGTGAACATGATTCCCCACAGCAAGTCTGGCATTAAAACCCAGGGAAGTTTGTAATAGATGTGATTATAAATTCGTGCAATTAAAACATAGAAGGAAGTTATAGCAGATGATAGAATGTATATTTTCTATAACCCTGTGAGTATAAAAAGTAACCTTGATTCCCGGACTGGGAGGGGCGTTCACCAAATACCAGGACATGCTTTGTATACAATCTAACATCTCAATTTACACCAGAAAGGAGGGTGGCTTCCCAGGATGTAGCTCCTTGAGGTAATCAGTTCTTGGGCACCCGGACCATCAACCCACCATCAACCCACCATCAACCCACCATCAACACATCGACACCCATTTCGAGGGTGGACCCTGCATTTGACGACATCATCATCCCAAAGGAGGATTCCTGGAAGGTCCTTTCAGACTCGGCCCAGCACCAGGAAATCTGTTCAGGGTTCATCATCAAGTGAAAAGACTGGGTTTGAATTTGAAAAACACAATACCTCTGCTGCCGGGAGGCACAAAATACAGTATAAGAACTCAGACTCAAACCCCAGCAAATCGTGGAACAGTGCGAGATAGCAACCCTGCTGTCAGTCGGCTGTTTCACCCAACATTCGAATGTTGTTCCCTGTGGCTGTCCCAGATAGATTTAAAAATGGAAAAATAAAACTTATTATTTTTCTGTCCAAATTGGCTGGTTGATCATTTATAACAAGTTGGACACAGACCATGCTCACCATGGCTGAAGATGATGTAATGGTCACAGCAGATAGAGAGAGACATGAAGGGCAGTTCATGCTAATGAATCATGCTAGTTCATGATTGTTCTGTGGTGTTTCCAAGTATTTCCTCTCCTTGGAAAAGACCTGAACTGTTAAAAGCTACAGGTGAATTTTACAAGGAGAATTGGACTAGTGGGACAGCATGGATGTGAAAACAAGTAATTCCTTTCAAGAAGGATTCTGTTAAAGGGGAGACAGTACTGAGAAGGAACATGGGAAGGATGAAAAGATAGAAAATTGCTCTTTATACTAATAAAGAACTCTGCTGGCTTAGATTTATGCAGAGAAGATTAAGGGGATGACTTCATGTAGGTTTGTAAGTACTGACATGAGAACAAAAGTCTCATAATAGTGTCCTTCAGTACAGCAGTCTGAGACATAACAGTAAGTGTTGGGTGGAAGCTCGGGTTAGAAGGATCAGATGAGAGAAAAAAGACACATTAAAAACACTGGATCTGCCTTTTGCAGGGGTATGTCTGTGATCCTCAGAAATGTTTAAATCTGTTTCACAGGTAACAGGACAGACAGGGCTGAGCCCACCCTGAGCACACATCTGGAGAGCTCCAACCCTGCTTCTCATGAAGCTGAGCTGTTGGGCAGCCAGTCTGTATGCTCAGATGGCCACCAAGGACTAACCTAACTTTGGTCCAGTGGAGAGTGTACCAGATGTGAAGTAGGAGAGCTACAGCTTTGGTCTCTGGTCCTGGGTACTCATTTTTGCCTTTCGCACAAGAAATCAATTCAGGAAGACCCCATATTTTTTTTTCTCCCATTCACTCAAATGAGTTAGTGAAACAGTCTGGATTAGGCTGCAACATTTACCAATCAGGATTAAGCCTAACCCAATTACAACTAATCATGGTAAAAGAGGGAAGAAGACAAGTGGACAGACTAAGCACAACTTCCCCGTGAGGAAAAGAAAGTATTAGAGAAACAATTCTAAAGAATAAAACACATCTTCAGTTAGTGTTAATTTTTCCCACACAGGCAGAATCCTCAAACTCTTCCTGGAGAGTGAAAGCGAATGGAAGGTTAAAACCATGAAGATATGTTTCCCTGATGCAGGAATGTCTCACATTAGCATTAATATAAATTACCCATATGCTTCATAGTCTGAACAGGCTCAGTGTTTAAATTGACTCCACGGGAGCTATTAGGAACAAAGCAAACTGCACAAAAGGCTCCTGGAATACCTAATGCCACAGGCTAGTAAAAGCTCGCTTTATTTTCTGAGGACCCCCATGGAGGTAAATATGTACCTTGGAAGAGGAATCTAAACATTATTATCTATGCACACTGGAGGCAAAGCTCATTTTTTTTAAGGATGGAGACCACGTATAAAAGCTACTGAAAATGAGAAATAGAAGATAAACTAAAAAAATGCCATTTTAGCTGTGAGCTATCTTTTTCAGATATGTCAGTTACTGCCCAAAACCTAAAGTGGCTGGGATTTTTCCCTTCTAGGTGTTTGTTGTGTAATTATTTAATTAAAATATAATGGAGACCTACTCAAAAGCACAATAGCCTTTGGAGGGAGATTTCCATGCTACTGTAGACAAATTATCTCATGCAGCAGATTTCTAGGTTGGCAAAACCCTCTTACATGTTTCTGTCTTAAAAACTTGTACTTTTTCAAACTCAAGTATTCTGCTTATAAAATTAAATCAGTTGCTTCTCAATAGAAATCTGTTGTTTCACGCATTTTTGGAACAGCTGTATGAAAAAGAAAAGTAAATAAGTGAAATTACATATTTTAATTTTGTTTAGTTATTCAACCAATAAATGTTCATTGCTTGACTGGTCCTGAATGAATACATTTAAATTGTAATACTCCCCAAGATATTAATATCATCAGTGTGCTAGAGCAATAAATTTCATAGACAGAACTGCTAGCCATTATTTTACATAATATTTTAGTTAATTTTTTAAATATTAATGAATGCAAATGAACAAAATAATTTTTTTGTAACTTCCATCACCTACACAGTGTCAGGAAATGTATTTCATCCAATAAACTCTAGGCCAAATTGATCTGGGCTACAAGGAGATGTGAGCCAAGATCTGTAAACATATAATATTAGATTTATTACTATTTTTTATTCCCATAAGGCAGCTGGAGTGTAAAGTCTGTGAAATCTTCTTGGCTTCATAAGATCCTGTGTTGGCAACAGTGGGTTGGATTTCATCTTGTTATTTTAATTTAAATCAAAGCCACAAATATCAATTAATCTTGGTTTTACAGAAATTCATCTATTGATTCCCTCTTCTCAATTCCTGTCCTTGCTAGAGTCATAAGGTTTGGTTTTCCTTCCATGAATTCTGAATACTGACTCCTACTGATGCTGAGCAGGTAGAGATGCCCAGTGAGAGCTCTGTGAATGCTACTGCACATCCTGAGCACAGGCACAGATCTGTATACACCTTAATTTTAAAATTACTTCTTCATCTGAACCTTTTTATATCTTTGAATATTTGTGTACAACTTAGCATAAAACCTATCTTGCATAAAGATAGTCTCATGTGTATTTGCAGGATTGGGGCCATAGAGAGTAACCCATATCACAGCATTACTTTTAATTACACTCTACTATATGAATAAGCCCTCACTAGTCATTATTAATTTTAGATGAAGTAAAACATTAGTTCAAGCAAAAATCTCAACTACCCTTGCTGCATTGGAGTTGTTTTTCAATTAAGGAAATATTTGATCCATTAAAATGAATGCTAAATATGATATGGATATCATAAACACACAGTACTACAGTGAAAAATACTTGCAGAAAATGAAAGCTCCCTTTCAACTCCAAGAGTGTAAAATATTTATTAGCAGTTTAGAAAGCTCTTATTTGAAATTGACTACAAATTTCCAAATGTAGCTTAGATTTTTTTTTATTTTCTGTTGTGATAATTCAAATGTGTGTTGTGGGTGAGGACAGTGTATCTGATCCCCTCTAAAAATAAAGCTAGGCTCATTCCTCTGATAAAGTTCTTTCCCTCTGTCCAGCCATCACCCCCAAATGTACATGCATGTAATACAGGCATGAAAAGTTACAGCACTGCCTTCCATATCCAAATCTGTTCCTATGTGAGGGAGAGGCATTTTCACACAAGACAGATATACCTCTTCAAGCCATGCTGCTGCATATCCCACTGTAGATATGCATTTAAGATATATTCTTTAGACTGAATGTGTCTATTACCCTGAATTCCTCTGTTGAACTCCTTTCATTGAGGGCAAAACTGTCAGACCTGCAGAAAACTGCCCTCAGTTGGAAATTCATCCTCCATTCAGGAAGCCGAAGGCAGTTAAAAGCAACCTTGCAATATGCTTGGCAATTCAACTCATGTTGCTTCATATTTCCTCACAGCTTGCTGAGAATCTGCCTTTTTTTAACTGGTCGAGCTACTACCAGAATGAAAATCTTTGTCCAGATCCTTCAATACAAAGACATAAAAAGGACAGATTTGAAACCTACCAGGTTTAATCCTTACAAACTCACAGAAAAATATAGGATGGAAGGAGTTTCTGCTCAGAGCAAGGCCATATTCAGAGGTGGATCACCTTGTCCAGTTAACTTTTGAATGTCTCTAATGACCAACATTTCACCTGGCAATTAGGGTCTTTGGATACAAAGTTCTAGAGAAAAATATTATCTTTTATTAGACCAGCAGATATAGCTGAAATAAACAGAAAAACTTTCAAACTCTTCAGAACTATGTGAATAAACTGGCATTTGGAATCAATACAGCACTGTTAATTACATCAAAGTCATCAGTAGCAACAGCATGAACTTTCAAACTGAGATGGAAACTAGCATTTCAATGATCAAAGCAGGGTTTTGGATGATGCTCAGACCATGCCAGCCTTGGCATACCACTAGAAGAAGTGTCATGAAAGGCTTTGGAAATCCACATTTTTGATGATAGACAGAACTCGAGTTCCAGTACTGAAGGACTGCTGTCTCTTGTTCCCCAGGAGTTTCCCTCTGGTAGCAAAGGATGCTTTCAGAACCCCTCCTGGCACTGTCTCGTGCCAGTAAAGACTGTCCTCTTAGCTGCCACCACATGGAGAGTAGTTGCTGAAGGGAAACTCTGTAAAACTGACTGAATGATGTTCTACTTCATGTGAGATTCCTGTGTGCATTCAGATTCTATATTCGTTGCAGCAATCTGAATTGCCCTGATCATAAGCATTCAAGGGGTTATTCCCTAATTTTACCACTTTAATGCACTATTCTGCAAAATTACTGCAATATCATTATGAGGTATGCTAAGAACCTTTGGAATTTAGACTGCACTAAGAACTGCAGGGCCCTGCAGCATGGGATCAGACTGTTGGAGCTCCACTGAAGCCTGTGGTCTTACTAACATTTCTTACTGAGAGTCCTAAAATGCTAAACTGTGATTATAAATACCCCTCAAATGCTTTGATTTCTAAGCTGTATGTTTACTTTTCTGGAAGGGGAAGTTGCTGATTTACAGAAGAGGGATTTGGAAAATTTAATCCCTCAAAATTAAACCTTCTCCAAAGTACATATTCATATATGTCCAAAGCAATTTAATCAAGAATGAAACAGTGAGAAGGCATTTCTTAGAATGCGAATGCTGGCAAATTACTCAGTTAGGGAGTCAGACTGATACAAGCTGGGGACTCATTCTGGGTTAAAAGCTGCTCTGCAGAGGCCGTGGGATGGCTGGTGTGTAATGGTGACTACCCAACGTCAGAGTGAGCTGTAATGTGAGATCCCATGTAAAAGGAACATGACCAACCCAGAGCATCAGCATGTTTAACTTCTTCTAGCAGTAAAGGATAATAAGACTGTCTTTTTCTCACACTTTAACTTTTTGATTTATCTATCAGACTGTGTCTACAGGGGCCAGCTGGATCAGGGCTCCAAGCTGTGGATTCCTAAGGGGTTTTGTATCCATGTGTATTTCCAGGTGCCCGGATAAGAGCTTAGTCTCAGACATGGCCTGTAAAAGGTGGCTTCAAATGATAAATGATAAAATCTTGCATGTGGCCAGAATGGAATAAGCTATGTGAAGATTTATCAAGTCTCTGAGGGTGTTCTGCACTTCTCTGAATGGCTTAATAATAGCAAGACAACCTCTCTGGACATGCTTTGTAAAAGAAAAAGTTTTAATAATGACCAAAATAATACACATCACAGAACAAAGAAATATAAGTTGAACACAATGTAGAGAGCACTCTTACAATGGCTATGGCAGTCCAAAAAAAGCAATTGAGCTCCTTCCTGCAGTCTTTTTAGTACCTGATGATCTAGGTGGGCTATTTGGCACCTTGCCCAATGAAATTTGCAACAGGCTTTGAGGCACACTTCCAAAGCCCAAACAGTGCTCCTGAGCAATGAGAAGGCTATGGAAAGTTCTAGTTTAACTTCCTCACATGTTTAGAGGTAAGCTGAAACTCTTTTCCTTATATAGAATAATTTGCTTGGGTGTGGAAATGCATTACAACAGATGAAGTGTCAATGTCTGTAGCCTTTCAAGCAGTCCTGGGATCTTCTTTCCCAGACAGGCAGAATTTGTTCTTCAGATACCAATTATCCTAAAATAGACACCTATATTTGGCCAGACAAATTGCTTTCCATTCAGCAGAACTTGGATTTTAGGATGACATAGACATAAATGTCTATGTCATAGATGTCTTAAGAGAAGTGAATTCCCCCAAGCATTCCTGTGTTGTTATACACCTGTTAATACAAATGATGCCCAGATTGGATCCTAATTTAACACTCTGTATCAGGACTACAAACCAGTGGTATCGTCCCAGAATAATTGTGGAGAAGAATAATTATAAGAGAAAATTCTGGCTGATTCAGGCTTACCTCTTACCTGAGGTAAGGTACTTATGAAGGCATGAAAAGAAGAACAGACACATGCCTTTAAAACCATATTTTAGGCCATATTTCAGTAAGCAAAAAATTATTTTGTCCAAGTGGATGAAACACCTGTCAAGATTGAACACAATGCGTTATTTCCTCATGTTTAATAATTTTGATTCAAGCTATCAGTGTTAAAATTTTTCACTAATACTACTTTCTGTCAGAAACATAAAGTTCCAGAAGGAACATTTCTGAATATTTCTGTTAAAATGAAGTATTTTTCACTGATTTCTCCAGTTTAAATTTCTTGTATTTACTATTATTAATCTGTATGCATTACCCAACTACAAAAGCTGATGTCACAAAAAGCTGGAATTCTGTGATGCTCATCCTAGAATCAGATAGATTTATTTAAATTAAGATATTACTGCAAAACAGAGGATGTCTTTCAGATAATAACTTTTTTCAGATCCTGCACAGAGATAGAATTTTCTAATCCATTTAAATGATACTGGTCTGGTTTCAGGCATGGTCCATATGGCACTTGTTACTGTAAATACTGCTTTGATCTTTCTTTCCCCTTTACAGTTCCAATCTCATGGTTTGATATGTAAAGATTTTTCACCTGCCTCCTTACCTGGTATCAATCCCATGGGCAAACATTACCAGCAGCAATGAATATGAGCCAGCATTTGGTGTACTTTCATCAAGGCTTATTACAAATTATAGAAGTGATTTTCCAAGGGATCCCCCCAATATAATTTTCTCTTGCAGTTCAGGTTTGCACTCTCTGATGACTGTTTCTAAACCCTGTGGAAGGCCTGTGGCTATACCAACCTCAGGAGAGGGCAATGGTCATTGAGTGCTCATTTCTCACCAAACACTGGCTCAGTGTGCACCACAGCTGCAATAATGATGATGATGATCAATAAAGTAATGGATGTGTTTTAATAATTGAAATAAATGTAATGTAATCTACTGCACTAGATAGTATACTCACAGAAAAACAAAGAAAAAAAGAAAAAAAAGAAAAAAAGGAAACAAAAGGCAAATCATGCCCCAGTGGGTTTATAATCTTACAGTAAATCAAAGGATTGCAAATAGATATTAACGGGTAGGAAAAATTTTAATGAGTGCCTCCAGTGCATCAGCAGCCTAACTGCTCCCAAATAATTTGTTTTCTTATTATGAAATTCAGGTGAAAAATCATAGAAAATCAAGGTAAAATATCAGCCTACAGAGTTCACCTAGTCTATCCCCTGCCAAAGGTAGAAACCTCCACATTTATGCCATTCCTACATTTAAACAGATATATACACTATGTTGCATGTACTACAGCTGAGCAACCAATTGCAGAGTTTTATTAACTTTATTACTGCACACTTTCTCCTCATGTTTAATATGAACTTTACATGCCACAATTCATCAAAGAGATGAGAAACAGATTTTTCCATTATTCTTGACAGCAATTTTTTGCAAATCCTATAATGGCTTGAGTAGGAAGGGACCTTAAAGATTACCAGATTTCAAGCCCTGCGATGGGCAGGGACATCTTCCACTAGGCCAGGTTGCTCAAAACCCCGTTCAGCTGGGTCATGAACACTCCCAGGGCTGGGGGATCCACACCTTCTCTGGGCAGCCTGTACAAGTGCTTCATCACCCTCAGAGTGAAGAACTTCTTCCTAATATCTAATCTAAACCTGCCCTATGTCACTTTAAAGCCATTCCCTCTTGTTCTATCACCCTGTGCCCTTGTCAAAAATCTCTCTTTACCTTCCCTATAGGCCATTTTAGGCACTGGAAGGTGCTCTTAGTTCCCCCCAAAGCTTCTCTTCTTGAGGCTGAATAACCCCATAACAGAGGTGCTCCAGCCCTGTGAGCATCGTCATGGCCTCCTCTGAATTCATTTCACCAGGTCCATGTCCTTCCTTCCCTGCGGGCCCAGAGCAGGATGCAGTATTCCACGTGGGGAACATTTGCTAAATGAACAGAGTCATGCAGCACCAGTACAGCCAATGCAGCTTTTGTCACAGTCACAAAGATGTAAAGTACTTTCACATGCTTGTTTTAATTTGGGAACTGAATACTCTCAGAAGTCACTCTCAGAAGGAAAGGTAAGACCCCAAACCTTTGGAAATACATAATTGAGTAAAACTTTCATCACCTCCCTGGCTGTGTTATTGAGACAGGGGTAAGCTGTCTTACTAGAGCACATTAAGTAATCTTTCGAATCTGGGCAAAGTATGAGAGATATCTCTATCATGCATTATGATCAGGAAACCAAACTCCCTGGAGTTAAAAATATATGTGTGCACCTTCATCAATCTTATTTTGGAAGTATTACACCATTTTTCAAGATTTCTGAGCTTTGGTTTGTGTATCAATTAGGTCTAGAATCTCATCCATTTTCTCTGTAAGCAAATTATTATGACCAATGGCAAATTCTGCACTAGAGACACTCAAAAAAGTATTTTGAGTTTATTAGAAATGACTGAGTACAAGGCAGGCACAAGTATTAAAAGACAAAAAAATGATGTGAATTTTAAGACTATCCCAAGTAGACCCAGCAGCACCTAAAAACTGCTTGTTTGGAACACTGAACAGATCAGGAATAACAGTGCTTAAAACAGAATCAGGAATCCAGAGAAATTAATAAAAACTATTCCATTAATTTATGTGAGCTTTTCATAAGTGTCCAGGGTATTAGAGCTGCAAACCACTCAACAGAGTTTTAACTAACACCTTGTTCATGGACATGAAAATACAGCTGTTTCCCTAAAGAAAACACATTTCTCCTTTATTTCCTGCTTGGGGGCAGTGGGTGCTGGGTGCTGCCCAGCCCACCCTGTGGGGTTTGAGCTGTGCAGCTGCTGCCTGCACTTGTCTCCTCTTCCCATTTCACCATTGCTCAGCACATCTATTTGGAGCAGAACTAAAGTGTTTGCTCTCCAAGTGAACCCAGAGGAATGCAGAGGGAATGAAAGGGCCAGCAGGACTCCACTCTGAGCAGTGACTGTGGAGTGCTTGAGGCTGTTTTCTCTTATTTTCTCCCATAACTTCTATAATAAATTTATTTGGTTTTAACTTCCCAGAGTTGGGGGTGGGGCAGTGTGATGTGTGGGTGTTCACTTGTGATGGAGGGAGTTGTGCAGAAAACTTTTCAGATGTAATTCCTTCACTTCAGAACATTGATTTCCATTTATCATCCATTTCTCCTCCTCTCAGCTTCTTTCACTAGGGTTTTCCTTGCAGTCTCCCAGTTCGCCAGACTAGCTCATGGCTAAATCCTAAAATGTATTTTTCCATCTTATCTTCTTTTCCCTGTTTTCCCTGTTCTTTTCCCTGTTTCTCTCCTCTGTCCTTTGAATGATGGGTTCAAAGGAAGTACTGTAATCCAAAAAAGTAATCCAAAAGGATCCGTCTTCTTGTTTACACACCTCATTGCAATTCCTGTCTGCCTTCTGGGCTGCCTGTACTGGATGTACCACCACATACCACTGATTCCTTGGATCCTTCAGAAGAGTTTGTTTATTTAGGCTATTTTGTTGCAGCTGAATTCATCTGTCAAAGACAAATGCTAACCCATAGATTAACATTTGTTAAGAATTTCCTGGGCCTGACCGATAAAATGATTAAGGAAAAGAAAAGATGCTTCATGATGCTACAGAAAATGACAATGTTAATTTTAGCAGATTTAAGATCTAAAGCTGAAATGAAATAACACTTTAAATGGCAAAATTGAATGAACTAAAAAATGCACCATGCAGAAAACATTCCATCTGACTCCCAACTGACATCTTAACTAAATAATTTTAGTAAACAAATAAGAGACAGGATTTAAAAGAAACAGATTGAAAGGGAATGAAAGCATCTGTATGAAAGCTGAACCCCATACTTTTATGAGTTACAGCTGATATCAGAGAATTACTAAGCAAATCTCTCATTCTCATCAAATGACTGGAAGATCTGGCAAAAAACTCCAGATATTCCCCAAGTAACTTCCACGTTGCCATACAAGGGGGATGTTTTCCACGCTGTGGCTCTTATGCAGTTATTTCATTGCCACACTGATTTTTCTAATGCTCTGATGAACAAACTACTTTGCAAACATTCTGATTTCAAAATCCCTTATGGCTAAAGAAACAAAAAGAAGACCCACTTTGACATCCCAGTGAAATTTTCTGTGATTGTAATGAATTCTTGAAAAACCCTCACTGACTGTCCTCATTTCCCAGTGTCAGCACAATGTCAATGTGCAAGTCATGGATATCTGTCCCCCTATAGCAGGGTCATCCCTTGCGTGCTGTGGGTTTGATCATGCAGTCTGTATTCATGAAACAACTTTAATTTTCCACAAGCCAAAGCAAATTTTCTGTAACTTCAAGCTTTGTTTCATTATTTGAAAAATTAGGTACTATTGACTACAGGCTGGCAGATAACCTGTTACCATTTTTAGCTGCCTTTTTCATGAAACTGGCAGCATCTTTCTCTGTTGAGGCTGAGATTCTTTACTATTTAAAAGTTTTCCTCAGAAGGAAAAAGACACCTTTCTCTCCATCCCTAAACTGCTTATCTCTGCCCTGACATTCATATTCCCTTTACATATATATATATAGATATATACTTTTATATATATATAAAAGACAATGCTTGATGAAGACAGTGGATAATTGTGTGAGTCTGGCATGATGGTTGGTGTTACGTATCTGGTTTTCACCTGGGATAATGCATACCATTTAGGGAGTTTTCCTTCCTGAAATTAATGGATGTAGTTGAGTCACTTCATATTAATTTATTTCTAGCTCACTTGTAAACAATTTAGAGCAAAAGCAAGCTCTGTATTCTGCTATTCTGGGATTTGTCCCGAGATCCCAAAGGTCTGCTGGTACTGAGATGGAAAATTTTCTCATTGTCTCCCACAGTCATGCCTCCAGCATCACAGCCCAGTGGAAGCTCCCCTAAAAGCTTTTGTCAAGCAGTGTATTTTTCCTCTGAGGAAAATTCCAGTCAGACCTTCTGGGAACAGAGGCCAGCTCTGCATCTCCGTGGGCAAAGTAGGATCCATGGAGTGCATGTCCCACAGCACAAATGCCTCCTACACTCACACCCAGAGCCACAGCAGGGCTGTCACAGCTGCATCATCCCAGCCTGAAGCTGCTCCCTGCTGTGCTGAGGCACATTCCTGCTGGGAACTGAAGCACTGGAGCTCAACGGTGCAGTGTTCCAGAGGGAGAGTGAAAGAGCACAGGAGGAATAGAGAACAGCTCTTCAACAGGAAGGGTTGGGCTGCTCCCTTCAACATCCACCTAGATGCAATATATTCTGCTTTAGTACCCCAATACATCAAACCTATCAAGCTTTGCTTTTACTGGAGCTCTTCGCTAGAATTATTCTGTTTAATTATTTTTTAATGCTCGACCACTGAGAAGGATGAAAGAACAAGTTCACTGTCTCTCACTACCTTCCTCAATGGAGCCAATGAAGATTTTTTGCATTTTTATGGCTTAAAAATTACTTAGTAAATCTTTATAGACTGAGGAACAGTAAAAGCTCTAGCTATCTTTTAGGCAGGAAAAAAAATCCCCACATATATGAGGATAAATTATTGAGTTTAATACATCTCACTTCTCACTAAATAATGTTAGCACAGTATTCAGAGAAATATTGGAATAAAAATGAATGGAGACCCATTATAATATTACATACAATTTGTCTGATATATTTAATCATCTTTATGCCTTCCACAGGATGAAATAAAAAAGTACTTTCAGGGAGAATCTCGATGACAGCAATACAGGTAAGTGGTAGGTCAAAACCATGTTTTTACCCTGAGTTTTCAGTCAACAGATTTAGTGCAAGCACATACTTCTTTCAATTTATCCTATGCATAGAAAAGAGATTTTTAAAATAAGATATTAAGGTGACAATATACCAAGGAAGTGGCAATTCTGTGCAGTGACTTCTGCAGCTTAAAATGTTGACTGCAATATGCTTGGCTAGAAGATCATAGTAAAAATCAAATATTCACAAAAAATTTACATTAATTTATATCTGGATTTAGTGAACATCCCTCCATTTTAGGTGGAAAGAAAAAATCATGATATTTTCCAGTGTAAAACCTGCTGAAATAGCCATGGTTTCTGAGATTACTAATATACGTGGTCTCATTTTGATGTTTATTAGCTAATTTTAAATGATTTTTAAAGTACTTCATGTTTTTAAAGAGGCTTTTTCAATTGGTTTTGGTAAAGAACAAAAAGTAAAAACTGCCTCTTTGCTTTTTCAGGTACTTTCAACTTCAATGAAAATCAGAAAATGCCACAGTTAATGTCTACACACTCCTTCACTGATGATAACCATTCCTCCTTGTTCCTGAGAGAGCGTGTGCATTTATACATCCACATCCAACTGCACACAGACTATGTTTTGGATTTGGGTTTGTTTTTTTCTTCTTCTTTGGAAAGGAAAGGAGGCAGGGAATTCTCCTCTGCTCATCCCTTGCCAGACAAACTTCTACTGGTGAAAACCCCTGAGCAAGGAGAGCAAGGCGATTTTCAGATCCCTGGCTGAAAGGCCTTGAGAGTTTGAGAGTAAAAAGTAGCTGAGCCAGGGGACTAAAGGCAAGGAAGCAAAACTTTCTAAGTAACATCTGGGGAGGCCAAAACAGAAGATGTCCAGAAGTCACTTCTTACAATAGGATCACTGCATTAAAAAAAAATCCATTAAAAGTCTTTGAGGCAGGCAACAGAACTCAAAATAGCACCTCATTCTCCAGATGACAGGCAACAAAATGGTAACTGGTGTGACAGAAAAGTATTTGCCTAAGAGAAACCTCTGCCAGAGAACCAGAGTACCAGGTACCTCAAAACCTCAAAGTAAAGCTAGAAATAAATTGGCAATCATTGATTTTAACTAATAAAATCCATATGGTATTAACACTCTGCCATCCTTTACAGGTAAGCAGATTTAGACAAATATTCCTGATAGATAATCAACAATACTACTGTGGTCAGCAGGAAAATGTTTCCACAATGCTCTGAAGGAAATCATTAAAATAAAACTTCTTCATACAACCAAAACAAATATGTTTGAACGTTTCAAAGAAGAATCATATATTCTGGACTTGGGGCTTGATTTATTTGCCAAAATTTTCGCAACAAAGTCATGAACCTAATGCTTCTGTAGTACCTGCAGGTTAAGCAGGATTTGCTCTGGCATCAGCACTGGCACTAAATATCCAGGGTTAGACAACTGAGCCCTTTGTCTTGTCCTATTTGAAGATGAAAACAACAACGGAAATGTCTCAAAATATCTTAGAAAATCAGCATTCAAGGTTTTAATTCAGCAGTAGAAAATAAGGACTTTTCATTGGTAAGGAGACTGACTTTTTACTGTGGTCATATGGGTTCCACAATATTGAAAGATATAGACTAACCATAACCAGATTCTTTGATTAAGACATTTTGACTAGGCTAAATACACAGTTTTACAGTAGGAAAATCTCTCTTGTTGTCAAACATTCTGTAAAGACTTTGCATGAATACATCTGCATCTACCAGTCTTGTCTGCCATACTTTTCTTTCTCCTGAAGAAATAAACTTCAGATTATTTTCAATCTTTCTTCTTAGTGACTCCAAGCTTAAAGCATCTTTTTCAGTAAATGCAACTATCAAAGAATTTATTATAGATTGCAGGAGACATTAAAATGTCAATAATTAAACACGGCAAGAACAGAAATTTTGAATGAAAACTGCTCATAGAGTGCTGCTCTCTATCTTCAAAATATTTTCCAATTATTTTCCAATAAATTCAGATGAGTTACTGCTTTATTCTTAATTTTTAACATGAATGCAGAAGATCCATAAAAAGGATTATAGTTTCACCCAAAGGAACACCAGAGTTTCAGGAATAATTTATCTATGCTTATTTATAGCTATTTCCAATTCTGAGATTTTTTATTTTTTGATAATTCACAGATTCATGTTGATGAGTGTAGGATTCCTCTTCAAAATTGATTATATTTACTCACATCAGAAATGCATTGCCTTCTTTGTCGGTCAATATTCATTCTCCTGGAACTTCAGATTTTATTATTTGATGAATTCTCCAAGCACCTTAATGTTTTCAAACCCAGGAGTATTGAAAACTCATAAAACAAATGCTTGTCTCACCTTATCTTATCAGGATCAAATACTGAAGATACATGAATACCATTCTATCCTCTTCAAGGTATTGAAATCCTAAAGTCAAGTACAGCCTGCTGACATTTCACTGTTTTTTTATTCAGTGTCTTCCTCGTACCTTTTGAAATATGAGAGTGGGACACACTCAACTGAAACTCACTGTCAGCTTCTTGAGCCATCCATAGTAATACACTTAACTGGTTTGTCATGACTATTCTAAAATATTTCTCTTTATTCCTTTATGATAGATATAGATCTTTCCTTACTGGTCACTTGAAATATACTACTTTAAGGCAGTATGTCAAGAATGTTGGAATAAACCTGCAATAAAAAGATATGTTGGCAATAAAAGGAGTTATGGCAACAAAAATGGCAATCTGCCTCTTGCTTTTAACAGTGAATGTAAAATATGGGTAAGGGTTCTTATTTCAACAGCAATCAATTCATAAATACATAGACACAAATCATTAGCATTTGCAAACAAACATTGCCTCTTTTCCAGGAGCTGAGAACCTCAAGTGCAATGAATGATGCTTTTCATATTCCAAATCAATATATTATTTATATTTGTTTTGCATTTGCTTCCAAAATCAATTAGGACTTCAATACCATTAATAATATTACAAGGGTGCATGCTCAGTCACACAATCTGATACTTGAAATATACTTCTTTCTTCAAGAATTTGATACTCTGTTCTTGAAATAGTTCCTTTAAGTCTCAAAGCTAAAAGGGAAAGTAACAATCCAATATAGATTTCAGCAGTAATGGAATGGTCACAAGACTGCCTAGAGGAAGTCACAGCAGAGGCCATTTTTTTTTCTTATATGTATGGACTATTAAATATTCTTAGCAACTACTGACTGTTATTGGAAACCCTGAATTAAAAAAATCCTGTTGTAATCAGCAAGCATTAGGGGATGATCTCCAACATCAGACAAGTTAGTGCACAGCCCTGTTCCCTTCTGGGGATTACAAAATGAACTACAACCAGCTGATTTTCCCACTCTTCTATCTCTTCAGTGCTCTCCTTATGTCTTTTAAAATTCAGCCAAAATTCAGTGGTATTTAGGTTTTGCAAATACAATCTCCACTATCCATCTCCAGCATTACACTGAGGAGTAATGTTTGCTGCTTTGTTTTTCAGCCATGAATTCTGCTTAGAGAGCAAAAGCTTCCATCTCCACCCTCCAAAGAAGAAAGAGACATAGTCTGGGTTTGCCAGCATGCAGCAGTATTCTGGGGGCTCTGCTGCTGCTCTGGGATCAGGAAACTGCCCAGGCACAGGGCCCCTGTGCTTTGCCTCCTGTTTGGAAGGGACATGTGGTGTGTCTGAGCACACCTTGGGGCGCAAGAATTGGGCAGCAGCAGAGGCACCTCAGACAGCACAGCAGAATGTACCAGGGTGTTATCAGCAGAAAATCAGCATGGGCATCGTTATTGACCAGTTTGTCACTTTGTGGAGCACACAAAAGGCTTTTCTCTCCTGTCCCTTGCTCCAGTATAAATCAGGATGAATCCTGTTGAACACTGTCAATTTAGGCTAATATTAACCTGGAGCAAATGTCTTTATCAATCCGTTTTATGTATACTGAGAGACAGGGATTTGTTGTTGTAATTATATTTTTTAAAAGATGTGAGTTGCATAAATCGCATAATCATTTCCTCTGCCTATAATGGCTGTAATCTGCAGTTCAAGAAGATTTCTAATTAATATTAATTCCCACCCCGTGGACCGTGTGTTTTGGCAAGTAATTAGGTCTGAAGGGATGGCCAAGCACACTGATCCTCAAATTCTGAACAATTTAATTACAGGCTTGTTTTCTGCATGGAGCTGCAGGAGACATGAGTTTAGTAGAGAGCATCAGTGCAGTCCTGCTCCAGAGGCTGGCTCTGGAGCCAGAGCAGAGAGTGCTCTGCAGGAGGGGAGCAGGGCAGGCTGATAAGGTCTTTTGCCCAAAACCACTGGATTCCAGGGGAAGCCAAACTCTCAGCTGTGAGTGACCACCTGGAGGCTGCTGGGTCAGACTGCTGAGTTTGCTGCAAATGCCTTCCTAAGAGAAGCTGGCTAACACTCAAAACAGAAAGTAGCCATTCAAAAGGAAGAATGCATTGAATTTTAAAGGGTTTCTACAACAAAGAAGCTGCCTTAGTCATGGATTTGCAGAATAATTTTGCATGACTCTCACATGAGAAACTACCCTCTTTACTCTTTAAGAAATTAAGTAATTTCTTAGATTGTTTAATATTTTTGTTAGCATGTTTGACTCATCAAGGTAATGCTGAGGCCACTTACAAGCACATGTTACTGTTCTAAATAAGAAGGAAACCTCCCCTGTTCCAACCCATCACTCATTAGCAGTTTCTTTGATGCCAGATAATGGGATCTTCACTGATAGGGGGAGTTCTGAACCCTCCACCCACTCTCTTTAACACATTCTAAAGAAATCGTGAAAATTAACACCAGTAAAATCATGTTACATGTCTCACTCAAATGTTCAGAGATGAAAGAGAATCCAAATAGCTTCTGCCCAGTCAGAGGTGCCAAAAAAAGTGCTCCAAGTACCAGAACAGAATTGCTAATTTTTCAGTGACATAAGTGATAAAGAGTGATAATACAGGCAAATAGTTAAATGTGTAATGATTAGTAACAAATGTTTTATAAATGATTAAATGTGTTTGCACAGGTGGTTCAGAAAGTCCTTACTTGTAAACTCTTTACTTTTATAAGCTGAGAGTAATTGTGGTGGATTTTAGCCAAGATTTGCACCTGTTGGAATTGCTAAATATAAACAACATGAATAAGAACATCTGACTGGGATCATAATAATTAAAGATCAAGAGAAGAAAAAAGAATAAAGTATTATTCCTAATATGTGTTGGTATTTCCTCACAGGATACTACCTGCACTATCAAGCATACTCACAGACTTTGATGGCAGAGTCAGAGTTACCTGAATACACCTACCAGAAGTAGAACACAAATAAGGCACTTTTAGTATTGTGTTAAACTTGCTTCCATTTCCAAAAGCTGCAGTAACTTCAATGATCAAGGACTGGTAGCAGTTACGAAAGGTTTCTGATTGGTTATGGTCTTCCTACTGTTAAACAATGATTTCAGTGAGTTACACCTTTCAAATCTCCTGAATTTTCTGTGAATTTGAAATCAACATTTGCTTTACCTGACAGAAAAATAGCAGGCTACAGTATTGCTGCCAGTCCTGCTGTGCATCTTGAGTTAAACTGTTATTATTTGGAAAACCCTCTGTTCACCATATTCAATAGATATTTTGTTCCTAAAGGTACACTACAATTTTTGACATAATACTCTTGATGATTTCTATTAGCCTAGATAATATATAGCATAAACTACCACACACTGAGGATGTTGAAAAAAATAAAAGATCAGAAAAACACAGTACATGAGTCCACACTCCCCAGATGTTTTGTGAAATGAAGAAGACATGAAAAGAATAGTTTCATCCCTCCTTCCTCTCCTCTCTCCATTCCTCTCTCCATTTCTTCCTTGCTTCAGCTTTTTTACTGGCAAACACAAGTAAGAATGAATTACAGGAATTAAAAATTAATTATATGACGCCTTTTCTGCTTTGTAAGATGATTCTAATGAGTCATTTTCACTTAAAAACTTTGCTGAATCTTAGTTATTTATTGATATTTACTGATTTTCCATTTCTAAATACAAGACCCCATTCATCAAAACACAGAAGGAGATGCATAATTTTAATTAAACAGTGGAATTCAAATCCAAAGCAGACAGTAAAATGTCAAAGGCATCTCTTTGACTTGTGTTCTCCAGTGGATTGCACAAAGTATGCTTACTGAGGGATAATGCAAAAGCAGGGAGGTAATGCATTCTAGAAGTCAGTGCTCCCAACTCATTCCAAATTTTGGGCTCCTTTATGTGCTATATAATTGTTATAGAGGCTGGAAATAGTCTCGAGTCATATAAGAAGAGCAGTTACAACACAGACACAATATCAGCATTCTTGGCAATATTTCAAGTGCATGTGTGGAAATTACTACCATTTAATTTCAAGCTGGAAAAAATGAATATGTTAAGGAAAAGAGTAATATTGTTTACAAGGCCTTTACTGGTCCTCATTAGCAAGGTGACATCAATGATATGTTGACAGATACAGATACAGACTGTACAAATGCAGTCAAGGCTCCCTTGACAGTAGTGAAAAATCTTTTTGATTGAATAGTTCTTTTTTGGAAGGACACTTTTCCCTCAAAATTAAATAAGTGAAGAAGTGCTGGATCTCCTCTGATAACATTACTAGAAATATTGTACCTCTTTTCTGAATATGATGAGATTTACAGACACTGGGTGTATGTAAACATCAATTATACACAACCAACATAAAAATTAAAAATAAAAAAAATATTAATAGCTTTAAAATAAAGGATGAATACATAAAGAAAGACTTTCAATTGTAACATTCCAGTAAGCTTTCTGACATGGCAGAAACTGTATCTGACATTATGCAAAAAGAATGGGAAGCCAATCGTAAATTTTATATTAATACAGCACAGATTGTTCTTTACTGAAACCAGGAAAGAAGAGTGGAAGAGAAATACCACATGGGATGCTGTCACAGAAAAGAAAAAAAAGCAGGATAGGTTAAACCTACTGAATACACTAAGGCCAAAAAAGTAAACAAAGAAAAAAGGAAATATATGAAGAAAGATAAAGCAGTACAAGACGATCTATAAAAAGATAACAGAGGCTCTGTTGATAGATACTGAAAGCAGAAACAGCAGCACTGAAGGAAGACATGAGAACATTTTACCAAACTGCTTAAAAATACAAGTAAAGTACAATGAGGAGCAATGTCTGGAAAAAGTAAATCTCACCTTATTTTAAAGACAGAACACCTCCCGAACACTGCAAAAAATATCCCACCTAATTTTTCCAATGAAAGAAGATAGAACTTGATGCCTGTTTTGTCATAGCCAAATCTTCATGAGCTTAAAGTAGTTGCTGAAAGATGAAGAAAGTTAAATTAACACATGCAATTCAAATCACTGTAGCACAGATATGAGGAAATTAAATGGACAGCATGATATTTGGAGATATCCCTATGGTTCAATGGGAAGCAGAAATAACACAATCTGCTCTTGTTTCCATGGAAAGTCTTCAGTGCAGCCAACTCTGCTGCTCTGAAGTTGCCACTCAAACCAGACACAGGAAACATGGCAAACATTTTCTCTAATTGATCCTGTGCAGACAAGACCTTCCTTCTGCCAAGCAACACACAATAAAGTGCAAGATGGTAGATGCCTCCCCTTCTGTACTGTGTGGGACTCGATTTAATGATGGATTATCATGGCAAGCAGTAATCCCCTGTGAAATCTCTTGGATGGTGATTCTGTGAAAGTATGAAGCAGAAGTGTGCCATGAAGTAGATGCAGCTGGGAGAAGATAAATCTTGGTGACAAAGACTGGACCTTCTTCTCCCCCACCCTCCGTCACCACCCTCATTCCTCCATTGGAATGGTTTCTGTTACTGGATCACTACTGTGGAAATGGTTATTTCAGTATAAATGCAGGCAGAGGAGATGGAAGGGTTTGCAGCCAAAATCTGTCTCGTCGTGAAAGGGCTGTCTTACACTTTTGCCAAACAGGCCCAACAATTAATAAATTAGAGATAGGCAATGCCACAGATGATAAATTATCTACACAGAATTCTCTCTACTCAAAAGCTGAAGCTTTTACAAACTTGCATAACGCCATTTAAAATGCAAAATAAATGCATTATTTGTATAAGTTAAAACCAACAAACTATTTCCCATACATATTACCGCACAGAAGGATTTCATAACTAAAAGCCCCACTGAAATCAAGTGCAAGAGCCCTCAAATACAGTGCAAAGTCCTAGAAAAATAATGCACTCATCCTGTGCAAATGGCACAGCTATCAGTATAGGTGTCTGTGAAAGCTATTTAAAGTATTGACTTAATAAATTAGAAATGAAGAAGCCTTAAAATGAGTACGGGTAATGGAAACAGTACACACTGATTTAAGGAAGAGAAGGGACACAGATCTATTTTTCATGGTTCTCCAATAAAGAAAGAATCAACCCAAAACCTCTGTTTGGCTCCAAAGGGCTGAACCTATGGCACTCTGCAACACAGTCAGGGTTGGGGGATCCTGTTATGGGAGCAAAAAAGACTTTCAGAAACCAGCCAGACAGGATATGATTTGACTTCTGGTTTATAGGCTTGCCAGCTCAGTGACAATGTTTACTGGGAGCATGAAAAGGGGTTGCAAACATATGGCAGAAGAAAAACTGCACAAGGGAGCTGAACCAATAACCTTCTTCATTCTATTTTAGCTCAAGCACAATAGCTGCTTCAAGTGTTTAGTAACACTTTCTAAGTATTACTAAATTAACATTTAAGTGTTAGTTTCAGATTAAGTTTTATTTCCAGATCAATGAAAAACTAACAAATAATCTGGTTTTGACTTGGTCTTGATCCCTAAATTGTCAGTGAAATATTCTTTTCATACAGAATAATGAGGGTCAATCAGACTCACCTAAATTAAACTTCTCTCCTCCTCTGGATATTGTACTACAAAAATAAAAACTGGAAAATATATTCATGTCCAAAGATGCTTTAAAGGAAAAAAAATTATTCTGAAGTCTACTTAGATTTCTGTATTTCTCATTAAACATATCTAGTAATCATAAACAAATAAAAATCTCTGTAGTATTATTTTCACAAGCTTTCATTCTCATTTTAGGGAAGGCTTCAAATAAATTAATTTAAAATTACTTTGAGATTAATTTATGGGGGGAGAGTAGTTAACAAAGAAAGGCTAAAACTGGTCCAAATTACATTTTCCAAGAAAACATCAGCTGATGCCCAGATTTACAAAAGAGTTCAATATTCATATGTCAAGGGAAAAAGAATCCAAAGCTGTCACAAGCATCAAAAAGGAAGCAGGATGACTCTTAACATCTTTTGAAAATGTAGCTCCATCTGTGGATGTTAGAACTTTACCTTGACTTATTTGAGGAATTTACAGGTTAATGTCCATTTAACAACACAGAATTTCACAATCTTTCCCATGATAACAATATTCAAGTTTTGAAGGCCCTGAACTCCCCTCCAAAGTAACTTCTGTTTTCCTTATATTTAGTTCCTTTCTTTCAAAATCCTGGCCAGTCTACTTACTCTTCAACTCTTAACCCATTTTTCTATCACATTCTTTGTACTGCAGGTTATCTCTTCAACTACTCACAGAGATTTCAGCGAACTCATCCCATTTGTGCATGGCATCTTGAGCAGATTTATAACACAAATTTTGTCTCAGAAAGTATATATATGGACAGAATGTTTTGACAGCAGTCAGTTTCTTGTATAGTTGATAAGACTGTAAAATTTTGTCTATTGATGTAAAGCTTAGTTTGAGAGATTAGAGAACATTTCCGGATGTTTAGTAATTCAGGATGTCCTATAAACCTCTTTGTTTATCTGAAACACATTTTCAAAGTCACGAGGGGGAAGTAAAAAACCACTGAAAACTAAATATCACCCCCTTTATTAAGAAAGCTGAGATATTTCTTCTATACAAGATAACATTGTTCTTCTGTGGATGGAGGAATTATTTTATAAAAATGTACAGAAGAACATTTCATAGCATGGTTAAAATTGTGATGCCTTAAAGATATAAAATATAATCAGAAAGGTTTTCAGGGCGCACTATTTTCCACTAACCCATCTGATATAGTAAGAAGGAAAAAATTAACAAGCTTTCAGGCTCACAGATCTTAAACTGAAGAGGCAGAACATGTTTGGAAGTGCAAACCAGCAGTGACACCTTTTTCTCCTAAATTTATGTGTGTGCAAGCACTGTGCCCTTGTGACAGCATTATTAAGGTCAAATATTCTTAAACAACCTAAGAGAAGTCTATAGGTCTGGGTGTCAGCAGGAATCTTCCCACCAACTTTAGTGCCTAGGTTGATGTCACCTTTGGTAATTGTTCCTGAATTTGGGCCTGAGTTGAGGGTAGCACTGGCCAGTCTCCCAGTGGCAGCTTTAGGATTTCTCAAGACTTAAACTCAGGTGCAGATCATGGCTCCCTTCTGCCAATGAGCTCTGGTAGCTCAAACTGAAATAAAAGTCAGTCTAACTTGAGAATCCAAGCAAAAACCAGTAAAAATTGGAGACAAACACTAAAAAGAAGTAGTTCTGCTCCTGAGGAATCTTCTCAGCCTGCTGTGGTAGGAGATTTGCAGTTAGATGCTGGATGAGAGAAGCAGAGCAGCAGTGACAACGTACAGATAGATGGCTATGGCACAGTTTCTACTGGATTACTTCAGGAAGAGTGGGTTTGGATCAGTTTAAGTCAAGTCCAGTTTAATGTCTAGAAGTGCCTCATCCAGCCTCTAAACTGCACCTTTTTTTATGAGCACCTGTTAACAGCTACCAGACATAAGCTCAAATAGAGGCCAATGATTATGAGCTGACAACTACAGGGAGGCCAGATGTGAGGGTGAACGTAAAAGTAAGTACAGGGGACTGGGAAGCAAAAAAGGCAGTAAGGCATCTACATAATTTGCCAAGTTTCTATGAAAAAAAACCACCCAATTTTTATTCAAAAGCACAACTACACTTGATTTATACACTGTTGTTCACCTTGCTCCTACCTTAGCCTCTCAGCAGACTAAGCAGATTTTCATGACACTAGATTTCTTGTGTCTATATGCCCACGCTTCATTCACATCTATATACGTGAGCTGGAGCAGCATATGGCTCTTTAGGCAAACTGGATATCAGTTACACATAAAAACCCAAATGTTACTTCCCTGGCTTTGGTGAAGTTATACACTGAATTGTTTCAGCAGCACAGTACAACTTTAATGCTAAAGAAACCACAACAACACATGCATATTTTGCTCCCAGTTTTTGGTTTGTTTTTTTTTTTTCTACATCCCAGTTGGCATTTTCTGATTAGAAATGACAAATAATTGCTCAGATATTTGCTTGTATCATTCCTTTTGTTATGAAACTTCTGTATCGACTTATCCTGAGCAAAGTTTTGAAAAGCTTCAAGTCTTCTTATCTGGAGCCCCAAATCATTGGCTGAAAATTTATTTTGAGTTCCAGTTCACCTAACTTCAAGATATCCTTGCTCATGACTTTGCAATTACCTTAGTAATTTAACTGAAAATCTTCCTTTTTTGACAGATCCTGAATCTCAAATGTTCATGTGACTTTGTAGCTTGTATTTACTAAATTTTAAACCCATATTGAACCAGTTAAATCACACATTCTTTCTTCCTAATCCCAGTCACATCAAAACTTAACCTTTAAATTCCTGCACCTTGCTCTCTCAAATCCATTATAAAACTTCCAAATATGAGGAACTGACCACAAACATTAGAAAGCTTCTTCATGTCAAAAACATACTATTTGCTTCCTGTTTGAACTTTAAAAACCTCAGCTTCCGTTCATTTAATCTTCTTGGGGCTTTGCAAGCATTTTTGAAGAGTCCTCCTTACCCGGTTGCTGTCTGTTAAGGAGGATTTGAGAGGGCATCTGATTTCAATTTCATTTTGTTCCATATGCTACACTGTTAATGTGATTACTGCTTCCGCATTTCAGTCTTTAATTAGAATTTGTTACCTGACAGAGCTTAGTTTCAACACCATGATCTTTCTTTTACATGCAGTTGAAACATGTTTGCAAATTATACTTCAGGTGAAAAAAAAAACAACCAAACAAAACCTTCGGAGTAAATTGCTTACAGAATAGGATAATAGGATGATAATACCCAGAGGAATTTTCCTTTCTATCAGATCTAAGCATATTCACTTCCAAGCCCTCATAAGTGCAATCCACAAAGTTACGCAAAGAGACGGAAACAGCGGAGCCAGCGCCGCTTGCACCACAAAGGTCACTGGAAACACAGCATCCCTTCTGACTTCTAAAGCCCGGGCTGTTCAGTTATAACTTGTGGATCGTAACAAGTATTTTATTATTTTAAAAGTTCTGCAAGTGTACGTGCCTTCACTACGCACAGGTTTGCTCTATAAAGAATATGATCCGGGCACAATAAGTGAGTGTGTACCAGACCGCAACTCCCTTGGGGACACCGCGTTTCTGGGTGCAGGTGGAGCACAGGAGAGAGGCACGGGGCAGCTGCTCAGACTGGGAATGCCCACAGGTAAAGCACCGGGTCGCTCTCTTTGGCAGGGTGATGACGATGAAGGAGCGTAGCCGGGGTCCAGAGCCGGGAGCACCGCTCCTG
>JANPWX010000653.1:18484-187186 GCA_024734555.1 Trochalopteron elliotii | reverse complement strand
GGGGCGGGGGCTCCGCCGGGCTCTCTAGGACGCCGGCGCCCCGCACACCCACCATGGATCTGCTGCTGTTGGTGAACACGAGCCTGGGCTCTCCCAACGAGTCCCTGGCGCTGCCCCCCGCCTCGCCGTCCTCCTCGGCCCTCCTGCAGCCGCCCTCCCCCTACTCGCCGGCGGCCGTGGCCAGCCTGGCGGCCGTGGTGGGCTTCCTCATCGTCTTCACCATCGTGGGCAACGTGCTGGTGGTGATAGCTGTGCTCACCAGCCGGGCGCTGAGAGCCCCCCAGAACCTCTTCCTGGTGTCCCTGGCCAGCGCGGACATCCTGGTGGCTACCCTGGTCATGCCTTTCTCCTTAGCCAACGAGCTTATGAATTACTGGTACTTCGGCAAGGCTTGGTGTAACATTTACCTGGCGCTGGACGTGCTGTTCTGTACCTCGTCCATCGTCCACCTGTGCGCCATCAGCCTCGACAGGTACTGGTCGGTCACACAGGCAGTGGAGTACAACCTCAAACGGACACCACGGCGGATCAAGGCCATCATCCTCACCGTGTGGCTCATTTCAGCCATCATCTCCTTCCCACCATTGATCTCTGTGTACCGGGACCCTGAAGGAGATGTCTTTCCCCAGTGCAAGCTCAATGATGAGACATGGTACATCCTCTCGTCTTGCATTGGCTCTTTCTTTGCCCCCTGCCTCATCATGGTGTTGGTCTATATCCGCATCTACCGCGTGGCCAAGCTAAGGACCAGGACCCTCTCTGAGAAGCGTACGATGCCAGAGGGGTCCTCCCAGACTGAGAACGGCTTGAGCCGCACTGCTGGTGGCTGCACGTCCCTGAGGATGCAGCTGGGGGAGAACGGACATTATTCAGTGCACCACTGGCGAAAAGCCTCTGAGCTGGAGGACATTGAGCTGGAGGAGAGCAGCACCTCAGAGAGCAGGCGGAGGCGGAGCCGGGAGGAGCATCGCCGCAAAAGCAAGAGCCAGTCCTTCTCCTACTCGTACTCCTCCAAGCACTCCAGTAGCCGTCTGTCCCGTGCCAGCAATCGCTCCATGCAGTTCTTCTCCTATCGCCGTCGCCGGAAGCGTAGCAGCATCTGCCGTAAGAAAGTTGCCCAGGCCCGGGAGAAACGCTTCACTTTTGTGCTGGCTGTGGTCATGGGGGTCTTTGTAGTTTGCTGGTTCCCTTTTTTCTTCAGCTACAGCCTCTATGGTATTTGCCGGGAGGCATGTGAGGTCCCTGAGACTCTCTTCAAGTTCTTCTTCTGGATTGGGTATTGCAATAGCTCCCTCAACCCAGTCATCTACACCATCTTCAACCAGGACTTCCGCAGGTCCTTTAAACACATTCTTTTTAAGAAGAAGAAGAAGAACTTCCGGCATTGAGCTGGAGGGATGGATTTGCCTTGAGCAGGAGTAGAGTTAAAAGAGAAGGCTCAGTGCTGGAAAAGAAGGGAGGGAAGAGAATGTGGGGCTTGGGCTTAGGGAGCGGGAGGAGGACTCACCCCCTCAGTGGAGCAGGGTGATGCTGTGGGGAACAGAGATGGTGTCAGGCTGAGGGCACTCACTGTGGTACAGAATGGTGACACGGTGCTGGGGAGCAGTGCTGGAGTGTGGAGGGATAAAGGGGGAGGGAGTGATTGTCTTTGAACCCTGACAGAGGGCACGGGGAGCCCCACAGAGCAAAGTAGGCTGAGACACTGAGTTTGGGAGGCAGTGAGCTTTAATGGGCTCTGGAATTTTGTGGGAAAACAAAAAGAGACATCAAGAGGAAAGGGTTAAGTGGCAGTGGTGGCAGAGATTTGAGTATTTATAAATAGGGCAGCTGGGGCCTATGGTGGATATGTCCCAGTAAAAAATTGGCTTTTACTGCTTGTGTGGGGAAGGAGAGTGCAAAGTACCACGCACTGACAGTGTTTTGATTATAAAAGGATTTAAATGTTTGCCAAAAAAACCCTAAAGAACAATCCAAACTCTTTTATAAATAAACCTTTGTACTGTTAAAACCTTCTGAATCATGATTTTGCACAAGGGATGAAGTCAAACAAAGCATGGGATTTTCTTTTCCCTTGGAGGGGTCTTTGCCTATAGATCTGGATGGGAAATATTTTTCCTATCTTCCCATAGTTTTTGACTAGTCAGTGAGACAGACCTGGTAGTCTTGAATTTTTTCATGAAATATGAAAAAGAGCACATATACCCCATGACCTCATTTCCTCCTGTTGGACCACCAGGCAGTAAATTCCTGCTCCATCCTTCTCAGATCAGTGACCTAAGGACCTTCCTGTCCTGGAGCAGATATTGAAAAAAAAAAATCATGCTGGTGAACCCGCCTAACATTTTTTTAGATTAAAAAAAAAAAAAATCAAGTTTCCACTTCTATGTGCCCAGGGGAACTTTTCCTCCCCTTTTTTTCACTCTCCCTTCAAAGGCTAATCTCAGGGCTGGACGCGTGCTCCTCATTCTCAGACAGGCAGTGGAAGACATTCTGATATGCTGGTTTTCAGAGGAAGAGCAATCACCCTACTACTAAGGTCTTTAAATCCTTCATATTTACAGTCTTAGAGCGAGTAAATCCTTTATATTTATTTTTTAATTAGAAGCATACCTTGCAGAGTGTCAGCGGTGTATGTGAACAAATCTCAAAAGGAGGTGCAGCTGTTCCAAACCTTTGGTGTTAGTGTTGCTTGCTTTCCCTTCTTCTGTTTGCATTTCTAGTTTATAATTTTAGAGGATTTTCTTGGGAGGGGAGGCAGAAGAGGGGAGAATAGTTTGAAAAGTTATTAAAGCAAACCATATTTCCCGTGGGTTTATAAAATGCCATAAACTGCAATGAAGAAAATGAGAGACAGGGACTGGTGTCTGTACATTCATCACTGAATGCATACCAAGTGTAAGAGTGAGCTGAGCATTTGCCTCCCTTCTTCAGCTGTGCTGCTGCAAGGTGTGTATTCTGTTTGTGGAGAAAATGCTGCTCCTTTCTGTGTTTATCACTCCTTCCATAGGCAGCAGGTTTTGGCATCTGCCTCAAATGGACCTTTCCACAGCAAACAGTTATTGGAAAAAAAAAGAGTGAAATCTAATCACATATAACAGGCTTCTTAAGACAGCTGAATTGAATCTATATTGAAGAATCATCAGATATCCCCTTCCTTACTCCCTCTATTCTGTCTGAAAAGTGTCTGTAGCCTCTTCTCTTGAAATCTCTTTAGCATAAGGAAAAAGGATAGAGCAGTCACTTTGTTTCATCAGTTTTTCATAAGGATTTGGTTCTCTTAACCCTGGCAAAGGAGACTGTCAATGGCTGAGGTTCTGGGTGTTCCTTCAACAGACAGTTTAACTCAAATTCAAGTAGGGGTTCTGCTGAATTAGGGATTAGATGATTGCACCAAATGCATGAGAAGTTTGCTGGATTTCGCCAAGTAAACAACTGAGATATTGTCAAAGTTCCTAAATCTGTAATTTATTGGATGCTTTCTTGAAATAAGGCTCAGAGTGTGAAAAGATTTGAGCTTTGTTTAAATAACAAATGGTTTGGTACAAATGCATACCTGAGACAGATAAAGGAGAGATAAAAATAGCAACTGAGAGGAGGAAATTACAAGCCATTTCTCTTTTGCAAAACGGAGAGCTCTTATTGAAGTTACAGCAACAAGAGCTGAAACTAGCTCTTATTATTTGTAGGTAACTATGTAGCTAAAAAGTTCAGGTTTGTTTACTCTGAAGAAACTATATAACCACCAGAGCAACCAAAGCAACATATGGTACCTGGCTACTACCTCTGAGCTCCTGGACAGCTCCATTAGAGGTACCCGTTCCTGCCAAATGAAGGTCTGCTTCTGTCACTTAATGCTCCCTTGGAGGGGTTTCCCAGTCTGCAGACTCACAGTGGTTTCACACTGTTGCACTGCTTTTGAAATGAGCTCTATGGCCTGTAAACACAGTCCTTCCCTCCTTTTTTTTCCTTGTGGAATTCAAGTAGTTTGTGGAAATGAAATTTAATTGACAGTCAGATTTTAGTGGATGTAAAATATATATGGAATGACTGATGTGCCTTAAAAGTAAGTTCTTTGCAGTAAAAATATTCTGTGGTCAATATAAACATTAAAGGAAAAATGCTTTTTTTTTTTTTTTTCCCACTTCCAAATGATACTGAATATCTGTGAGCAGCAACATAGTTAAAACCAGGGTATTTCTATTGTTTTAATTTTTCTCATCACAGTTGCTCATCTGATTCAATGCCTCAAGAGGGTCTTATTTCTTCTGAGCTAAGTAAAATAATATTCATTAATAAAGATGTGCAGTTTACACCCCTTTTAAGTGCATTTCCCTCTAAATTAGTGAATACAGAGGGTTTCTATAAAAATTGGTTTTAATGTAACTACTGAATATGCTTCAAGTAAAATGGGGCTGATATACTTTTTTTTTAAAATACAGTGTTCTTTTATTACTTGTAATAGCTGAAGACTGGAATTTGTAACATATTATGTGGTGTTAACTTTTCATAAAAAGTTTTCAGCTCTGCTACTCTGTGGTTGTGCTTCAACTGTAAGCTGGCTAATAGCATATACAGGAGAAAAATAGTCTATGCAGCTTTTGCTTAAGAAAAAGGGAGAAGATATGTGTAAAATGTGCTGAGTTGTTTCTTTGATCAAGTATGATAAACTGGTTGGAACAATCACTCTCTACTGTTGTGGAAGAACAAAATATTGCTACTAAGCCATATTGATTTTAACAAGTACCTGATCTTTAACTCTTCATTTTCTCATTTCACCACAAAGAAAAATTTCTGTCAGTCCTAAGTAAGAAGTTGATGTTTCATTTTCAATTTTCTGAATGATGCTGTGTTGGTTGGGTGTTGAGATATCAAACACTGTAACTTAGCTGGGATGGGAACTCGGTGCTGTCCTTCAGCCACCTCTGTGGGAGTTTTGCGTGAGAGAGAAATGCAGAATTAGCCTCTTCAGGGCTTCAGGCAGATGGAAGGGGCCTTATAAATAGGAGATTTGACAGGATCAGAGCTTTAAATCATTGTCTGAAATAAGAATCAGGCCCTTGTTGTTCTGTGCGATCTCTGTTCAGAAGAGTCATGTTGCTGCAAGAGCACTGGTGATTTCTGACAAGTAGATCTGAGGTGAAAGTCTACATGCAGCTTTGCACACATTGGCCTGTATCATCCTTTGTGAGTAATCCCAGAAAACTTGAGTGGAATTTACGTGTGAATCAGGAAGATACTCACTGTGGGCAAGGACTTTAGGAGCTTCCTTAAATGTTGCCTCTTTTCTAGTAAACACACTGGAGGAATTAAAGCAAATGCTTGTGCTTAAATGTAGGGGAACAGAAGGAATGCAGTCCTCCTGCTTAACTGTTGACTACTGTTCAAACCCATAGAAGTTGTGGATTAAGGGGTTTTTTTGACTGTATAACCCAAGGAACAAACCCTACTGTATATTTTCAGTGTAAGCTGTGTGAAGAGCATTATGTGATTGCATCTGTTTTTTCAGAAAAGAAAACTGTTGGTCTGTGAGGGTTGGTACTGGCTAGAACAACATCTGAGAATTGTAAGGATTTTGTAGGAACTGTTGGTAATGAAATCCATTTCAGGAGAATATTCTGACCTTAAACTATGACTGCTCTCAAGGAGAGAATATCTACAAGCTGTGCAAAAGGAAGACCAGATGCTATCTGAGAGTTTGTTTTTATAGTTGCTCATTATGACCTTGTTGGTGAGGAGAAAGCAACTAGATGCTTCAGAGAAAAAGTTCCATTTTGAAGGGGGAACAGTGCATGAGGAAATAGCTACCCAAAACACTGAGGGAATTAATATTTGCATGCCTTCTTTCTACTGTAGGCAGGTACAGTGGAGGAAGCTTCCTTTTTCATTGCACAATAGGAAATGTTTATTTGTGTTCCAGATCTGTGGGCACCTGGGCTGTACAAAAGATGACACAGGAGAGAGCAGAGAGAGGATTGCTCACTTCAGTGTTCAACACCAAGCTTAAATTTGTCCTTTGTCCTTGAAATTAAGCCAAAAATACAGTTTGGCACTTGGACCCAAAGGCTATATAGCATCAATAATGCTACACTGAATATAGTCTAGTTTTAGCAAAAAGCATCAGTTCATATTATACACCCTGCACATCTCTGTTTCAGGGCAGAAATGGGAGAGTCTGACACAAGCTGTGTGAGAAAGGAATGATCAACGGTTTGAAGAGTCACAGGTATATTGAAAAACATACCTAGATCCTGTTCTGATAGCAGAGCTGGCTTCAATTTTGTGGGTTTCAATCACTTTGAACTCGTAAGAACTGTGGAGGTAGAAAACATAGAAACAGTAGAAATGCTGCTTCTCAAGGAAGCACGAAGTGGCAAATTGCTCAGTCCTGTTGGGATCTTTATGCCAGCCCCACTCCAGTGGGCTGATAACTGTTTCTGGGTTTTGTGGGAAAGGCTGAGGTGTCTTCAACTCACAGTGGCTATCACACTTGATCTGAACTAAGGAAACCTACAGCTGGCACATTGCCTTTGAAGTGGCAGCCCTTAGAGTGCGACAGAAGACATTTTAAGTAGTTTATCTCTCCTCTGGCGCATGTGCTTCACTATCCCAAAAATTCTTTAATTCAATTGCACAACAGTTGATAAGGTAGAGAAAGACTGTCAATATCTTACAGAATGAAAAAAAAAGACAAAGAGGCATGGAAAATAGTGAGTAATAAAACCTGGTGTCTTAGTCCTGACATAACATCTTACCATAATAGCAGTCTTTTATCCCCCACCCCCCTTTTCTTCTTTTGGAAAACAGAAATTAATTCAAAACTGCAGAAACTTATTTTAAATAGACTGCACCAATGATACTGTTTACACTAGAGAAAAAAAAGAACTTTTCTGTCAGTAAGTAGCCTTTTGCTGTAAAGCAATTTTCTTTACTAAACTTGTCTGAAAAATCTAATGAAAAGTAGACCAGCACTTAATTCAATTTGTCTATATGTACCTCTCTTAATAAAAATGCTTTATTAAAGGTCCTGAATGTAAAGGACACAAATGAAATGTAGCTGCCTGCTACATCAAAATCAATTAGTTGTGTTTCAGCATTTTTGTGAACAGCAGTCATTCATTTTGCATGATGCTCTTTCCTGATAGCTCTCTGCTGACAGAGAAAGCTGTTAACCCTGTTGACAACAGGAATAAAATGAGGATTCATATTTGCCTCCATTAGCTCTGTTAAGTCTCCTCTAATACATTAAAAAGCAGGCTGCTAGAAGTAGGTCTTTTGGTATGATGTCTAGTAAGTGACATGGATCAGAAGATTAATAACCTGACGGGTTCCAAGATGTACAGCACTCTTAATTGAGAGGCTCACCCTAGGCTGCAGGGACATGCTTCATTTGGTTTTGCTCTCTATGCCTTTGACCCAACATTGCAAATTATTTGCTCTGCAGTGGAACATTTTCAGCACACCATCTCTTTCAGCCTCATCTGCTGGAGAAAGAAATTAATACTGAGGTCTCCCACTTCCTCACTGAGTGCTTTGGCCAATAGACTATTTATATAGGTGATGCAGCTAAAATGCCTTTCCTTTTGGCACATAAATGTTTTATTTGATTGAGCTTTTATCTTTCAGTAGACTAACACTCTTGTTCCACAAGGACATTCTGGAAAGCAAACATATGTCAAATACTTGGAGGAATATTAGAAATCCTGAGAAACCCCAGCCACTCCAGGTAAATTCTAAAAGAAAACACCGTGGCTGAACTAATAAAAAAGGCTTAATCTTGTCTCTGGTGGGGATGCCCTATCTGAGACCATGTACTACTCTGGTGTGCCTCTGATCAGATTTGGTGCAGTGTGTGGAGCTGTTCTGTTGGGGCCCCACAGCTGTACTGAGAGAGCAATTTCAAGTGTCCAGCAAAGATTAGAGAAGTTAAGCACATACATATTGAATCATTTCACATTACAGCACTCACTTTGGCTTCCTGTTCCCTTTTTTGCACTCTTTAAATTAGGCCTTGCTTTCAATCTGACTGCCATACAGAGCCTGTGCTTGCAGTGCCTTTCCATGGCATGCCTCAGTGTCTGACCTACAAAGGGTTGATGACACCCTCCTCCTCCTCCTCTCAGCTGTGCTGGAAGGGCTCTCCAGAAGACTCGCTGTGAGGTGCTTCCATGTGGTGCTGAGCTATATATGAGTGCCTGGAGTAGCAGGAGTTACTGCAAGTTCTTGATTGATTCCAAGCCACACTGTTTTATCACCAATAAGTTCTTCAGTACGGAGTTTCAAAGTGGCTATAAATGTGCATTCCCTAAGGCTGGAGCTGATTTGTTTACATCAGCAGCAATTTCTGTAGGTAATTAAAGGGAGACGTTAAGTCAATCCATCAGACACTACTTTGGATTTGCCACATGGTACATCAGAGAAACATGATGTGTTGTTTTAACAACACAATTAGCAATAGAAGTGATTAAAGATTCCTGGATGGCATGTTTTTCTGTTAAAAAAAAAAAAAAGGAATGCAGTTCAATGAAATCTGATTGTTCTTTAAAGAATGCGTCTGTTCTGCCCAGTGTATAATGGAAATCAGGAGACCTTTAATCAGCTTCTGAGGGCCTGCCTGCTTGCTGGCTTGGCTGCCTGGCTCCTGGGCAGACTGCTGGGTGAGGTGCCAGAAAACCCAGACTTCCAGGCTCCTGGACCCTGGCAGCTCAGGCCCCTGGGTTTATGGACATTCAGCTGAGCTCCATTATCACAGCATCTAAATGCTTCATAACTTTTGTTATGCCTAGTCTGTCAATGCCTTTATGCATTAAGGAGTGACTGCCATGCCCTTTCTTCTGATGAGAAACTAAAAGATTAATGGCAGTCAGGTAGGTAGATCATAAAAACCTTCTGGTTTATGTGGATCTTTCCCAGTTGCAAAGCCACTATTGATTGTCAGGCCTCTGCTAAACTCCAATGTATAAAGTCCCACCTGTGCTTTGAAGTTCTGCTTTTGCCTCTGTGGTTGCCATGGGCCCTCAGAACTTGCACACAAATCCCATCAGGATACACAAGCTCAATGTGCCTCTCCTTTGCTTGTCTCCACCTGGTAGGGAGCTCATGCAGTTCAGATATTGCAGAATAAGGAAAAAGCAAGGTTCTACCTCCAGTTTGTGGAGGAGCAATGATATTGCTGCTATTTCCTTAAAGTCTGTGTGGTTTTAGTCACCAGTGCTGGATTCACACTACCATTTCTGCATGCCTACTTCTATTGTGTGTTGAACAAGTACCCTCAGGCCATGATTGACCTATGACTTATATCCAAAAGGAGTGGACTTTTTCTGTAGTCCTGGCAAAGTACACAAATCACAAATACTTAAAATTACCAAAGAGGAGGCTTCCTGACAGTATTTACCACCTTCAGAAATGTCAGTCAATGTCTATCAAACTCATACTGTTCATAATAAGGAATGGGATTGTCCCCGGATATATTCTTAAAGGGGAAAAAATGTAAAAGTATTTTTGAAAAAATGTAGTCATGCATAGAAAATGTGAAAGGCAAAGGAACCTGTCTGTTGCTGAAGACTTCAGCAGCAATTCATTCTTAACTAATTCTGCCATATCCAGCTAGGGATAACTGATGGTCACATAGGTTGAGGCTGCCCTCGGGTTACGTTTTCAAAAGGTGTCATAACATTTTGTGTGTTAAATAGATTTCTGCTGTGGTAACAGTTACTATTAATTAATGACAGAAATTGTGCTCTTTTCCCTCCTTCTTCAGAGGAGAAACAAACAGAGGGTATTTTACAGGACTACAAAAATAGCTGCTCCTTTTCTACTTTGGTAAGGCAAAAAAAAAAAAAAAACAAACATATTAAAGAGACATTAGCAATTTAGGATGCAGATTAACTATTTAATTGTCTGATTCATCCAGCACAACTGAATAATTAACTCAATGCACTTAGTTATTGCTGAGGTTTTATGTGTTATGTAATAAAATGTCTTAGTTGCCCAGAAGGGCTGTGCTGTCTGTGCTCAGAGATTTTCAAGACCCAGGTGGATAATGCCCTGAGTAACCTGGTCTGGCCTCACAGGTAACCCTGCTTTGAGCCTCAGACTGGACTAGAGGCATTCTCATGTCCCTTCCCACCTGCATTAGCCTCTCATTCTGAGACCTGTTTCTTCCTAGTAATAAACACAAGTCCTAATATCTGAGTAGCATCAAGGTGATATTCTGTAAAAGGTGCACATATACTGCCATAGAGGGGGAAATTCTTTGGCCACTTGAATCTTTAGATCTCTAGAACTTTTATATTTGCTGTGTGCAAATTCTGTCTAACACACATTTGGCTAGATCCAGGGCACAACCCTTTTCTTTGTTTAGAATTTATTTAGTAACTTAAGAGCTCTACAGCATGTTCCCTACCCATGCTAAATCCCGCTCCCCCACAGTTCTTAGCACTGTAGAGGCACATAAATATACAAATATTTTACAGGCATTTTCTTTAGAACTCCAGACAAAATATTGCTTTTGGTTTGTTTGTGTGTTTTTCCCAAGTAAAACAAACTACAATAATGGCCAGTAGCTCAATTGTGTCTTTCTGATCTACTGCTTGAAATGGTGAATAATGTAGTTCATAAAGCACCAAGTCACACCATAGCTGCTGTGGGTGGGATGAAAGCAACAAGGAAATGATTAAATTTCCATAACAGCTGAAGACTTTAGTTAAAGCCTGAGCAATGGGAAATCTCTGGCACGACACATGTTGTTTCATTCCTCATTCATTTTTGCATGAAAGGTGTCTGACCTTTCTGTAGAAGTGGCATTTCTGAAGATCAAGGTCTAGCTGAAGAATTTATGAATATATTGTCACATTTGGAATTGGAAATCCTTTTCTTCCTTCCAAAATGCCAGTAACATTTCTCCATGACTGTGATGCACATGCTATTGTAGGGCACGGCAATACACTTGTTCCAAAGTTTTTTATTTCTGTTATTGTAAGTTATAAGGTTTGTTATTTGGTTGCCACTAAATATATCACAGGGCCAGAGAATGCTCTCAAAATACCATTATAATCCTTGATGTAGCTTGCAGAAGTACAACTTAAGGTATGTAATTCCTCTCTGTGTCCACCCAAGAAAGGAACAAGATTCCTGGGGCCAAATCTGCAGCAAGCTGTGAGCAGCTGCTTGCTGGATTCTCTGATCTGTGCACACCACTGAGGCAGCTGAAGCCCATCTGGGTGAGGGAGGGGTGAACCAACAGCATGATGAATCCACAGACTGTGTTTTCTCCTCCCTAAACTTGTTCATGGGATCAACAGAGTAGAGGTCCCATTGTTACAACTGATAAATGTGTTTAGTTATCAAACCCATTTCTTTCTGCCCATCTCCTCTGCTTTTACAAAGTTCCAGTGTATCTTAAAAGCACCTGATATCATTTGCACTCCCACCTGGTTTCAGAAAGTTCAGAAAACCCTTCGAGACTCTCATCTGTCATGCTGGTGACTCCAAAAATACTTTTAGATCCCAGCAGTTTTATTTAACCTTTGATAAAGGTGTAAGGTAAAAGTGTTACTTCTGGGCCCAAAACTTTTAGCACTGTTTTATAAGAAGTTGTCAGCAAAAGGAGGAAGTATCAAGCCTTGGACAAGGATTTGCATCTGGTTCCATTGCTGGTCTCTAGCCCAGTGCTAAATGGTTTGAGCCTTTGAATCTTTAATATACAGGATGTACACAATATTACCTCATTCATAAATACTTCTGGAAGTTACGAACAAAAAAGTGCTACAGAAGTCCTAGATCATTATATAATAAAGATCTTAGATGATTATATAATAAGGACTTGAAGATAGTCACTGAGCTACCAGACACTAAGGAGTTCATCTGTCCTCTGGCTTTGCTTTAAATGACTTGAGGTGGTGAGACTTGCAGTACACATCATCAATGTCTACTTTTATGTCTTACTTCACTGAAAGTACCTCTAAAGGTACTTTCTATAGCAAACTTTGAGTTTGCTATTTGATGTACCTACAGAAGAAATTACAGGACTGACCGTTTTTCAGTGGATGTGTCAGTCTCTTTTCCCAGGTAACAAGTGAAAGGACAAGAGATGTCCTCAAGTTGCACTGGGGGGGTTTAGACTTCTTGGAAAAATTCCTTAACCTAAAGGGTTACCAAGCATTGGAGCTGCCTGCCCAGGGAAGTGGTTGAGTCACCACCCTGAAGGAATTTAAAAGATGCATAGATGTGGCACTTAGGGCCATGGTTTTGTGTTGGACTTGGCAGTGCTGAGTTAATGGTTGGACTCAAGGATCTTTTCCAAACTGAATGATTCTATGATTTTAGTTAAAGGCCAGAACAATTTTTAGAGGAAATCTTCTGCCTTGTATTTGGTTGCTTACCTCAAGTTGTTATTTTTTGTAAACTTTCAGTGCAGTAACCTCTCACTGTCAGTGGTACAGTGTTGGGAAGGAGGTATTAATCTCTGCAGGAGCTATGATTCTGGGAACAGTGCTTGCACTGAGACTTTGATGTTTCTGAAACAGGTCCTGTTTTGGGGTTTTTTATGTGCAATGCTTAGAAGCCTGATTCCTGCTCAGGATACAAATAATGACAAATTGTCTGAATGTGAAAAAAACTCTGGAATGATAAATGTCAACATTTTGTCTACATATATTCAGAAAACTGCACTCATGAGGCCTGTAAATCAGTGTGGTCTGTCTCTGTTCTTTGAAGCTATTTTTATAACTATTTCCCAAGCAAGTGCACATCCTACAACAAGAACGACATATGTCCCAAGATTAAAATATCAGAAATAAGCCATTTTTAAATCTCTGATGGTCAAAAAAAAAGATGAGTGCTTTCTTTATATGCTAGCTGAATTTTCAACTCATACACTTCAGTAATTATGCTGTGGAAAAATAAAATACAGTTCAGGATAACCATATGTTTTTATTTGGTATTGTTAAAACTGTAAATTGTCCACTTAGATTGATTTCATGTATATATAAATTTGTCATGTCCTTTTAGAAGTTTGTTTAGGTTCTATTTTTATTCTTTTTTTAAGGAGCAAACACACACACAGTGTCAGGTAAATATTTTCATGAATAGCCTCAGGGTCCCGTGGCAAGAATGTAATTGCCTGTCCACTCTCTGTAACTAAATTGCCTTCCTTAATGATGGGATATTGGATTTATAGGCCCCTGACTGCTTCTCTTTAATACCCATTAATTTTCATTTTACTTTTTTTAGTGAACGCCCCTTTCTCTTTTTTTTCCTTCAAGTTTCTTGCCTGTTTCAAAAACTCCCTGCAAAACTGCGGTGAGTGCAAGGAAATAAAGCAGCAAAATGACTTGAAGCTGGCATTTACAGACTCCTGTTTCTTTCAAAGAGACGAGTGCTGCATGGCAATTGAATTAACTGATATTGGAGCTCAGGAGCACGAGCGGGCTCACTCCTGTCACTCACAGCTGCACCTCCCCGAAGTAAAAGAGGTGCTGCTGCCTTATTACCTTTTAGATTCAGAGATCTGCAACACTGTGAAACTATTCTTTCTTTGGGTAAGTATATCTGGGGATGAATTCGAGTAGCACATAAGAAAAACACAGAGAATACCAGTCCTTCAGCATGCATCAGCTACAGATGGACAGATGGTTGCTAGTCCATCAACCTCACCTTCCAAATGGGGCCTAGGGGAAACCAGCCCATAAAATATACATCATTTAATCACTGATGAAATTACCCAGGGCAGATTATTTGGGTTCTCCTCCATTTTTTTAGACAAGCTTCAGTTCTGTGCAGGAAAACAGTATGTGACATTTCAACTCCCAAGGTGTTGAGAAAATGAGTGTTTAGGTCAACTGGGCTCTCAAAATTGTAACTGTGGTTTTGCTGTAGCTATTATTGCAATAGTTTGGTAGAAACAAAGAGATTTGCCATATGTAACCCCAAACCACAATTCTTATATTACTGCTTCTTGCAAAATCAGTTAGAGAAATACTGAAGAATTTCCAGCTCAGTCTTTTTTCCCTGCAACAGAGCCTCATGGTATTGATTAGCAAATCCTATTCAGACACTGTAGGGCAGAAAGTACCATACATTCATGAAATGGAGATGTTCTGTCAAAGAGAACTCATTTTGCATGAGCCAACTATTGCTGGTTCCTCTAGAACTGATCCATCATTGCAGCTGAATTCTAGGACAAGAGAAAGGCAAAGAGGTTGTACCTTAGGAAGGTGGAGTTTATTTTTACACACCTACTGTGTTCAGCTGCCTAGATAGCTGATGCCTCCTCTACTCTGAGTACTGTGACAGAACTGATGGAGGCTTTTGTGGAAGAGAGCACACAGGTTTGTGTGTTTGTGCAGCAGTTTGCAGGAGCACTGAAAGGCAGCAGCTGACCTGGGTGGGCTGCCCAGCTGAATCCAGCCAAAGCTCTGAGCCAGGGCAGCCGCTGATACTGCCCGACAGGACCAAGCAAGGAAATCCCTTGGGAGGGGAGAGACTTCCAGGGAAACCCTGGATGTTGTGAGCAGCTTTGAGAGGTGGGTGGAGGTGTTACTAGAAGGACCATCTGATCAGGATGGAAAGGAAGGAAACAATCACTAAAGAATCCTCACTAAAGTCACTGAGGATGGGAGTCTTTCACTCCTGTTTTTGTAGTGATTTTTATGCTGTGTCTCCCCAGGTTATGGTTTGTTTATTCTCATAGCAATGTTTCATTTACATACATATATATAACCGTAGAAAATGGGGAAGATTTTCCTCTATGCCACTCCACAGATCAGAGACAGTTTTCAAAGACATTTTGATGAAAACAACTAATTAACAAAAGTGGAACTCTGTTTTGTACCACTGGGTGCCTAGCAGGAGAACTGGAGCAAGTTTTCAGAGTTATTTTCCCATTTTGAACAATATTTTTTACGCTTAGTATTTCCCTTTTTTTTTACCAAAACAGAAAAAAAAAACAGTATTGGGAAAAACTCTCCCAAACCATGACTGAAAGCTCCTTTCTCTATATTTTATTCCTTTGCACTTGCCTTCCTACTTTTATTTTTTTTCCTATTTGACTACAGAAGTGTGGAGAAAATAAAGACCCAGAAGATCCATACCTGAAAAAAATTAAGAATTTAACAATCCTTTTTCTTGAAAAAGTTCTCAAAATCCAAACAAAACAAACAGTAGGAAGAGCGGAATGAAAATTTCTGATGACTAATAAGTCACTTCTTCTTAGAGATTTTTTTCTTTAATGAGGTGTCAGGGTTTCTAGAGTAGAAACACTTGTTTTCCATTTGAGCCCAGAGGTGATGAAGTAAGTATCTGATTGGCATTTTTCTGCCCTTGGCTTTAATCTTGACTAAATTTTGGGATGCTTTTGTTGGAATCTGGATTTCCCCAACGTTAGCTTGACAAACCACAACTCTCACAGAGCAGACTACCCAGGCTCAGGGCTACAACACAGCAGTTGCTGGCTCAGACAATGAGCACTGGTATTTTTAGAGAGAGCTGCTCCATCAGCAGGGCAAAAAGTTCAGGTTAGGATTTAGGTAACTTCAGTCTGGACTAAAATTAACTTTAGACATTAAAGGTTTAACTTTGGATTTTGAAAATCTTGCATCAGATCCCAAGCAAAAAGCACTATGTTTAATCTCTTTGCTTGGATTATAACCAATTTCTATTGTTATGGTTTAGCAGCTTTTGAAAATCATTTCAGGAAATCTTTTGTTGTCATAAAACAATACCTTTTTTATTCAGTCCCTGCCATCAATACTTTATGTTTTCATAATATGTCCAATCAATAAAACATTTACTATCATTCAATCAGAATAAAATGTTCAGAATCATCTACTGCACGTTGCTTGATGAAAAATTTGTGACAGCTCTAAAGCCAACTGATCAGCAAGATGATGTTTTAATCATATGCACAGGTGAAAGCATTTTACTAAAAAGGAGACAAAAAAATAAGAGGATCATTATTACTGAACCACAGATTGCTTTTTATTTTTATCTTCTAAAATGCAGCTGAGAAGATCATTATTAAGAAGAGAATGTCATTTTTCAAAAGAATTTGTGGCAGTAACAGCTAGTGAGGTTTTTTTCTTAACTTCAAGAGGGAATGCCTGTTACATAATACTACAGCAATTGTTTCAGGGCACAAAATTCAGAGCTAGATGATGAACAGAAAACATTCAAGTGGGCACAGATTCAGAAAGTTGGTTTAGAAATTGCTGCAGAATTGGCATTATGGATTTCCTGTGTTCTGTATAGTGAATAATAGTGAGTAGTTTTGCTCAGATAAAGTGTATACATTTAGTACATTGTCCAAGTATTTTCATCTCCCTCCGATAGATACGTAATCGGTTTCTTTGTATATAGATATGAGATTTCAAGCTGTAATGATAGCATATTAGGTATGGGGGAGAAGTCCAAAAGGAAAAACAGAGTTTTCTTCTCCGGGTGGGATATGTAGAACAGAATCCATTCCAGAACTGAGAAGGAGAAGTTAAACTTCATTTATAACTGTGGATGCACGTTTCAAGCTAAGCTATTGAATTTTATCTACTTCTCTGCCAGTAGGCATGACACTTTTATTTCTTTTTATTTCACCTTCTTCCCAGTAGGCTTCATTTATTGGCACAGATGAATTCCCATATCAAAGGCAATTTCCAGTTGACTTTAGGACAGTTATTATTTAATTGGCCTCTTTAACTGTCTTTTGTCACTAAAAGCTTCTGAAAACTCTTGTATTCAAAAGATGCTTTGGGGCAAATTCCCTGTTGATGTATTTCCATGGAGATACACTGGTAACACATTGCACCTAGGAAATTCCATTCTCACTGCAGTATGTTAAATTTCTTTTTCTCTGAGAGCTTGCAAAAACTTGATGAAAATAGCCAACACCAGTGGCCTGGCCAAACACCAACAACAACCTCACAAGCCACAGCATCCATCCTTTCCCCTGAGCCACCTGAGGAGGAAGGATACCTGAAAGAGGTTTGTGGCCTGGGCTCACAAAGCAAAGCCTTTAGAAGGAGACAGGCTCCTCCTAAGCCTGGCTGAAAAAGGACAATTTGCTTTGCTTCTCCTTATGTCTTCACTGAGCACAGGAGGAGGCATTGGGAGGGACCCTGCAGATCCTTTAGTTTAACAGCCACAACAATTGTGTCAAAAGATGTCTGCTCCTCTGATCAGCAGGTGAAATGGGATAAAATCATTGGGAAATGGTGACCTGGGACACTGGGTATCAGTAGTCCCTCAGGAATCTCCATACCATGATCCACAGAGAGAGGAAAACATGATCTTAATCATAATTCATGAGCTGGACAACTTTGAAGACATTTCTCCTTATGCTGGGATGTGTTGTACTCATGCTGGTAGGAATAGTTTTGATCTCAAATATGTCATTGTAAAAAAAAAAATATTAGAGTAGCTGGTGGCAATGAAATAAGAGACAGTTTGTAATCCAACCTGCTTTCCTCATCAGAGATGTTCAGAGAGATAGTTTTTTAACACTTTACTAATAGCACAAGGATTTACTTAAGACAAAATTACCCCCATTCCAACAAGTGGATCAAAATCTACTTTAGTTTCCTGAGGGTTGGGAGGGCAAGAAGAGGGTTCGGGGTAGATTTAGACATAGCCTGTTTATGATTGCAAAATTTCTCTGTGTACCATAGTTATCAAAGACCTGTTGATTGACAGGCGAGCAGTGTGTGCATTTGTGCTTCAGTGTGCATAGGTGAGAGTCCCCTGAAATATTGTTCATTCAGCTGGAAAGCTGCAGGGATAATTGGGCTTGACTCAAAAAGAAGTAGAAACTAGAATAGGAGAGATAATTTTGGGATATTGTATTAACAAAAGCAAAAGGAGGTCATTTTTCTGAATGTTTTTTCACACACTTACAACAACCTAAATCTGACAAGCCATCACAAATGCCAGGCACAAAGATATTTGCATTTCTAAACACACCAAGTGCTTAGAAGCTAAATTCTTTTTCTGTAAGATCATGGGACCTTTGTGAACAAAGCCAGTGCCAAGGGCTGCCTGTAGGAAACAACTTGGTTAAGAGCTCTATTCTGAACCTTTTTGCATCAGAGCTTTATTTATATCATGTGCCCTTGCACGCATGTTCCCTGCTGGCTCAGGAGGGCATAATCCCACATAAGAAGTATTCCCAGGACACTAAGCAAGGCTCCCTTAAGGGTACACTTCTGGGATGTCTAAAATGGTTCTATAATAATATTTTTATGCTGACATATATGTCATCTCAGTAAATCCTTCAATCACACTCCAGATGTAAGGCTCTAAGCAAAATAATCCTATGGACAAACAGATGTATGGATTTTAACTTTAAAACAAGAAACTTTTATATGATACAGTGGCAACACTCATAGCCACGTGGCCTCAGTCATATACAGCTACTCTTCTGAACAGAGTTGACTGTCACAGATTTATTCTCTGTGCTGAACTCTAGTGATTCATACACTCACAAATTAAATCATTTTCTCCTCTATACATTATATTATCTGAGGGCAGAAAGCTCATGCAGGGTGAATGGGGGAGTACAAATGAGCATCTGCAACAAAATACATGCTAACCACAATGCTGCTGGAAAAATCTTGGTGGGATGGATGGGGCAGGAACATATATTCTCCAGGTGTTGGGTAACAAATCAAGCCTCAGGAGGATACCTAAGTCTCCTTGGCATTTACAGGAAAGGTAAATTTGGGGTAGAAGTTATGCTTTTTTGGTCTGTTACTCAAGTTCTATGTGGAAGAAATTTGAAACATTTCTCAGGGATTTTCTCTAACCACAATCTTCAGGATCATCTGAGAACCTGAGGAGAGAGCCACTCTTGTTCACAGGTGGAAACTCTTCCTCCATACAGAGAATAATTTAAATTTCATTTTGTCCAGAGTAAGACAGGAGCCTCAGACTTATAGCATTCACTGAAAGAAAGGGAAGACCTGACCTTCAGGCATAGATTCTCTAATATTCAGTCTGAAGCAGGAAGAAAATCACAGTTTCAGTGGCCCAGCAAATAAGGAACTATATTGGGTGGGCAAGTTTTAACTAAACTGAGTTGCAGGCGCACACAGGCACAGAGCTCACAGCACAGCTCTCTACCCAGGCAGCAACTCGCCTCAAGAACTGGAAACCTTCCACAGCCCTGAAAATCAGGTGGGAGAAGGGAGAGAGAAACCTATTCACACATTTTGTGTGAGTAATGGCTGTGGCCACAGTTTTGGCTGAATTTAATCTACTATAAAGCGAGAATGAGGAATGGCCACTTTGTGAGTCCCAGCTCACCACCCCTGTGTCTCAGCCCAGGCTATAGCAGACAATAAAAAGAAGCACAGCTGCTTGGGGAACTTTCATATGGAAGTCTTGCAATGAGGATAAACAAATCTCACAATATATTCATTCCTGCATATATTAGGTGAGATCACATAAGGGCACATCTGCTGAGGGGCTTCAGCCTCACACTGCTTTCAGGTCTTAGAGGCAGAGGAGATGAAACCTGACATCTGCAAATGCTCTTGGCAGAGCCTTCACAAGCAAAGCTTGTTTGTCCAAACAGATTGTGCACACGCAGGATTTCACCAATACCTGATGGCATGTCCAAGAGGCTCTTTGTGAAGGATTTGTTCCACTACTGTTTTAATAAATGTTCCCTCTCTATCACAGGGATTATTAACCTCTAATACCAGTTCCATTCCTATATTTTTCTCTCTCCCTCCAGAATAGGCATATCTGTGTACCTTTAAAGAATCCTTACTAAATAATAATAATTAAAAATGTCATTCTTTATACTGGTGCTGTTAGTTTTTATCCATTGAATGAAGTAGGGGAATAAGGAAATTAAATGCTCTTTGGTTTTGAGATTGTTAGCGAAATTATGCAGACAGATCATTTTCCAATCTTAAATCTAAATAATTCAGTTGCCATAGGATCAAAGTATGTGTTACACTGCCCTCAGTTTTCCATGCGTTGAATCATCCCTATTTCCCTTCAGCACATTTTCCCTGTGATTTGATAATGCTCATAAAGGCAGCTGGCATTGGGTATGGTTGGCATCCAGATTGCTCATTGTTCTCAGCCTTATGTTCTTGCCTCCTCTTGTAACCATTTACACTCCAAGAAGTGAAAGCTTTCCTTACATCTGTGTAAGCACTCAGGATAGTCAGGTCTCTTGGATTTGTACTGTAGCACATGAAAGCAAATATTGCAAAATGGCCTAATTTTTCCAGACTGAAATTCATGAAGGAGATACAATAACATACAAACCAAATTCTGGCACTAGTGATGCTTATGCTCACCTTCCTCTGCATCAGAATGCAGATGCATGAAATTCATGCAGATTCATGAAAAATTAAACTTCTCAGAGTGTGGGTCTGGTATACTGGCTGTGTTTGAGAATCAGTGGAGTTAAACATCTGATAAACTCAGGTGTTACAAGTCCAGGACCTTTTCTTCCCCATTGCATCTTTCACAAAGCATTACTCTGCAGAAGCCTGCAAAGCTGCCCCTTGTTAACAGGGAGATGAGTCAGGCCTCAGAAATGGTCTCCAGTTATTTGCTAGCAGACAGTAAAGTATTCCTTATGCTATTCCATAAATCTGGATTTTAGAGGCTGCCCTTTTACAGACAGTCCCACAAGGAGGGACACACTCAGATGTCTGAAATGTCTTTTCTAATAATGCAAAAGCCTCTTTGTATTGAAAAATTTCAGGTACCTTATTCTATCTTTATGTGTGTGAATGTATACTCTTAAATCTCTCTATCCATTTTTTTTCCTCATGAAAGAATTGTTTTTTACTTATACAAAGCCTAACAATGAGGGCCTAATTACACAAAAGCCTCTTGTTTCTATGACATTGAACATAAATAGCAGTAGAGCCTTTCCTGTGACTAGTTCACACAGTTCTTAAAGTAAAGTAATCCACTTTAACAAACATTTCTGGCTACCATATTTCAGATTTTAATGATTTTCAAAGCATACAATTTTTGCTACTAGTTTCAAAACTTATCCTTGTTACAGAAAAATTTCTAATTCACATTTGTGCAGAACCTTGCAACCTTCTCTAATTCAGCTGCTCTTACAGTCCACTTAAAATTCCTCTGGGAGAAAGAAAAGTGGAACAAATTTTTTATCAGAACAAAATACATTTAAGTTTACAGCCCTATTTTTAGCTTCCACACCTGGTTTTGTTTGATTAACAAGATTGGTTTGAAAATTGCCAGATCAGCTTGACAGAAAAAATTGTCAGGTTTCCTTGATTATGCACTTCAGTTGGCTCTGCAACTCAATTGTCTTGTTTTACCAATTAGTTAAATTGATGTTCTGAAGTCATCTGAAATAAAATCCTATTACAAAGAGATGTAGGGGACAGAGGCACATCACTGGCATTGCAACAACAGGTATAGCTAGAACTACATGGAAATTCTTAATGTTTTAATGATTTTGAGGATTTGTGGCACTGAAATTCAGATCCTGGAGTTAGGCACAAAAGTGCTGCAAGAGGGACTGAAAAAAACTAGGACATTGCAGAGGAGGAAAAAAGATAAACTTGCAGCTCCACCTGCAATTTGGTATCACAGCACCAGGTACCATCACAAGCATTTCTGTCTAACAAGCAGCCCTTGAAGTCTGACACACTGTAGAGAGGCTCCTTTAGATCTGTGTAAAGAATAGCCTTTCTCAGCTCAAAAGTCACAGACCTAGTCCAAGACAGATGAGAACTTAGACTGAATTACTCATCCAAATGTGTGCTGTTCTTTCCTTGAACAGGTTTTGGTTTGGGTAAACTTTTTTCATTGTTTTTGTTGTTGTTTTTTGTGGTGTGGGGGTCTTTTTTGTTTTTGTTTTTGTTTTTGTTTTTTCTCTGAAATATTTAAGCAGAGTGGGGAGGGGGAAATCTTTCTGTGGACTTTAAGATTAAACACTTTGTTTGTGGTTTTCACAGAGTAAACCATAAAACCACAGACAAAACCTTCAAAAGACTGTTGAGGGAACATCTCTGGTCTGATGCACACAGAAGTTCTCACAGCAGCTGCCCAGCCTCTTCTTGAAAGTCCTCCATGACACATTGTCCTGAGCTGGGCTCTTGCCCCCCTACCAGCTATAAAATTGTTCCTAACATCCAGGCAGAACCTTCTCTCTTCCAAATTAAACCAATATCTCTTTGTTCCTCCCAGCAGGCAAGCAAAGCAGTGATTGTTGTCCTTTCTGTTCAAACAACAAGGACCGGTAAACATTTCACGTAAACACATAGGCTCATCTAAGAAATGTCTCTTATTCAGTGTTTCTCTTTTGGATTGGAAGCTGGCCTGATGATTTGGAAACGTTGCAAGAGTTACAATCTAGCCTAATACGCAAATAAAATTTCAAAGTTAGGAAAAAACCCAACAACAAAACAAAAAACCAGGATCCAGGAGGAAGAATTCAGAATCCAATGCAGGTATTCCACATCAGGGGCCTGCCCTTCTGCTTGCTTAAAACACAACCTGCAATGACATGAACGGTGAAATAATGTCCCTGTGCGGCAGCTATTGCACCCCTCAGAATATGCCACATTCTGCACATGTGCTGTGCAAAGCCTGCACAATGCAACCTTGCATCTCTCTACAGCATCCCCTGCATCTCTTTAACCTCGTTAATCAGGTCATCTCAAGGGTGAAAATCAATGCCATCATGTGAGAGAAAACAGAAGTGGGTGAGCTAGGATGCTGTGATTTGTTCAAGTCACTGCACAGGGAGGACTGAGCAAATGTTTGGAGGCATCTGGTAGACATTCTTATTCCTTTTGTTGAGCCTTTGAATATGTTCACTGAGACATATGATCTGTGAGTAAAAGTGATTCACACTGAAATGGAATTTGATTACAAAATTCCAGCAATCACATGGAGATCCATTGCATTGCTTTGTAATTCTCATAATGTAGCATTCACCTTCAAACAAAAAAGTTACTTTTTAGGGCCTAGGTTCTGAAATTATCAAATCCTTCCCCATGTTCAAGCCTATACAATAGAGCATAAAGGGCCTGATGAACACAGAAAAAAGGAATCTCTGGATTTTCATACAAATTGCTTCACTAGCACAAGTCTACTCCTTCTTCCAAGACTGCAGATCCCACACAGTTTGTGAATGGCCACTGCTGCATCCATCCTGATAGCTGATGACAGCCAGACAGAGGATATCCATGCCAAGGGAGAGCACAGGCATCATGTTTAGGATGCTCCAGGGATGCAATAGCTTATGATGAAGTCACTCATTCTTTGAATTTTTATACTCAAGCACCGTAAACATGGCAAAATCCTTCATTTCTTGATCAGAACCCTTTCAGTTCCTTGGAGAGCTGCTAAAACCCTGGAGCATTGTGTGTCTGCAGTGAGGTGTTGGCACTGGGGAGCTGCAGGGTTGGCCTCTGTGAGAAGAGGCTGGGTCAGTGTCTGCTGAACACAGCAGCTCCAGCCAGGCCCCATGAGCTGCTGCAGGACACACCTGAGCCAAGAGCCAAGCTGCTTCTGCTTCTGGGAAAAGGTATTAAAGATAAGACAGATGCCACACAGTGAAGTGAGGAAGGAAATGTGAGAAACAGCTCCAGGTCAGTGGAGGAGGAGGGAGGGGAGGTGCTCCAGGACCTAGAGCAGAGACTCCTGTGCAGCACAGGGGACCAGGTCAGAACAGATATCCATACTGAAGCCCATGGACAGCCCCACACCAGGGCAGGTGGATATTACCTGAAGGAAGCTGCTGTCTGTGAAAACCTACATTTGGAGCAGGTGAAAAATGTGTGTAGGAAGGAGCTGTAGAGTTCTACACAAGTACACTCTCAGTGCTACCACTGAATTTTGGAAGCCGTTCCCACAGCCTCGAGTCAAAGGCAGTGCCTCTCTGAGGGTCACCACCTGTCAAAGCAGACAGCCTGATATTTTCAGCATCCAGGGTTCCAACATCAAACTACTATGGACTGACCATAAATCACCTTCCCCCATTTGCCATTCTTGGAGTCGAGGAATTAGGGGAGTCAGGAATGAAGGAGTGAACCTGACCCTGGGAAAAAGGAGGGATGGGGAGAAATTTGCTTGCATTTTTGTCTTTGTTTCTCACTGTCCAAACCTATTTAAATTATATTATTTTTTCTCAAGTTGAATCTTTTTTTTCCCCCATGATGGTAAATGGTGACTGATCTCTGGTTTTTTCTTAAGGAGGGAGAATGAGAGAGTGGCTGTGTGGGTGTCTGGCAGCTGTCCAAGGCATACCCATCACAAAATCATTGTGCTAAGTGCTTCTAAAAGATTTTTTTTTTTTAGTGTTTTTGGAGCTGAGACAAACTACAGGAGTCACTCTATGTCTTTTTGATTCTGAGGGTTTGTTCCCAGCATTTGTGCACCCTATTGTATTTTAGATCATTTTACTTGCCATCAATTTTACAACCAGCTTCTGAATTTCAAGGCATTTTATCTATGAAGAACACACTCTTCTGATCTCTAGTAGAATTTTTCCCTTTGATCATATTACAAGAAGGGTTGGTAGCACCATTTTTTGAGGTCTCCCAACATCTTGGATTATTTGCTGATGAGCTTGCTAAACTTCATCTTCTGGAATACATGATTTCTATAGTACTTCTATGCTGAAATATTTTTTAGAAAATACAAAGCAATGTACTTTAATGATTTCTGAAAATCAGGTAATGTAAGAATATTCTTTTGTCCATCACAAACCCATGGAATTAATCAGAAGTAAGCATCCTGAAAATGGTTTACTAATGAACAAAAGAAGTGGTTCTGCTTTGTCACTATCCTAAGCCTCTCTGAATCCTCTCTTCCTTGTTGATGGACTGACCAGGACTCATTCCATGACCTCATATCTAACTCCTAGGCAAAGTAATATTTTCTTAGATTTGAATGGAAATCAAGAGCTCTCTGTTCAGTGCTTGTCACTTCATCAGAACCGTTAAAGTGATAACTGTATCTCCATACCCTGCATTTATTTCAGAACAGCAATTTTCTTTTCCCCATCTTTTGTCTGACCTACCAATTGTCTCAGGGCTGAAGCACCCTCAGTGTGTTTGTGGAATGTTTATCCCACTAAGACTGTGCCTCAAGTTGATAACTTTTGATGTGTCATAAAAACACAATCTGGAAAAATGACAAGGACCTGGAAAGTCTGGATAGTTGAAGAGAGGAATACGGAAGTGGGTGCACTGGAGCTTATCTGAGCTGCATCAAGAAACTCCTGCAGGTGAGATGAGGGGGTGGTTTTCACCAGTGTAGGTTTATCTCTCTGCTTCCCCTGTGACTCCATGGGATCCCATAGGGATGCCTTTCCATCTCTCACCATGTTGTTACACTGCACCCACAGCTGCCAAATGTGAGTGTGGGGACATCACAACACCATGGGATAAACCTGGTCCCTTTCAAACTGACATTATTAAAAGGGATGGTAAACTAGTAATGTATCAGCTTATCTTCAAGGTAATCTTTAAGTTCTATTGCTAAGGAAGACACAAGAGCCTGGGGCATTTCTCAAAGAAAATGTCCTAATTGCCAAACAAACGAGAAACTTCATATATTGCAGTTCCATAGATAGGTAAAAATCCCAATATAAAAAGCTATAAAAGGCTGAAAACTGATACAGTACTTTGATTTGGCTGAGATCTTTGTGGTTATTTTGAACATAACCTGCATTATGATATGGAGCACAGGGGGACAGTTAAGGAAATCCTGGTCATCATCAGCATAACAAGTTCTTCTGTGAGCACAGGACATCGTAGCATCAGAGCAGCTTGAAAATTAGGTTCCTTCATGGAATAGCTAAAATATATACTTTGTGAGTTGATTGTAAGGCTCTACTTTATGAAATGTAGATTAAAGGTCAAGCTACCATGCATTTATATTCTATATGCATGTTCTAGAATGACCAATAGACCATTACACAGCACCGTGGTCATTATTAATTTTCTTTGGTGTTAGGAATATTTGATGTCAGAAGGATAAATTCACCAGAATTAATACACAGGTTTAATTATATCAGTTATTGCTAACCTTGAACTCATTTTGTTTAATATAAGCTTATTTATAGGCTGTTGAACATTAAGGCAGTGATGGAATAATGAAGAAAATTACCCAAAGTTCTGGTAGTTGATTTCTTGGCTTAAATATTTGGTTCAGTGTTGATCCATGCTAATATGCTTTAGTGTTGAAACACACCAGTGCTCTTACCAGTTGGTTTCCTGAAGTGAATGAAGTGATTGATTTTTTGTTGGAATGGTGTCTTTAAATAAGACCATTGTTGGAAAATCATCCTCTTGTCTTGGGTCAGGAGTTCAAAGAAAAGGCAAAGAGAAAAGACCAGAAGTGATCTAAGGTCCGAAAAATAAGTTTTAACATGAGGGAATAATGAATAGCAGCCTATTTAGCCTATTCATAAGAAGGTTAAAACATTACGATCACAATCAAGTAGAACTTAATTGTGGAAGAATTGTGGCTCTTCAGTGCAGAATATAGTGATTGAAATTTTAGAGACTGGATCTTGATGTACTTGGATACACAAATTTTAAAAGAGGATAACAAGCTGTTAGCACAACTTATTAGGGGGTGTAATAGGTATTCTAATCAAGTTAGAGTGCTTTTTTAAAAGACAGATTACAGCCTCATGTTACAGCTGTGATGCAGAAATGATTGGTGAAGGTCTTTGGTCTGTGTCATGCAGAGTCACACCAGATTATCATAATCACCTTTACTGTCCACAGAAGTCCGTGTGTGTAAGATTCATCATGGCTGAGGGCAGAAGAGAGTGGCATAAGCAAATTACTCCTCCTTTAGAGCCTTTGTGTCAGAGACTTCTCCCTGCTTTTCCCATACCTCCCTTGGGAGCTGTGGGAACAATGTTCTTCACATTACAGATTTAAGAAGAAACAAAGCAATCATTAAAATTTCCTTTCCTAAATGTCTTGGAACATTTCACAAAAGAAGTTAAAAATATAAAAATTGAAACTGTTTAAATTAGTTAGCACTGCTGAGTGTACAGAAATTTAACTGTCTCTCTCCTCAGGGAGGCTTCAGTATGTTCCTTGATCAGTTCAGCTACAACTTTCTCTAATTTACCTGAGGAGCAATCTTTTAAGTTACCTAAGGTAAAGAAAAGATCTCATAGAACACACCCACTGTATTCCTCAGCCTAAAGGAAAAATTACGAACCATCTCTGACTGAAAACCTGATCTAAAAGCTTTATTGAGGGAGATTCCAACTTATTGCAATGTTCAAAACACATAAGATGCTGGGTTTTTTCTAACACAGCCTTTGCAGGCAGACTTTATTATTTTTCCAAGTCATTAGTAATGTGATAAAAGGAATCATGTTTCCAATACTAATTACATCAAATCCATAAAAAATAGGAATGAAACCAAGTGATGGCACATGCACATAATGAACACGGAGGCAAAGAAGAACTATCATAAAGGAGTTTTCTTATGATCTTCAGTGGAGATTTGTTATAGTTATCCCCGTGACCATCTACAAAATTTAGATTCTAGTTTTTCTGTCCTCTTCACTTGATAGAAAAATTCTCAGAGTTCACTTGCTGTTGCACATCTCGTACAAATACACTGGGAAAAAAAAAAAAAAGCAAGAATAGATTGAGAACTGTATCTGGCTTTGGGATGAGCTTGTCCAGGATTTTTAAAGCTTTCCAAAGAAGTGAAATGGTTGGAGTTTCTGCGTAGAAGGACATTACAATACTGAACTGTGTATGTAGAAGTCTATGTGTGTCCATTACTTAGAAAAAGGTTTAGATGATAAATTAATTTTTTTTTTTGAAACAGAGATATGTTTTCTATCATGTCTTCCTTGTGACCTTTTATGTCAAACACAACTGCAGGGGGCTGCTAAGAGCGAGGTTCACTTAAGCCTTCACAGTCATTCACCCAGATGACAGCTTGAAGGAAAAAGACAAAACAGCAGTGGCTTCTGTATGAGAAAATGGCACTAAACACATTCTATTGTGGAGGAATGCAAGCATGTATGAAGAGAAGAAATCCAAATTTATGCATATTGTGGAAAGAGAGAAAGGGACAGTGCATGAAGAGCATCTTTTCTCCACAAGAAGCGATTTCAACAAACATTACCAGGAGTTACTGCTGGGCTTGAGCAGCAGGGGTAAAAGGGAACAGTAGTTTGATCACAAGGCTCCTGGTGAATACTCTTTCATATGTTTTCTCATCACTCTTTTACCTGCTCTGTAATTTTCTCATCTAATAGGAAATATCCTCTCTCTGGCTTAGTTATTGCTGCGATTATATAGAGGAAAAATTCTCTTTCTACTGAATTTTCTCACTGCTACACAGCCAAGGTTTAGACCCCTATTAAGAGACAAAATGTCATTAAACCAGAATCTCGTCCATGCTATTGAAACACTGAAAATTTTGCTCTAACCCTCAAGGCTTGGAAAACTATTCAAATTATCTTAATCACATTTGAGATTGAAACTGGGAGGCTTTACACAGCAGGGTTGAAAACCTGGCAATCTCCTTCACAAAAGCGCCTGAAATCAGATAGTAGATTATAGGCTTTGGTCAATCATAAGGGAAAAGAAATGCATGTGGTCAGGAAGAGGTTGAGTGCTTAACCTGCCCAGGATGATTAAAGAGATCCCCACAGTATTTAAAAACACAAGGTAAAGGTCTGTGTGATGCTTTTGACATTTCTGAAAGACCAAAATCTGAAAGTCAGAGTGTAATTTGAAATTAAACCTACCTTTCTATCATCTTTTAGGGTTCCATCACAATCTCATTCCTTTCATCCCATGGTTCTAGCAATGTGTAAGTGAGATGATTTGGTTTAGATAGCATCTGAAGTCTTTAAATAATGCAAGATATTTGGTCTTTTGGGGAGAGTCAGGAAGGTACCAAGCAACTTGCCATCTGCATTTATAATGGTAGTATTATCTTCAAAACCTAAGTGCTGGGTGAGACGATACAGTTGGATAATTTGACTTGAGGAACCAGAAGACACTAAGGGTACCCTAAACAGCACTTCACTGTATACTCAAGCATAAAAAGGCCCTGAAAGCAGCCCTGGGAAAGGTAATGCTGCTTATGTTTACATCCTAATAGAATCAAATTAACATTTTAGTCCTCACTGAAGATGGAGGCCTTTCTTTCAAAGAATTTAGGGAACTAATTTTCTGATGAATTTGACCAACTTGGTGACATGCTTAACCAAACCCTAGGAGACTGGGGTTTTGCATTGATTGTGACTTTCTTTCTGTGAAGTCAGTTTTATTTTAGTGGTACAAAACCAGCATGATGGAAGTGGTTAATTGAATCTTTAAGTCGCAGTGCAGATTCAGAGAAAGCTTTTAGTCCTCAGGTAACCAAATTAAATTTAGGGTTTCTGGTAGGGAAACAAGTTTTTGTGGTTCCTGCTATTCATTTTGTATTGTGCTAGCTGCTCCTTCAAATTCTGTGTGGAAGCGGAGAGTTTGAAGTTTTGGTTTATTTTACTTACAGCTTTGTAATTTGGAGGGAGTGAGTGAAGGGAAGGAAGGTAGCCAAGGGAAAAAAAAGACTCAGAGAGGGAACACTCCCACCAACTCATGGCACTGAACAACGAGAATGAAAATGATGATTGTGTGGTGATTGTGCAAAACCTGATCCTTTTCCTGTTAAGACTGGTGAAAATTGGAATTAAGTCTGCTGAAGGTAGAAATAGAGAAATTCCTTTGTGACACGGAACTGAAAGGCTGATGTTACAAAGGGACTTGCCACTGTTTAGAGGGAAACAGAACCTGAGAAGCAATAAAATGTCAGATGATCCACAAATCCAGAAAGTGGAAGGGGCAGAGCCAACTACTTTTAAGCTGCTTCAGTTGCTTTAGATATGTAGTTTTCCTTGTCATTTAATAAATCTGAAGACTGTGTTTTTGCCTTTCCACACCTTCTGCATTGAAATCTTTCCATTGTGTATGTCTGGCTTCATCCCAACCTATTGTACCTATTTTTTTTTTTTAATTTCAGACCTATTCAGTTACCTTCATTGGCTTTATGAAAAAAGTTTTTGAACATTACTATTGTCACTGTGTCAAATATGAGGTTTTCATGTCAAGATTGAATTTTCATTCAGTATTTTCCTGGTGGGAAAGCCATCACTAGAATACCTCCAAAACAAACTGTGTTAAATCTTCGTTTATAAATTTGGCATTGACTTCTCATCTTGACACATGCCTAAGAATTATAAACCTCCTATTTTTGCTAATGAATGATTCTGAAGTCAAGAAGCAAGCCAACATTACTCAAATATTTCTTTTATTATAACTATAAAAAAAGATTTATGTTCCAAATACCTGCATTTTGGCTTAGTTTTATTATTAAATTATTAATGTAATACTGCACCACTGTGATTAGACAAAATGAATATTTTAATTTTTATAGGTAACTAACAAAAGGATCTTGATTTATCACCTCTATATAATCTTATTCTCTGCTGTTAGAAGTGAATATTTCTTATTTTTTTTCAATTTTTCATTCATGGAGAGCATTTGGCATTTCACTGGAACTGATGCAAGGGGAAATAAAGTTTCAACTCAATATCAGAGCAGAGTAAATAGTGTAAAACATTTTAAGGATTATTTTTCTTAGAATTGGAGACCAGCTTCCCATTATATTTTGCCTGTCTTTTTGAAATTGTATCATTTGACTCTTGCAGAACAAAACCCAGCAGGCATGGAAGATAACAGGGAAAACTACTTTCAATTTATGGTCTATAACATTTTGAAAAAGAGATTGAGAAAAGCAAACTTGATTTCAATTTACCATCAGCGTACCTGCACCATAGTTACAAATTTTAGTAGGCGTTTAGGAACTCCAAGAAGAAAAACTAGATAATGCAAGATGCCAAAAAGTCTGGCTGAAAACCCTCAAAAACTCACCTTAGGTTACTTTAAATCAATTGAGTTTTACCATTCCATTTCACAGTACCAATGTCTTGGCTTGGAATTATTTGTTTATTCTTAAAAAATCCTCCAAACCAATATATGAAAGGAAATCATGGAGGTGAAAAATTAGGTCTTTTGCAATGTGGCTCCTGCTGAGTAAGCTAAGGTCAAGTTGTTAACTTCAATTATTTCTGAGAAGGGCATGAATGAATCCTTACAGAAGTTCAGTGCACCACTTTGCCAACAGGTCTTCATATTCTTTGTTAAAAAAAGTGATATATATCCTGTACCTGATGAGAAACCAAAGTGCTTCCAACTCAAGGGCCAATTTTTCAGCCTGATTTGGCAAGGTGGCAATTAATCAGGCGGTAAGTATCAGATGCCTTCTATTTTTCATATGGGAGGTTTAGAAAACCATGAAGTCAAGCCTTGTGGAGAGGACTGTCATGGAGAAGACTGTATGCTTTTTATCTTCCTCCCATTGGGATGAAAACATCAGGTAGTGTTAAACAGAAATCCAGAAGATATTTAAGCTCAAAGGCATACAGATTTATGGGAAACTTGAGGGGTGAAAGTGCCAGAATATTATTTCCCAGCAGATGTAACAATCCCTTGGGTTCATGGAATTTCAGATAAGTTACAAAACAAAACAAAACAAACAACAACAACAAAAAAACCCCACCCAAAAACACAACCAAAAAAAAATTAAAAATCAGAAAAGCTGGAAGCAGAATTGAGATATCACATTATCACATTCTCTTCTGAAAACAAGTTCCTCCTCTTCCTACCAAAAGTATTCAAGGTCAGGTAAGACGGGGACTTATCAACCTCATCTCATGGTTGATGTGTCTGCCCATAAGAGGGTTGCTGGAATTACATGGTCTTTAAGATGCCTTCTAATACAAACCATTACAGGATTCTACCATTTCAGACTTTATGGAGAAAAAACAAGACAAAACACCTCATCTGTCTGCCTCTGATGCCACACTTCTACCTGACTCTCAAAAACCAAGAAATATGAGGGGAAGGAAAGCCAGCAAAATGGTAAAATAAGCGATAAATAATTTTCTCTGACATCAAGGTTGAAGTTGGATAAATCACTGACCTACTATTACTTCAGCTTCACACGGGGTGAATCTGTCGTTAACAGGTTAAATGTGAACACTCGGATCTGTTTCCTACTTCAGGTAGAATAACCAAGGGCTCACCTCTGCCAGATTTAATTTCCTTGTCTTGACAGTGTCCTGTATTCCAGAAAACCCCTCACTTCTATTACAAACCTTAAGGTTATACCCCAGGGTCAGCTCCAAGCCTCTGAGTAGGCAGAATTCCAGTAAAATCAATGATCCTGCATCTATTTGCTAAACCTTAGTGTAACAAGAGATTATTTTTTACCCATTTAGCACAAGAAAAAAAAATAACCACAGTATGAGGGAACTTTACTGGTTCAGGCCATATCTAATCTACAGTTAGAGCAGAATCCTAGAAAGCCAATTGATTGCTTCAAAGCAGTAAGAGCTGCTTTATTCAAGCAATCAGCCTTGCAATAAATGTGTTCCATTTTTAAGAGCTTGTAATTTAGCACTACCAGGGGCAGAGAAACAAACATCTCTGATTTCTGTTAGAGGTTCCAGGATGTTTCACAGACAGACCATTCATTAATGCTTCACAAATGCTACCAAATGAAATATTGTTCCACGTGCTGTAACAAGATATCTTGAGAAGAGATGCTAAAAATGGGAATTGTGGCTCCCAGAATGATGAGCAGAAGGAAGATTATTGTCACTCTACAGGCAGCCAAGTTGTGGATCTTCAAAGCTCTGGTGAAGGTGCTGGAGAGTGTGTGATGGATAGGGAGGACAGGGACTCTGATTCTTCCTTTGGGAGAAAGATGTTAAAGGGCCTGAAATAAAGGCCCTTGGATGTAGGGGGCCCTCTCTGATAAATAAGGCATGAGGAAATTTATCAGCATAAATTAGCTGATAAATGATGTAAAAGAGGATACATCTGCAGAAGAATAGAGCCAAATGCAAGCACAGCCAGCACGGGTGAAGGTGACAGACAGATGTCAAAGGTCTGGTCCCCCATCCCCCATGCCATGCAGAGAACCTCTCCTCTAATGAGCCAAAAGAGAGAGCAGTCCATGGACACCTATTTGCATTTGATCCTTCAGTTCTCTTGCACATACTGTAAAGTCCAGCCACTTCCCTAGAAAGCTTAAAAAAATCAGGGGTAATTTCTACCCATACAAACAGATAATTACAAGTCATGATTTTCAAGTCAACGGCACAATTGTTATTTAAGGGAGACTAAGATATGACTCATTATGTTCAAACTTGTGGAGTCCACCACACTATGAAGGCTACTGTACAAAACTGAAGAGATAACTGCATCTGTTGTCTGGTAAATTGCACACAAACATACTTATTGAAGTAAGGTTTTGCAAGTAGGATTATTGTTATTCAATTAAATTTTGAACAAAAAAATTATTTACACAGCTGTCTATGACCCATAAAATGCAAGTTTGGTTTCAATCTATGCAGTACAGAAATCAAGACTGTAATATTTCTCTTCAAATAGGCCTGATCTAAGCATCTGGACAACCAATTTCTTTTTATGGTTTTCTCTATGATAAAGCAGGAAATCTTCAGGATTTCTTTTAGCCATAATGTGTTGGCCCATGTATTTTAAATGTGACATTTTTTCTTTTGGATATTATTCACTGCAGAAAAAATGGTTCACTAATCTAAAATTATCAAAACTAGTCTTGTAACAGGCACTGTTGCACTTATCTCAGGGTTCAACATCATGAATATTTTCAGAAATCTATACTAAAATTAATAATAATAACATATTTGAAGCTAACTTTGGTATAGAAAGTGTTTGGGGTTTTTTAAGATAACACTATTTCCTGAAAGTCAGATGCTCTGTGAAATAATTTTAGAAGCAATGCTAGGCCTACTTTGCACTATTTGTTATGCACTGTTATTCTTTCATGATAATCTCCAAGTACAAATCTGGATGTCACCTGATGTGCTTCAGTTCCAAGGCCAGGTGAATAAAAGGCAGCCCTTGCTTCAACTCCCTTCTCTGACGCTTTTAGAGAAAAATTGGCTAAATGTTCCCCAGAAGAGTGCCCTAATCTCTGGGCTGTGGGTTCACTCCCATTCTGCTTTCCTCCAGCCAATTTAACTGATTATTGACAAAATGCCACTCTTATATGCAATCCAGGGTATGAGGGAATACTACCCCACATGAAGTGGTAGCCTTCTGACTGAAGTATTCCCAGTGGGGGTGTGGGTTCACTTCCCTCAGGCAGGGGAGGAAATTGAGCAAAGGCTTCATTTCAGCCAAAATTATTCAGAGAATTCCACCCACATTTGCAAATATAGGATTCAACAAAATCATTCCACTCCTTTCTGCTCCATTACCACAAGGTGCTGTGAGAACATCTTTTCAAACCCTTTGTCGTCCCACACTGCACGCAGGGTGTTGAATAATGCCACTCCAGATGAGTGTCATGCAGGCAGAACACCTTTCTTCCTCTGCTGATGCTGCCTCTGGTGACAAGGTATCATTCAAGTAGTGTCATGGGTGGCTGCAGCCTAGAGGGCTACTTAAAAAATTAGTTTCTAATCAATGATATAGCTACCTTAAGTGTTGAGAGGCCATCTCTGAGCGAATAATAAATTGATTAAATTTACCTGGGCATTAAGCAATGATGGATAATATTCTATTTTTTATTTTTAAGAAACATAAACATAGCAGAAATATGTAATTAAATTCAGTCACTACTCTGACAGATTTGTCAGTCTTAATGTTAATGTATTAAATAATTAGTTACGTCTTCATAGATTATTGTAAGCTCTTAAATCACCAAATTACTGTATTAATTTGTTTGCACAGCAGTGTTTCGTTGTTGAGGCAAGCAGGAAGTTTCTGGAGCCACAACTGATATGTCAGTGTGAATAAGATGTTAGGAAGGTGACTTTATACTGGAAAACATTTACCTGATGGATTTAGCATCACATCCATGTTCTCATTCTGTTTTTCACAGAAAATTCTCAGGAAAATTGTCAGTGTTAATATAAAATGTTCCCCCAACTGGCATAATAAAGCTTCTAATTATACCATGCTAAGCCTCTGCAATTACTTCTATATAACTTAGAGTGATGAAAAATTGCTTCCACAAAGACACTGTGGTTACAAGCTCTGCTCAAGGGATTTGTGTTGTAGTGGTTAATAGGTGGGTATGCTGCTGCACAGCAGTGCACGTGGAATATCTCCACCCACAGCAAGTGCAGATGTTTATCTGCAAAACTGTTTATAACATAAAATGGATTAGGTTGAACAGGTAAATAACAGGACTTCTCAAGAGTAACAGAACTTGCAGACCCCTCTCAGCTGAGTGCTTCTTTAATCTTCCTTTCCTCAGATAAGGCAAAGCATTACAAACAACAGAAATCAGTAAAACAACAACTAATTTTAAAATTATTGCCATTTATGCCTTTCTGTATTCAGCAAATACATCACACTTGAAAAACAGTCTTCTTTTATCCTTCAGTATCTCTAGCAGCACAGGAAGCTATAAAAAATAACTCTTGAGATCTATTCAAGATTCATTTCTCGAGTCCAGCTTGACCATATATCTCTAAAGATGATATCTGGTTGGCAGTCACTCAGTTTAAGCCAGTCTACCTGGGTTGCAATGAGCAGCACCACTCACCATGACTTTTAACTATGGTCTCTCCCTCACTTAAGGCAAGGGATGGCTTTCAAAAACATTAAATATTGTTTGGCAAGTACTCCTGTCTGTCGAAGTAGTTGCAGTTATAATTGTTTTCTGTGCTGTGCCTGTCGTATATCAGATGGGATCATAGTTCAGGGTAGCATGAGCAGCTTTTAAGCTTGCTGTTTTGTAATCATATTCCAGGCTTTTTAAAAAGGGGAAGACATAAGAAAATTTCTTTTTTCGGTCTTTTTTTCTCAGAAAAATGTCAGCAGAGACAGCTGTCATTTCATCCAGTGAACAAACTGCATCAGCTAGGAGGCTGTGAAAGGGAGGACAGAACTGGCCCCAGGGTAAAGAGAGTCTTTACACATTGCCCCTTTTCAGGTCTGTGCAAAATTTTGGGAAGAGAGTAGGTTGCTGTGCTGGACATTTTGAGGGGTTTTTCTTGTCCACGAAAGGGTCTCAGAGGGGTATGAACTGCTAAAGTACACACTGTAAATAGCATCCAATATTGCAGCAAAAGCTGAACACCTGTAACCAGAGCATATTCTAGAAAATATAAAACCCCCATTACAGGACGTGGGATTGGAGTTCAAATAGAAAGTATCTGGTGAACCCAGTATAGGCTGGGAATACCTTTACAAGAAGTGTACAGGGCTATAGAGGTGTACCTTTCAGATTATTATATGTCAATCCTCAGAGAGAATCTCTTGTTCTCAATATTGCCATATTCAAAACCACAAACTGAGTCACTGCACAGAATACAAAAAAGTTCTGAATTTTCTATATGCTCAGTAATCCCTGCCTTTGTGATCAAAAGCAAAAACTGAAATAAACCAAAGCTGTATATTACTCCAGATCCAATCAAGTACATTTAAAATTAAACTCAGCGACACCTTTCCTCAATTACAGCTAACCAGGACCTTAAAATTGCCTGAATGTAAGAACTGCATATGAAATATTGAAAAGCTGCACATTATCCTGCTTTTCTCTTAACCTCTAACGGCACTGATGCAATAAAAAGTAAAAATGCTCCCTATTCTTGTTCTATTTAATCCTTTCAAAAGTATGCTTTAATGATTACATAATTTTGCAACATATTTAGATGTATTTATGCATTGCTCTCATAGCAAGATATGGAGTTGATGTAAATACAAGATCCAAAAGACCTCCTTTTCTGTCTAGTATTTCAGCTACTCATGAACGTCTTTGAATTATTTGAATGAAAAATAAATGTATCTAAGTGATTTTTGCACCATGGTGCAGTCCTACAGCTTCTTTGATGTAGGAGTAATAAATTAAATGCAAAAAAGAGAAAACTGATGAAGAGCCTGTTGCATTTCATGTTTATGAATGTTAACAAACGTAGTGTGTAGAAAATGAGAAACAGACTGCAAAAACCTGCTCCACTCACTAAACTCTAAAAAAAAAAAAAAAGGCAAGCACACTTTTGCAGAAACTCAGTCAATTTATAGCAAGCAAGTGGGATCTGCTTGAAACATTGTTTATGTGGACTTACTCTGTGATCCTTGCAGGGGGGTTGGACCACATGACTTTGAAAAGTCCCTTCCAACTCAAACTATTCTACAGTTATTACACAGAAGTAGGACCTGTCAGTTAAGCACTCCTTCCTCTCCCCTATTAAGAAAAGATAATACAAAACCATGAAAGTCTGGCTCAGATAAAGCCCAAATGCACACAGCAAAACGTTTGACCACAGGGGAGCTCTGTGAAGATGTGCGAGCTGTGCTCTCCGTAAAGGTCCTGTACCATCTCGTGTCCCAGTACCTCCACACAAGCATTCCTGCTCCCAGCTCTGCAGCACTCGAGGCTCCAATTACCTGTGTGATGAGGCTCCCACTCTGTGAGTGGGTGGACTCCAGCACCGAGGAGGGAAAGTCGTGCATGTTCAGAAAGTTTCAGTGCTCCCAGTGAGCCCTTCCTGAGAGAAAGCGCGTACTATTTAAATATCAGACGGTAATAGCAGGGAGATGTTCCATGTGCAAAATGCCACCAGAAGTCAAGATCTATTTTGGAGTAAAGAAATTATGGGTTGTCTTTGCCAGGTAGACAAAGACAAATCCTTGCAGCTCCACTGAGCCCAAAATATGCATTAAGAAATTAAAACTATATTGTCTAGGAAAGCAGCTCGATACTGACGGCTTTGAAAAGGCTTTGCCACTCAGGTAATGCTGAACCACTCGAGTTTGGAGGAGGAGATGGTTAATGCAAAACTAAATAGGAAAATAGAACAAGTCTTGCTCTCAGTTCAATAAAATTTAAGTGGCAGCATATTTTCCAAGTTTTTTTGCATTAAACAGTCAAAGCAGAATTTGCTGCTGATATTAAAGCTACCTGAATGCAAATGAGGAACAACATAATCTTATGCCATTTTTCTATGTTTTTATTTTGTGGGGGAAAAAAACCTGCTTTGAATACAATTTCACAGTTAATCTATTCTGTAAACACAGCTGGTCAGAAATAGATTAAATACATTACACAAATATTTTCAGAGTAATTCTTCTTCCAGGTTATGGTTTAGTAACTTCTTGCACGTCCTTCAGCAGCCAGAGGCTGACATGCACTATCTCTCTGGTTTTCCCAGAGAGTCTGGAGGTGAGTACAGGAAAAGGTGGTTCAAGCTGCCCTCTGAGGACTGCAGATTACTGTATAACAATTCTCTCCAACAGTACAGAGCTAAGCAATGTCCATTAACCTCTAGCTTTCTCTTTGTTGCCAGGTTATATGTGAAGTTCATGTGTTTCTCAAAGACTCAAATAAAGGACAACTGGTATTTTTAGGCTGAGTATTAAACTCTAAACCAATTACTTGTATAAACAGACCAGTTTAGCTCTATTTCATGAAGCAGAATAGTAAAATATTAAATATATTTCCTGTCATAAAAAAGGACCTCTTAAATTGCAATGCTGCTTTGTGAACACACTGTGAGAGATTGAACAAGACAGTACAATTATTTACACGTCAACTTTTTTACTTATAACTTCAATATTAGAACATGAATGTAGACACTTCATCTGGATTTAAAATAATTTATTCTGGGGTTTTGATGACTAAATGCAAATCTAAGTCAATCACAATACGTGGATTTTAGATGAATTAAGAAAATCATTGTTGTAAATTGGTGTAGGATACAACATTACTTGTCATGAGCTTTAGCACTCTGTACTCACCACCTCCCTGGACTCACAGAATCCTCATGCATCTGTTAATCCTGACTGATCCATATTTTCATGCTAGTGGATATCTGTACTGCAAGGAGCTCTGGTGAGTACTACAGCTCACCCTGTCTCACCCATGTCCATGCATGCAGAATGAATCCACAGAGTTTGCAAAAGCCCACAGTGAGTTCAGGGCAAGAAGACTAAGTTACGAATGTCACACTTCAGAGTCACTTGCAGCATACCAAGGCAACTTGTTAAAGAGCCAATGATGAAAGTAATACCTAATCAATACTCAATAGCAAAGCCTTGTTATGGCAATTTTTATAGACATGGGCAAATTTTCTTTGACTATTTCTTTGTATGTATGCTGTAATGCTTCTTGGTTCAAAAACTCTTTTTTTTGGAATAATGAAGAGATCAATCATTTTCTAAGCATCTTAAAACTATTCACTAGCAGCATGATAGATTTTTCTCCCATGTGCTCAGGATCCAATTACATCTCCACCAGTCAACATGAGCACTTTGGATATACATACATGGCATGCTATGCTGCAATGATTTTGAGGGCTGCTTTTGAACAATGAAGCGTTTACAGTATACAGCTTAGAACTGTCTGAGATTATTTTGATGGATGTTTACTCGAATATGAGAAGATAATTGGAAAGAATCCAGCTGAAACAAATAAATATAAGGCTCTTTAAATGTGTAGCTCCAAATTCAGTTTCAAGACTGAGATGTTTCTGAAACATGTGCTCACACCCACTCACCCTTAAAGCGACGTTAATAAGCACCTCTATCCCAGCTGACAGCAGCCAAACAGTCTCAATTGCAAACCACCCCCAATTATATTAACAGAAACATGAGTAATCCATACCAAGGAATGAATATGAGTCAGGAACGATGTGAAATTATACAGTGCCTCCCTAAAATAGTGACCTTTAGTTCACAAAGTTTGCTATCTCTATTATAATTTTGTTTTAAATCCACGGTGCTGTTGCTATAGTTTAACCTTGTCATCCAAGACTGTGTTTGACTATCTCAGTGCTACTAAAGCCAAAGCCAGCAGATCTCTGTTTTTGTCCAGAGAATTGGATCTTACTTGACACTAACATTTATTTACTTGGGAATCACAGATCGGGACACAGCAATGTATAAATGTCTGAAAGCAACACCTTCTCTTCTGTAATTCTCACTCACATTAATTGATTTTACTCTCACATACAAACCATAAGCCAAGGCTGGAGAAAAGTAGGGTGGCGGTATCTAACAAACTACTCCATATTTTGAGAATACTCTCGAGTCAATGTCATGCTAAAGCTAGAATCGTGCCATCTAATCCCTGTTGTAAATCCATCAAATTCCATTTTAAAATATCAAGGATTATTATTTTGTTACAATGCTGCAAAACTTGAAAGAAACTTCCCTGTTTATTCATGGGACATTTGTACTTATTTCTTCTTGAAATGACATCTGAAAATACATATGGGTCTATTCCATAGTAGTTATTGCAACCTACAGGACTGATCTGTAGGATTAATACCTCAGAATACAACCTGGAATTCTGATTTTCTTTTCAGTGTTCCAGATCTCACAGGGAGCTATTTTTTTCTGTACTGTATTTCAGTTGTCTACTGATTGACAAAACCTCAATTTTTGTTACCAGAATATTTTGCTAGTGCACACAGACTAGAATTTTAGAGAAAATATCAAATAAGGTCTTTCATACTTCATGCATCCTTCCATTAGCTGCCATTTCCCTTTTCAGTCTGTTCCTTGCCCAATTCAATGTCCCATTCATCAAGGCTCCAAAATATCTAGTGAAAGATTCTAAACTTGTTGCTCTAACCTATTTTATATAATCATATCAAAAAGGCATAAGTAGCAAATTTTTTACATCTGCAGAAGAAAATGAGTTAGGACAAATTGCAAGCAACACTGAGACTGGAGAAACACAGTAATTCATGCAAACACCCCATGAATGAACAAATTTTCAATACTGGAAGTGGAATTGCTCTGAAAAACTGGATATTAAAATATCATGATGAAAGCTGTTGAAGACTTCTGTTATCCCTACCAACTCACAACCATGCCATGTGCCTACACACAGACACCCCCATATACAAATAAAACAATGAAAAGCTTTGGGTAATGGAGAAAAATAAACACCAAACCCCATGAGGGGTGTATATGGGTAGTACTAGGATTTATGGGATCACTCAGACTGTCTCCATAAAATACTCTGGTTTACTCATACTGTGTGTAAGCCATGAATCACTGTGTTCCCACCATCCTGCTCCTGAGATGGGGCTGGGTCAGTGACAGTCTTACCAGCACACCCTGGCCCAATCCTCCTTTAAAGCTGCCAGGCTTTTATCACCCTGCTGTGCTAGGCTGCAAGGCATGAGGAAGCAGAGAAAGCAGCAATTTTGGTGATGCAGATTTTGCTGCAAAATGGCTAATTCAGATTCCAAGTTGTATAGTATCAGAAAAAATAGCCTGCTATATTAAGAGATGTCTTTGCTGCACTACTGCTGAAATAACTCACAGGTCTTATATTGCATCTTCTGTCCCAGTATCTGAAGTTCTGCCTCTAAAAAGCTGGCAAAGTAAATACTCTTAAAATTCATCTCAGTCTTTTATATTCTGCAGATGGAAAACCAAAATCACTTCTAAAAACCTGAAAAAGACACTTCATTTTGCCAAGAAATTATTCTATTAAATTCCTCCATAGATATTGTACACTTACATCATTTTATGACCAGAAATATAATATATATATTACCATTTCTCTCAATAAAATGATCATTACTGCAAAATAGCAATGCCTAGCACATGACTGGACGACGGTTTTTTATTAAGAGGATTTTTAACAGCTGACTCAATCAACATATTAATGAAATTAAAATGGCAGTCATTTCATCCAAGGCCAACATTTGTTAATTGGAATAGGAGGTTTCATTTTCTTTTTCATTATGGGTCCTAATTCTCAATTAAAACTTAGGTCAACTTGGATACAACAATGCCTTATCAGTTTGAAAACTTGCTAGGTTTAAAGGTATCAGTGTGAAACATTGAGCATTTTGATATAAGTACCTAGGACCCCTCTATTTCTTAGCTTTGAGATATGTTTTTTCCTAATATTAAATTAATTCAGATAAGAACCTACAGATGGCTTGGATATAAGAGTCTACACTCCTGGGTATGAGTGGCATTGAATTTTGGAGCAAAATTACCACAAACTGAGAACAAAGGAGTAAAAATTTCTACTTCTGTCCTAGAGGCTGAATTAAGTTTTTAGGCATTATTAGGCAGACGGTATTGTGGAAGCAGATAGGAAAAGGAGAAGTTCTCCTTTGAAAAGTTACAGTTTATGGCTTGGATCCCACAAAGTTTAATTGCAATTTACTGAGTACGTTTTGTTGGATTCATTTAAACTCTGTGAAGGACACAGACTACAAAGCTTTTCCAGATCTACAAGCCCTCACGAGTGTCTGGCGCAGTGTAGGTAAATACCTAAATTCTTTTCCTCACAGTGTATTCATGCATCTGAAGAGCCAAATAACACAGAGCTCAGCATTTTTGACCATATTGCCCTAAGTTTTGCTTTCTGAATTCAGTGCCTATCAAAAAGATTTTATTGGGAAACAAATGTTTTTCCTGGTTTGACTCCTTTGTTCAGGAGAACATCATAAGCAGAAGATGGCTTTCTGATGATTCTATGTTTTTGAGAAAAGGGAGACTTCATCTATTTTTGGGCTCCCTCCTTGTGTCAGAGCACGGATAAATTCTGCCTGCTCACAGTGCTGATTCTGGCTGATTCACCAGGCTTGATTCTGGTCCTCACTCTGGCCCCCAGGAGTGAAAGAGGAAGGCAAAATAGTATCACCTCCTCATCGTGCAACTTCTGTTCTTGAGCCACCTCTACTTCTGCCTAAAGCAGCCAAAACCAGGAGCTAGCAGTAAAACCAGCCCTCATCCTGGCACAAGACAACAAATATACTGCTTGAAATGAGAGGAGGAAACATTACAGCACACTCACTACTTCCCCCAAATTATAAACCACACTGTCAACCACAGTTTTAATGATAGGGGGACAAAAAATATCAGAGTAACTTACAGCCTCCTTGAAAATCAAGGACCAGATAGGAGATAGAGCCAGGAGGAAGAGTCAGAGCTCTGTATAAGAAACTGCATGGATATTTTTACCTTTTGTAATGGGATACTAGAAAAAGAGGGAAGAATGAAGATTAAACTAATATTGTTCTTTTATGAGATTTAGATAATTCTTGCTTCTTTTGTCTTCTGGTGCGTCTCCCTTCTCAAGCCTTCTACATATCATGAATCAAGATCTCCATCAGAAGAGGTCTTCTTTGGATAAAAGGAAAAATAACTTCTCACAAAACAGGTGTTAGATCATGCAGTGTTTAAGCAAGTAAAGGGATAGAGTTTTGCAACAGGAGCTATATGAGCACACCAGAGTTCAAAATGTCCTGACAACTGTGTTTCTCTCACTTTTAAAATGGCCTTTAAACTGTATGAGGATTTCGTTAACAAAGGTCAGTGAAATGGCCTGTGAATACTCGTGTGAATCTTGCACAGAAAAATCACAGTGTGGTTGATGCAAACCTGACCTGCCCTGAACCCAGGAACTGTCACTGCTGAAGCAGGCCAGAACACATAAAACTTTTAATTGACTCCCAATGGCTTATTGGAAGTGCTGTGTCTGACCTGGCAATATTGTGCTTCAGAAGGCAATCCTGGATAGTCTGCTGCAGCTCTTGGGACTGTCTCAAATGATTATGAAAATTCATCCTGTAAAACAGGCCTTCTCTTCTGAAAATTATTTTTGTGAAATAAATCTTTATCAAAATGCTGCCTTTTGTGGATCTACTGAGGAGAGGGCATTATTGAAATTCACAAGTTTTAAGAAAAAAATTATGAAACCTGAACAAATGCATGAGAGTGCCAATAATAAAGCTATAGAAACTTCAGGAGAATATTCTCAGCTATGCTCTTCAGGCTAATTATATTGATTTAGTGGCTTCTCATTCTATATGAGGACCTGTATGAATATAATGAAGGAAAGCCTTTCTACCCAGAGCAGACAGTAATTTCCTATGAAATTACTGTAACAGAAAAAAAATTACTGCAAAAACCACAAAAGATGAGGGATAAGAGAGGAACTTTAATGGTTCTCTTTTACAGCAACAGCAAAGTTTACAAGCACAGGGTACCAAAGGACCCGCAGCAAAATCAGAAGTTGAATCCTGATTGCAAAGAGCCTTCCAGCAAGCAAGGACCATATGAGCCAGGGTGAAAAACTGTCTTTCTAAGCTGTAAGAAAAAAAATAGAAGTACTCAAAGCCCAAAAGCATCCTTTTGACCTGGTATGAAGAGGAAAGGATGGAGGCAATGCTCCAAAGATATTACAAATCTGCAAAAACATGTGCAAAAATAGTAAAATGTCACACTTTAGCAGAGTAAACATAAGGCCATGAAGTTAAATGGAAAAGTGGGACAGGAGATGATGAGAAAATAGTAGCTTAGGCTTAGCTAGGGACTTTACAAGTATCTGTGTCAAGAAAAAGAACTTAGAAATACAGGACCCGCAGCACCTGTTCCAAAGAGCAGACAAATACGCCTGTAGATAAATGTATGCTTTCCCACTTTCTCATGTCAGAGCCTATAGTTGGATAGATGAGCAGAGAGAGCAAAGAACCTAATGTGAGAGTAACTGCTCAGTTAACAAGTCTAAGAATAAATACCTGTACTTTCAAGAGCTCTGTGAAAAACAGAGAAAAGGGCATTAAATTAGCCCACTCCAGTTGAGGGATGTAATGCAGGCACCAGCCCTAAACTGTTTGAACTTCTTGACATGGAAATGCTCCATGCTTGCATTCAAAGAGCAACTCCACACCTGATTCTCATCAGCCCTTCAACAGCCTTATCTCAGACTTTAACAAAATAAGCATCCTAGCTTGGGTACTTTATTACAAGTGCAACCACAGTCCTTCATTATATGATGGCTACTGATTGATTTATGCAGCAGGTTTTGTAGAGCTTATATTATACCAATATCTTAGTACAGTATTTTAAAATTATCTCAGGTCTAAGAACTCACAGCAGCTCTGACTGAAATTTAGAGCCATTTTAAGCCAGACATAATGTTTCCAAAGGAATATTAAGCCCACTGCACTTTCAAAAGCATGGAAGATGCAGTTTGATCCCTCTTGGGAGTTTTTGGTGCTAATGCAGCTGAAGAGCCCAGCAATTGCTTTTACATTATAGGCTGCAAATTGTGACCAACTACTGAGATTTGTGTATTCAGCAAGAGAAGATAAGTAGTTTGGAGTTCTGTATGTCAGACATGTTGTAGCCCTTCGCAAGCACTGTGGGATGCACCACAGAGATTCACTTCCCCAACTTATGGAAGTGGATTTCATTATGCAGAGATGTGGAAGCATATCACTCCACCTGTACCCAGGAAGGCCAGCTGAAAGCTGTTAAAATCCAGTTTCCTTGTCCCTTACTCCATACTTTTCCATTTAACTCACGAGTGTAACCATTTCATGTTCCCAGCCCTTGGAGAGACTCCCTGTTACAGGGTAAAGATAGGAAATACTGTGAAGAGAAAAATCAAATGACGGTGCACTTTCCCTAGCAGATTTGATTAGGGAAAACATATACAAAGAAACATTTTTGTTACTAATTATCTTTTTCTGGTGGTTTATCTATTACTAAAATGTACATCTTCTATGACAAGTGTTACACTCACTAGTTTTCTTTGTTTTGAGTCTCAAAGAAGTAGAGATTCAAAAGGTCAAATCTTTATACCTCATGTTCTGTATTGCCTTTGGAAAACATGGACACAGCAACCAGGACCACCAAAGGTCCCTTTTAGTCATGGAGATGACCTCTGTTCACACACAGAGCTGTGGCTCTGTCTCTGCAGCTGGCTCTCCTCAAGGAGTCAAGGCAGCATGACAGCTGGAGCACTGTCCTCCAAGTTCCTTCAGCACAGAATTTCTAACATACAGCAACTAAATTTCAGCCTTTAGCACTGGAGAAATTCATTAACCCTTTCCTCCTGCATAAAATCAGTATTTGAGGGATGATTGCTATCAGAGGCACATTTCCAGGTGAAGAACAATATTTACCAGTACAGGTAGATAAATTTACCACCTCAGAAAGATTAAAAGGTCTCCAAACAGCTTTCACATGACATTCTCTTGGTATGTCATTGTATGTATTTGGCCAAACAATTTAATAAATATACATTTGCATTTCCCTTTACAGGATTTTCACTAATAAGAAAATCTTAATGACTTCAGTTTTCTGAAGCAATCCACGGACCTCAGCACAAGACTTATATTCTGTTTCTAAAAGGAATGCAAGCCTCTGCTGAAACTATATCAGGTAGTTCAGTAAACACACAAAATTAAAATGGAATTAAGAGAATTATGACTAACATCAATTGGGTTTTTTTTCAGAAACTTAGAATCTTAACACTTTTCACACTTGTTTTTGATTGAAGATTACAAGCTGGAAAACAATTCAGCAGTACAGGGCAATTAGTTAATCAAACAGCAATTTTTATATCCGTTTATAAAGTAGGACATAAAGGAAAATTTCTTTTAAGTCTTGTCTTTTTATTCTTTTTCCCAAACTATCCTTTTATCTATAATATCCTTACTTGGAATTTCAAGAGATATCATATCTTTAATCATTTTTCCCCAGCTGCATTTGAGCTGGTTTTAAAGGCTTACAGAACGATTTTGCCCAAATTAAACCGGAATGGCCATTCTCCCCACACTCCTATCACTTTCCTTTTCAGCTTGCAGAAACCTCAAAACCATCAGGACTCAAAAACCTTTACAAATTCCTATACACCTTGCAAGATTAAATAATAGTACTACTATGTTAGGCCACTACTGCACTTTTACTTGTCTCCTAAATATCTTTCCTTCTAATTTCTCCTCTAATGAGATTTACAGCACTTTGCCTCATTCCTGAGGGGCTAGAATATCATATACAGCCAGATCAAAGGGACTAAATCCTGTTCAAGTCTCACAACATGCTGGCATTTCCTGTGCCCCACATATTTTTTCTCAGTGCTTGTATTTCTCCAATGCCCAGGCTACTTGACACAGACAAGGTCCTCTCAGCCAAGAAGAAGTGTGGGCAACTCTTTTCAGAGTCTGTTCAAATGACTCATTTGCTGGTCAGGTTCCTAACAGGGCACAAGCACTTCTTTTCCCATCACAGAGCAAGTCAGGGACACACTGGTCTCTAGTCAGTGGTAACATTAAAGATTGAAACCATCAAAAGTACTTTTTCCTAATCAGTTGGTCTTTTACCTCAAAACACCAACTTCTCCTGATTGGAATGTCAAAAGCCAGACTCTCCCATACCTTCTCCTGTAGGAATTCTTTCTATCAAGTTCTTGAAAGTATGTAATTTGCAGAGGTTGATTGTAGCAAAAATTACGGGTGCTCAGTACCTTTCAGCATTTGACCTTTCTATTGGGAATGTCAGAGGACCTTTTACTATCAGCAGAAAAACTGAATGCCACAAAGCTATTTTTCTACTCCTAGAGTTGCTTTGGTTAGTCATGTCTTCAAAATTTAACTGTCTAGAAGTTTGTGGGCAAAAGCCTAGTATGTCCCTGTTTTATAAAAAGCTTTTCTGAAGCTCCTGGCTGTGAAGTACCAGTGTGACTGTATTTTTGCACACCAGCTCTGAAGAGTTGTTAGTGGAGCACCTGGGTTGGCCTTGGTTTAATTTTCCTTTGATGCTTTCAGCTGCAGGCAGCTGCCATGACTGGCTCTTGCCCAGTTTTCCTGTTCCCCACATTGGTACAGGAAGTAGAGATGCACTGCAAACTTTGCTTCATATTCCAGTGGTTTAACATCTGATTTTGTCTGAGGGTTTTCTTGGCTTGAAGTCCACCTTGAGGTGTACGAGGCATGTGAGCACACACAAAAGGACACAGAATGAACAATTTCCTTAGTGATTAAGTGAATTGCCATGAGATTAGATCTGGGTATAAGAAAGCAAAAAAAAAACTCAAAAAAACCTCCTTCTACTTAAAAGGATCCTTAATGTGATCCATAACAGAGCAGTTACTCCCCTAAACCCATCACAAGCTGCTGCTTGCAGAATTGATATCCTCCAAACCAATCATTTCAAACACAAGGGACAGCTCTCTGATACAGTCTTTATGGTGCCAGTGGTCAACATTTACCATTGACTGATGCAGAAATCTCTGCTGGCATTGACAAAGACTGCTGTCCAAAAACGATGGCATTGTACAGCTCCAATATTTTCTAATCCAGCACATTAGAAGCCCATTAAAACATAACCTGCTCCTGAGTGTTTTCCTGGATATAAGCCATATACAGGCCCCTGTAATCAGGCTGGAAGGGCCCCATAAATACTGAGTAACCAAAGTCTGAACACCAAGAAGTACGGTATTTCCTTTGATTTTTTCTATAATTAAGCTTAACTGTGTTAACATGGAGATATTTATTAGTTGAGCTCACATTGATTATATGGACTCACTTGATAAAACAACTGCAACAAAAGAAGCCTGCACAAGACGTTTTGTCATTTGAGGGTTACCTGGTAGAATAATCCTTTATTACAGATTGAAACTGAATAAGGACACCTACACCCTGCAAAATTTATTTACATTTTTCTTTTTGAAAAGATAAAGCATGAAAGAAAAATGAGAGCTCCCTTGTCTGAAACAGAAGGAGAGCTGATGGAACGCTTCTGAGATGAAAAATGTGATTACCTTATTAATCACATTTAGCTTAATATTATTATTTCACTTCATCTACTTTACAAAAAGCCCAGGCAAGAGACAGGGATGCTTCTCTTAGCAACATCAGTGCTTATCTTTATGATGTTGCAGACTCTGGGGAAGTCTGCACGTTGGCAGCAGGCTTCTTAAATTGGTCAGGGCTGGTATGAGTAAGCTGGGAGAATATAAATGAACTCTGATAGGAATGGAATATAAGAGAGAAGGAGAAACTATCAGAAAGCATTCAGAATTTTTCCCATAATAAGGATCAGAGATTAAGTTAAACAAACTTCTTGATGCAATTTTCAAGCAGTGGGAGTTAAGCTATGATCTCCATACCTGAGTAATCATAAAATAGGAACACACAAAAGCTAACGTTCGTTCAGAGTGCAATGAAATAACAGATTGAAAAATATCAATCTGTTTTAACTGGATGAGATTCACTCCTGACTTTGTCTGTAGTTTGGCTTTATAAGATGTGAAAACAACTCACGTTTTGAGCTTGAATACCTCTCCCTAGAGCTGACTTCCAAATTAAATAATAAAATAGGGGGGAAAAAAGGAAATTAAGGTAAAAGTTAAAGAAAATGGTAACTACAGTGAGACAATGTCATCTTAAGTTGTAAATTCGTGGCTAATTTAATTCTTTATGGGAAAGATAGCCTGATTTGGTTTAAGTTGTTCAGAATATATTGAGTATTGGAAGGCCTTTGTCCCTGCCTTCTTCTTCTTGACAGCATTATTTTTTGAGACATTTGACAACACTGTGCTGACATTCACTCTGGCTACTGAAAGGTTTCCTTCACTTTGGAAAGTCCTGAGCTTGTGGGTGTCCAGCACATTGGAGGAAAGGTGAAGTGAAACCCTTGCACCCTGTAGGCACATATTTTCATGCTCAGTGGGAGACACAAGTTCATAACTTGTCTGACAAGCATCATTGCATCAACTACCCCTTTTTTCCCTCCAGTTTTCCAGATTCCTCTACTGTAGAGTGTTCCTGCTCATCATGCAGGTAAATTAAAGTACTTTCTTCCCTCTATACACTCTGCAGCCACCCAAACCTACATGCTGATATCCTACAAATTGTCCCTGCATGGTTTCTGGTCCTTCCAAGTCCACAGAAAGAGCCCAGAGGATGTGAATGTTAAAGACCCAAAGGTTCAGTAAGAGGATGTAAATATTTTCTTTTACCTGCTGCTAATAAAGATGAAAAGTTTGATCAATCTATATACAAAAGTGGGCTATAATCTAAAGAATCTGTTTTCTTCCACCCACAACTAAGGAACAGGAAAAGGGAGGAGAGGAGGAAAAGAGAGACAAAAAAACTGTTTCAATACCCGTGAGAAGTATTTGCATACCATTGTTACAGGTACAATACACGGAGTGGAATAAGAAATCATCAGTATGTGTAACTTAAGTCTGATCTTCCTGTTGGCCAAATAATTATACAGAAGCATTCCCTTTCACAACAGGAGAAAATTGCCCCACTCTGTTGAAGTCTAAAGAAGGTGGCGTGATTTAATTGCTGTTGGACAAACTCCAGATCTTGGCTAAATTGCAAAGAAAATCAAGTCTACTCTCTGCTTATGAGTGCATGTGCATGATTTCCAATACTGCACAGGAAAATGAGAGCATTATTTAAAATGTTCCCTTTGCAAGGCACAGACCAAGTGACCCCAGAGCCAATTTATAATCACTAGTTGACTGCAGCTGAGATGTGCTGATGATGTGGCTGATTAATTGAGAAAAATGAATGCTACCTTTGTTATAATAAGGAAGTCAAATTGATCTTGTGTTACTGAGATGCATCCATTTTACTGTATGGCAATCAGCATTTCATTAGCACAGTGAAAAATCTATTACACAGGGTGAAAACCCTGCCACCACATTCACAGTGAGGAGGGTTGGTTTTCATTCCCCCAAGTCAGAGCAGTTGAGCCCATGGGAGTTTTTCTCTGGAGAGTTGTATTTAACAAATTCCTGTAACTGCAAAACACAGAGCACCAGGAAAGTGCTTAGTCTTTCTAAAAGCCTTTTCCAAATGTACTTTAGCTTCAGCCTGCTCTTTTGGTCATGGTTTTTGAATTGTTTTGTTGATGGCATCTGAAGCATATTTTCCAAGAATGTGAAAAGCATTTTTTATATGACTGCTGCAGTTATAGAAAGGACTTTTTAATGTTCCAGACCCTTCCAGCCTTGTGCTTTAGATAACCTGCTAATGGAAATAATGCATCCTTAGCCTGTCAATAGAGAAGGTGTATGTTCTCACTGGCTTTAACAGAGGAGTGACTTTAGCAGAGTTGACAGACAGTGAGATTGTAACAGAAATCTTGTCTCACACTGTATATTCCTATTTTACTTTCTTCTCCTGTCTTGTTTTTCTTTTTCATTTGACTATTTCTTGAACTGGTGTCTGGTTCTGCTGCCATGAATACAGCTACAATGACATTTCCATTAAGAAATTGCTTAGAATTTCTCTTCTCTAATTTAAATTTTTCCAGACTAGGGAATACATCTTCTGCCCACACACATTCCTTTTTGTTTGTTTGTACATTCACACCTTACATTTTAGCTCTTTATGACAGCTCAAGCTTTTCAAAATTCTGAAATGTTGAATTACCATGGGGAAAAAATTCTGGTTTCAGTTACAGTTAAATAAATCCAAAATAATTCCATTGAAGCCCCATGTGGCCAAAAGCATAACTGAATCTATAATAGCCATACTTCAAATAAATCTTGGAATCCATCACTACTGAAGTCTTAATATAATGACATATTGCCATGAATTAATTGTTATCAGTGCTCTTATAATATTACTATAATAATAGGTCTGCAACATCCAGAGTGGCAAATAAGGCTGTTGTTCAAAGATTTTGAAAAACTAGTCACAAATGTGCAGTCAACAACCCTGAAGAATCCATCACCTCTACATGCCAGGAGTCTTAATGCACAACTCCTAAGTCTAATGGAAAAGCTTGGAATCGATGCGCAGCCCTGGCCTCGTGTTCTAAAGGGAGCTCTGGCACCTGCATCAAAGTCTGTACTCATGACAGAAATGACAGGTTTAATGACAGAAATTTTATTGCAAGCTGGGAGGGAAGTCCTGGCAGGGCAGGTCTCCCCCCAGCACAAAGAAGGGCACCAGAATCTCCTTCAAAGCAGTGCAGGAACTGCTCAGAACCATGGATCTCACCTTGGCTCCTGGCAGAGGCAGGAGGATCATACACACACAGGGGGATTCCCTCTCATATCTGAGGCAGAAAAACACATCTTTCAGCCATCTGTGGCTGGTGGTTTGGTCTAGTGTTTGCCTTGCTCAGGATATTGTTTAAGAGGCTTCCCAAGACTATTCTGTCATTTATGTGAAACTGTCTGCATCAGAAGTATCCCTGCAGAACCTTTTAATTAATTTGCAGGGATAACACCAAAGTCGGATCCATTGACTCAAAAAGCCTTCTCCCCAAAATAAAACAACCCCATAGCCAGATACAAAAAGATACAGAAATAGAATTTATAATCTGAAAAAGGGAAACTCTGTTTCTTTCTAAAACACTGTGTGGGCTTTAAAAAATGTGTACAAAATTTAGTTTATGACTCTACGTCTATTAGGTCCTCTTGGGCTGAAGAGATGGAGACATATTTCTTTCTCATGACTCCATTTCATTATTAGTATAAAGGTCAAGTCAAGTGAATTTTATATTTCAGTCTTAAAGTGGTTATATCAGGATCAATTTCAGCTTATTTAGAAAGGAAACAAGAGTACTTTGCCAAGAGATTTGTTTTCAGGAGTTACCACTTGTAGTCCTGAGATGGTAGCAGCTAAACCATCAGTTCTGAAATGAACCTGGTCACCAGGGAACAATGGGAAAATTGTTTTCTTGACAAACAATGTTTGTTTAAAATTACTTCTCTGCCTGATGACCTCACAGGGTTTTGCAATGATGCCTCAGAACCCTGAAAAATTTCCAGATATCCCTTGATGTTATTCTGTGTCTGCCAATTTCTACATTCCTGAAAAAACTTCACCCACTGAGCTCAGTCCTCCTCATAATTCTTAAACACATCCACTACTGGTATGTGGAATGTAGTAACATTATCATCAATCATATTAACTTTTTGGTATTATATACAACTGCTTCTTTGCAGCAGGAGCACTGATGGACCCATTAGAACTGTTCATACATGGCACCTGAGATCACAGTATTAAATATGCACAGCAATATACCTATAGATTCATTATTACTGATATTAGACACCCATCACTTAGAATGTTTCTATTTAGAAGTCTTTTATGCAAATCGCCGATATTACACTCTTCCTGCTATGATACTGTATGTTACATGGTAACATCTTCACTTTTTAAAGAGTTCTTCCAATAAAAGAAACAAACTGATTTAGAAACAATGTCTAACAGAATTTTGTGCAATAGCAACAGTTTAAAAGATGCATATTTAAATGCATAAAACAATTATATGGCTCTTTAATAATGCAAATGATGGGGAGGGAGTAATTGGTCCACTTCTACTCTACTATTCTTGTTGCTAAGGTTAAACTTTTTTTCAGAGATTTTCTTTGATTGATGTCAGGTGAATTTAGTGGAAAAAGTGTATATAATAAATCACTGATTTCTTTTCACAAATCAGTGGGGTTTTTCACCAGAATTACATGCTAACTCAGCAAACTATTCCTTGAAAGAAGGGGAGAGATATTGAAACATCTCCTTCCTTAGAAGACACAAAGCTAGAACTGCACTATGAGAATTATTCTAAGAGCTCAAAGCCAAATACTCCAAAATCCTGTGGTTTCAATAAAACGCTTGACAAAATGGCATTTAGAAGCACACTTTGTCAAGGAGCTTATTTAACATAAATTTCTACTGCTTTAGCTTGAAGACACAGATACTGTTTAAAGCAGATGCTGTTTGCTATGGTGAGAAGTATTTACAAGTACTGTTCATTTGGCCCTTTGTGAGAGATCCTCTCTCAAGTTAATAAATTAAAAGCTGAACTCTACTTCAGCTTCTGATTAGTGGTTTTGCATTAGGCTGAAATTTGGCCTCCAGTGCCTGATGGCTACATTATTTGCAGTCTTTAGAAATATTAATCAGTATAACTACAGAAAGCAGACATTGCAGGGAAACTCCAATGGGAGGAAATGCTTTGTTGCATCGGAGTATGATTCTTTACTGGGGCTTATCAGGTCATTGAAACTGTTAGATAGCTTAGTATATACCTCTATCCAGGCTTCAGAACAAAGATGGATTTTCCTTAATTGTTAGGATTGTGCTTTGGATTGGAGGAGTAGATGAGGAGGGCTATCCTCGGCAGTGTTGTAAGACTTCAATCAGTGTTGGAACATATATTCAATTCTCAAAGTAAAGAAGCTTCTAAAGGAAGAAGTAGCATCCCAATTTTTGGAATTCATTTGAAGATTCAAACAAAAAGAAGCCACAAAACTGTATTGGAGCATGCCAGCTCTCTGTCAGCTTTATGAATTCATGCACTGTACAATGTAACTCTAAGCTTTTTAGCTTTGTCTCTTGCCTGTGAGATGACCTTGAACAGGTCATTCAGCTACTTTGCCTCCATAGTGTCTGTCTGTATTATTCTTCTCAAAGAGGATCTCCTTGTATATTCAGGCCTTACAGATAAAGCTAAAAGACAATTTTTCTTCCCTTGTTTCTTTCCAATCAGTTATACTTCAGTGCATTCAGTTGCACAAGTTCTACTCTTCTAGATATTTCAGTGAATTCACAATGTGCTAGCTGTTCACAAAACAGATAATGAACAAAAAGGTAATGAAAAATAAAACAGAGTTCTGCTACTCAGAAGTTTTGGATTTTGTCTTCTTTTTCTCTTCCTCCCACATCCTCCTCTCTATCTATCTCCTGAGCACTTCTTGTGTTAATTTTGCTATATGAATTCTTCTTCAGTGTTTTCTTTTTTCTTTTTCTACACCTTCCTGGTTTTGTTTTTAATTTATTCCCTACCTTTCCCTTGACAAGACCTCATTCAATAGACTACCAGACTGCCACTGACAAAACTGCTTCCTATTTCAGGTCATCCAGGACTTTCTTCCACCTCCTTGTCACCATCTCTTTACTTGTCTGCACAAGTCACATATTCTATGTCTCCTCTTTTGCTTTTTTTGGGTCCCCCAGTGCTGCGCTTTCTCTGTGTACATAGCCCTCTCCTCAGCCAGGGTTACAGCTTGACTTTGCCAGACAACTTCTACACCAAACAAGTCATAAACTCTCTGATTAAGAATGCAAGATTATCTTTACAAACTATTTTCAAGGCTATGCAATTTTTTACCCCCCTCCCAGAGCTGACATCACATCATGAGAGCTATCAGAGCTGTGTCACTCCATTGCTGTTGTCTTGGATAATAAGTGAGCTTTAACAAAGATAAAAGCATAGCTATATAGCTTAGATGTATATGTCCACACACACAATATATAATTATTTTCAGGCTGAAAATGTGGACACTATTTTTAGAAGTCTAATCTAATCACATGCTCATGCCATTCATACACATCCTTCCCACAGCATGGATAAAGAGAAGCAGTGCTCTAAGCACCAAAACAAGTAGGTCAGACTTCTGTCCTCTCTTCCATTTTTTCCTCATCTTCAATGTCATTGGCCACTTCCTTTTCCCCAAGATGACAGTCTCCAGCTCACTTTTGTATTGAGTAGGGAAGAGAGAAAAAAATACATTAGCTTTCCTGCTTTCAGCAGAAGTGGGTCTTATTCTGTCTATCTACATAGCATCTACTCTAACAGTTAGAAAGAAACTTCATCAGTAGGATTAAATTATGGTTTTGGGCATCATTTTAGTCTCAATTACTAGGAATATGCTGTCTACTGCTAACCTGAATGTTAGCAGTAGATGTGCCAGGCAAAGGACCATGAATCTTCAATCCAGGGCCAATTTTCTGGCTTAGCCAGAAAAAATCTTTATTTCTTTGTTTTGCCCCACCTGGAGCTCCACAGAGCTCTCCAGAACCAGGGGTGGTAACATCTGTCCTGCCCCATCAATGTCTGGCAGAAGATGTCAGTCAGTTCACTTTCATGCTCTAAGAACTCCCTGCACTGACTGCATTGCCAAAAGCCCTATATGTGAGAGAAAAGCAAAGTGGTTTTTCCACAGTTGTTACACACTGGAAGCAATATTTTGCACACCTACCCTGAGCAGTTATGAGCATCTAAAATAAGGAGCTGAGTTTTCAGAAAACTGTTTTCTGATCTGTGACACTGCACAGCAGAAATCCTGCCACACTACTGCAGCTGCTGTTGCAGAAATGCCACGTGCAGCACTGACAAAGTGCAATGGGGGGGGGGATGAGTAGAACAAGGAGAATGCTGAGGGCCTCTTCTAAATGATTATATTCTAGCATGTATTTCTGAAGAAGATGATGTAACTGCACGAGGAGGAGGAAAAGGGCTGCAGACTAGTCCTGGGTGTTCTAAGGAAATACTGTCCTGCATCTCATTGGGTTCTGAAAGCAATGACAAATCAAGAAGGGGGAAAAAAACCCACAACAACAAACCAAAAAACTCTTTTGCTTCTTTCTAGGTCTCTTGAGCTGCTCTGGAATGGGCTATCAAAAAGCTTGCTTCACACATTCCTAAAGGATTAAATCATATAACACTTAGGCCAGCTTTTTCTCTAGTGTGGAGCAGATAGGAGGGCATGCATGGGAAAGTGGAATACCTGGGGAGCCTGGGGCATTTGTTCTTCTGTGTAAAGAAGCCACAGTGCAGTTCTGTGTGAGTGGCACTAAACATAGCCTGTGCTGAGAAGCTGCACACTCAGAGTCACACTCAGAGTCAACCTCTGCTGGCTCGAAAGGCTGCTCAGTCCAACAGGAAACTTGAGGCATGAAAGGTCAGGGATTCAATGCTAAACATGGGAATACAGCACATTTCCCGCAGACAGAGCTCAAGCCAAACACTCTTCTAAGTCTGGGATAATGATGTTCCTGTATCAGGACTCAAAATAGCAGCTGCACGCAAATCTGCATCTTCATGAGATGTGCAAGGAGAATGTTCTTCCCACAACTTTTATTTGCTCATTGCCTACATAATGTACAAGGCTTCTTTCCTGAAATGGTTTTAGATTGAATATTAAGAGATAGACAAAAACAAAATAAAACCAGGACTGTGATAGAAAACAAGATAATAATAATATCTGGGTTGAGGGCAGAGGAAGGGAAGCAGCACAGTTAAGGAGGATGTTTTTTGTAATGGGAAATATTACTGAGATTGAGCATATGTGTTTCAGATTGTTCTTACACATTTGATTACTTGAACATTGATAAAATTATCTTATTACTTATCCATATCCAGAATGGAGTTGAAACAAGTGGCAGGAAATAATAAAATCAGTCAAGCAAATATTTCTTCTAAGTTTACATTCAGAGAAGCAAAATGTACTTGCTGGCCTTTTACCATAATGGATAAAGATGCTGAGAAAACAAATTTCACTCACCTCACTGAAAAAAAAAATGCCCAAAGGACATTTGTGAATAGGATAATGCAAAAGTGAAATTAATAAATAAGGGTATAACATATGAATGGATGTTCTATTTAATAATCCATGTTGTCTTTAGTTAAAAAGGTTGGGGGGGGGGGGGGGCTGTTCTCTACAATAGAGGAAGCAAAAAGAAATAAAATTTCTCAACCTGGAAAAATAAATTCTGCTCTGCTCCCAGAAGGCTTGATTCTGCCCTGTCTCATGGAGCTGTTCACTTGGGAACAGTTTGGCTGCAGTCAGTCAACTTCACTGACAGAGATTGAAACTTGAGGTTTTGCCAGTATTAAACACAATTTCAGCAACTGGAATTAGTAACTGCAGAGAGTATGTTTCCCAAGGAAAGGAGAATACTTGCATCACAGATTAGGGCTGTGTATCTGTGCTCTTACCATCCTTGTTCCAGGGGAGGGTGGGGAGTTTACCTGTTGTAACCTTTAAGTAAACTTGAATCAACTTCCCATACCCCTGATGCCTTCTAGGAGAGTTTCCCTTCCTGCACTCAAATTACAGGGTGAAAATTACAGTTGTATAAAGGAGCCATGGATTCCATAAAACTGCATTTAACTCACATTGAAGCACTTCTACTGAATTGAAAGTCATTCTGGTTTTGCTCCAGGCTCTATCCTGCCATCAGAAATGTACAGCAACAACCCTGTGCCACCTGTCAGAGCTCCTCTGCTCACTGACCTACCTGGGACACCTGGCAGCAGCAGGAGGAAAGTTTCTCACCAGCATCCACAGGCACAAGTCCAATAACAAAATATAAACAGAGGTGTTTTATTAATTTCCTCTGGAAAGCAAAGTTATCTGACTTCCTTAAAGTCAAAATGAAAAAAAAAAATTGTGACTTTATACAACCCTGCTGGCTTCAAAGGATGAAATCCAAGTACAGCCAGTGACAGGTAATACCTCGGAGGCATTGCCCCAGCTGCCCTTCTGAAAGGGCTGACAAACCACACCAATTTTATCCAATACTTTTCTACTGAGAACATACCCGTGGGAAATGCCAACATATTTAAATAAAATAGTTCAGTAGGGTGCTGTCTGTTGAACAGGATAACACAGACTGAAATGCTCTGTGTGACAAATTCATGTGAAAAATAACAAAAATGCCCAACCCGGAAACATTAATCTAAACCAGAGATACATTCCATCTATAACAAAACAGGAAAACAGTATAAACTTAATACATTTTATGGGTCTGAAAACATACCTAAAGAATAAAATTCAGTTTCTTATATCATCCCTGTTTTACTTTTTCTGCCATTAGATTAAAAATAAATATGGAAATTTTTAAGTATTTTTCACAAACAGGTATAACAGGTACAGTGGTTTTTCAGGATCAAACCTTTGGCAAAATAAGATCTACAGAGCATGGCATAAATTTATATAAATAAAATTTGATAACATAAGTCCTCTGTTTATAATTTAGTATTTTTTGTACTTTGTAATTCTGTAATTCAGAAGTTTCAGTCATACTCACTGAAGAGTTTGTTTCAATAACATGCCACAAATAGTCCAGTTCAATAATTTACAAAGTACCCATAGTCTGTAATTAGTTTGCTTGGCCTGTTTTGTGAGTTACTTATGAATAATGAATGTATTTGGGAAACAAAAAAAAATCTAATGTATCTCTCTGTCCATATATCATCTAGTACTGAAATATGAAAGTGTTCTTCAGTAGATAAATAGATCACAGATAAGAGAAAAGAATCTTCTAGATAAAAATATAACAACTTGCTTCTACCTGAAAATGATTATTACAGTTTATTAAATAAAAGACAAACTTCAGTGCAAATGTTCTTAAAAATTACTGAAGTATTTCAACCAAACTCTTTAAAATTAATGCACAAGTAGAATATTATGGAATAGTAAAAGGATCTTTTTAGATGAAAATAAGATTTGATCAAGTAATAGCTAACTTCCCCTGTGGGAGTTCAGAATCACATTTCACAAAGTCAACATTTCTGCAGAGCCTCTCACTGATAGCAAAAACACATCTGGGAAACACAGTGAGCAAGTGACCAGCCACAGCTGACCATGGCTCTTTCTGCTGGGAATATTAGGAAGCTGGGCTTTATATCAAGTTTGTGAATATGCATCTACAGTTTGAGGCATCAGAGAAGATCTTTTGAGAAAGTACAGGATTTAGGGGGTCTGGGTGCTTGATGGTTTGTGGATTTTGGGGTTCATTTTTGTGAGTTTTTTCCTAGGGAAAGAGAATGAAAATGGGAGTTCCTAGCTCACTGTCATGCCAAGCAATTACATCTGCCACGTGCCTCAGCCTGGATCCAGATGCAAAAAGACACAGAAATAACAGACTTGTTTAGACATAGCTCTTTTTAAATGAATCAAATGCTTAGAGGAAGTGCCAGAATGACAGTGACAGAAATGACTTGTTTTTCTCCTAAAACAGATGTATGACAACCCATGCACAGTGCAAGTTTACTGCCACCACCCTCTCAGGGCATTTGGGGTGGTGATGAGAAAGCTGTTACTAGTAAGAAAACCAGTAATTCCCCAAATTCTCATGCTTGAAATCCCTTCCAGAGCCAGTATTCAGCTGGACAAACAACCACAGCTTAAATTTAGTTGCTGAGACTGTGAAACATTTGGCTCATTCCCCACTCACACATGTACATGCAGACATAGAGATCTGACAAAGACCCCATTACTTGAAGTAGGAGAGTAAAAGGTTTCTCCACTGCCACATCAAACCATAGCTCTCAAGAGCTGTGAGCACCTTTTCAGATATAAAACCTAACTTTTGAAAAAGATTTAAGATGCTTCAGATAAGCATCCAAAACCTGAAAGCTTATTCTAACCCATTTTGAATCTAAGCTGATATGGAAGTAGGCCAGTCTTCATGTTGGTTCACATCTCTTGCATTCTGATGCTCCATGGCAAAAAATATTAGAGACAACTATAGTTACAAGCTTTATTTTGAAGGGGCAAATAGAGAGATTTGAGTACAAATTAATTTTAAGTAGTCCTTGATGACAGAAGTTTAACCTCCTGAACAGAGACTGAAGATGATCCTCCTAATTTTGGATTATTTGTAATTATTATTACAGTGCCGGATGCAATTTTTTTTCTGTCCCCAAGTACAGGGGAATAAACCACCTTGACACCACCATGACCAACAAAGTGATGCTACATAGTCCCAGTCTGACAGTGATGGAGAATTTAGGAGAATGGTTCTCCACACAAAATAGGTACATGAATAGATTTTCTTCTGCTGTCTTCTCAGTCTAACATATCATTTCAAAAATGACAGGTTCAGATAGTATATTGCACAACACATCAGATAGCTGCCTTGGTGAACATGATTTCACACAAATATGCAGCTTTTATGTCTGTATTAGTAGCATCATTGAATATTATTCTCCTAAACGGCAGGCATGCTGTTATTAAAGTATAATATCTAGGAAGGAAACAGCTCACTTAGGGTTTTCAGAAGGTATTTAATTTAACTCCTCTTCATAATTCTCACATTGCATTTGCTGAACTAAGAAAAAAAGGTTGTGAGTGTTATTTCAGGATGCTTAACCTATAATTATGTTCCTGTTTCAATGGCACTGCTTCTAAGGAGACCTCACTAGCTGCTAAGCAAACCTCTTTCTTATGGAGATTTCTCTCCTCTCCCTCTCTGACTAACTCTAATTCACAGGATTTCTTCCCATCCAGCCCATGTTCCTCTCCTTCCCTTGAAGCAAACAGGTGACTAGGAACAAACATATGATTATTGGACTCCAGTTTTGATGGGGGAGAGAGGCTGTTTTGCTTTGGCTTCATTCTTTTAATTTACAATGACGTTTCTGTTTGCAGCATGGAGAATAATGTGTTATAGCAAAGACTTGCTGGATTCAGTGAGAGCTGTAACAGCCTCTAATTACTGAAGAACAGAAGTAAGAATGAACATGCAGGCTGAGCAGCTCTCTTCTTGCTGCTTTGTGCTTTATTCATTGGAGAGCAGCTAAAAACAGGCAGAAGTCACCATCCATGTGGGTATGCACAATCTGTTCCTGGGAGCTTTTTCAAGGTTTGGATCCCAGCGTGTCTTGCACACTCACATTTCAATCTGTGCTCTTATGTCAGCATGCTTCCCAACTTGAATTCCATCTCTCATGCTAAGCCTCTCTTTCCTCTCACCTCTCATTATTAAAATCCCTTTTTGCTCGTAAATATAAAAAAAAAAAACAAAAAACCAAACCAAAAAAATCCTCCAAAACCAACCAACCAACCTACCAAAGTAACCCCCTAACACTTTAATTTTTTTAAGTATTTGTTCAGAGATTAATCCCCTGATGGGTTTCCAAAGAGTCACAAATAACAATTTCCATGAGTATAGTAATTGAGTGTTTGCATTAATAAAAAATCTAGTCTAATTTTGGTTCTTACTCTCTCAAAAAATTTGCCAGGCTTGTAGACAGTCACAACCATAATAGCACTATTAATACTAAAAACCTTTTTCTTCCACAAAATCACAACATGGGTCAGGTTGGGAGGGACCAGAGTGGGTCACCTGATCCATCTCCCTGCTCAAACAGGCCTGTCCCAGAGCACATTACACAGGATTGCACCCAGACAGTTCTTGACTATTTCCAGTGAGGGAGACTCCACAGCCTCTCTGGGAAGCCAGTCCCATGCTCAGTCACCTGCTCAATGAAGAAATTCTTCCTCATGCTCAGGTGGAACTTCCTGTGCATCAGTTTCTGCCCCTTGCCCCTTGCCCTGTTGGTTGGCACCACTGAGCAGAGCCTGGTCCATCCTCTGGATTCCTTCCTTCCAGAGATTTTTAGACATTGCTGAGGTCCCCTCTCAGCCATTCTTCTCAGGCCTGAACAGGCCCAACTCTCTCAGCCTTTCCTTGTAAGAGAGATACTCTTTTTTTCAGCCTAACAAACTGCACCACCTCTACTGAATACAACTGCTCTAAAATGCTGCAGATAAAATCCAAGCCAAAAAAGAAAAATCGTAAAAGCAATTCTTCATGTGTGAGGTGAACAGGTTTATCATCAGGCAATTTGGAAGCGAAAGTGTGACAAGTGCAGAACACAGCCATGCTGTGTCATGCATGCAAAAGGGTCATCCAGGTTGGCACCTTGTTTTCAGCACTGAACCTCTGTTTAAGATGACAGGTAAGCAATTCTAACAATTATCAACTTGAAAATATCCTTGGGGCTAGCAACTCAACTGCTAAGCTCTGTACTGCTATTAGATCTATTTCTTTATCTCCCTTTATAACCTAATTTTACTTGCATCCAAGAGTACAGGAGCGAAAAAAAATAAAAGAAAGAAAATCCAAATTTTCTGTTGACTAAAAGGACGTTTAAACAACCCCTTTAAAATGTGGTCCATCCTCTCAACCTCCAATTCACAAGACTTCACTTAAAAGATGTATTTGGTAATCATAAACACTGAAATTTTTCAGCCTCACAAAACATGCAGAAATGCATGCCCTAAATGTTTTTGTGACCACCAGTGCTAAGCATGTCCTCCTTGACTCACACCCATGCTGTGCTCCTCTGGAAGTTGCAAATTATGCTGTAGAAAGATCATGATGAGGAGCAGAAACAACAGAGCTCAGATAAAGCTTCTATTACCCTCCTGGAAAATCAGCAGATCTATGCTTATTGGAAAACTGTTGAGGTTTTTGCCTCTGAGAATATCTTTAACAAGTGATGTTGTACATCACTAGAGAACTAATAAGTCTGTGCAGTGGGACAATAAAAAGGCAAACAAGAAGGCACAAGAAAAACTTAGGGGTGTATCAGCAAAAGGATTGAGACACACCTATAGCACACCAAAATGCCCTACATAGTAGGAAGTCAGATCTGTTTTTTTAATGGTGATAGACACAGCAGTAGAAAAAAAAAATATGAGCATTACCTGGAAAAAAGAGCACAGAATGAGTACATTGCAATAATGTGCTGTTTGAACTGGATTTTATTAAATATATGGCATTGTTCACTGCTGGATTTGGCATCACTAACCTGACCTAGAAAATACGTTAGTGATATGTTGGAAAAAATAATGAAAGCACTTCCAACTTGCATTACTTTCCCCAGCCAAAACCATGATAGCTAAAACTGATAGACCCAGTGCTCTGTTTTACTCATTTTTAATTATAAATACAGAAAATGTATCTAGCACATCTACAACACAATAAACAATTTTAATTAGAGGAAAAGGATTCTTACTTTCTCAAATTTCAAAATCATTCTAACTCAGAGTCGATCATGTTGAGGGTCAGTCTTTGCAGAAATTGCAGGAAGAGAATCTTAACAGTGCAGACAGAAGGAGACAACCCAGACTGGGCACCTGAAGAACAGGTAGAAACAGAGAGGAAAAGGGAGATTAGAAGGGAAAAAGTCTCACACACGAAAAAACCCCATCCAAGCCTACACCTTAAGACATCTCAATATTATTTTGAATTTATTTTCTTCATCTTCTGATTATAGTAATCATTTGAAAGTTGATTTGGGGCCAGTAGGCACCTAATACATGTGCTTGTCCATCATTCTAATAGGCAAGAATATTCCAACAGTCTACAACAGCTGAATACTTCGAAAAGTACTTGTGATATCAATTGCCTCCACTTAAAGGCTTCCTTTCACCCAAGCAGGGTCAAAAAACCCATACAATGGACGAGAAGCAGTCTTCTGGTAGAGTCATTTAGCAGCTAATATTTTTTAAAGCACTTCAAGACTAAAGTAATGTGTGAGTGACTGACTACTTCTGTTATCCCATAATGTATGTCCTAGTGGTAGTTCAGCTTTGGGAGTTATTTTCTTCCATTCCTAATTAAAAGATGGTCCCCTAGCTAGGAAATGCATCCTTGTTGCTGTAAACTTATTACTCTTGAAGAGCAATCTATATGATAAGGAAGTAGAGTCAATTACATCAGCTTGACATTATGCACCATGGAGCTAATTTGTGAAAATGTAAACATTGGAGCACTCTGAACTTTTATTCTTGTCAGTTTAGAAGTGTTCAGCACCCTTTGGCATCAAAAGAAATTACATACAGCTCAGGCACATCCCAGTTGAACATTCAGGGGACCTGTAAGTGCATTTGTGGGCTCTGGATTATGCATTTAAATCTCAAATAAAATTAAAATCTTCAAAGTGCTGGAAAAGGCAGGAAGATAAACTGTAGATGATGATGCGAGTCTACTGCAGATCCATTAAAACAAAAAAAAAAGGCAAAACACACAGGCATCATATCTTTTAAAAGCCAAGGAGAGCTCATTGAGATCACTAAAAGCCAAGGCTATGCAGGTGCATTTTTGACTTTGCTGTGTCATGATATCCTACAAAGCCTGTTAAGCACTACCGGAACATTTAAAGTGTCTGCAGGGCTTAAAACTTCCCTGCTTGATTTTCTACTTCCCACAATCTATACAATTTCACTCTTGATTTTTCTAGATGCTTCCAAAGTCTAAAAATTGTAAAATGTATGTGTGTGTGTGTGTATATATATATATATATATATATATATATGTATCTTTTTAAATATATATGTATAGGGATGTTTTCTTCCTTGCAAAGGAGGAATTCAGTTCAGCTGAAGAAAACTGACATAAGAATGATTAAATTAGCCTGACAAAGAGGGAGTCAAAATTTGAGACGATATATGGAAACACACTGGTTAATCAGAGCACACTGGGAGCAGGGGTGGCCTCCCTCTTTTAGTGGAATCTAGTGCTGAGCATGAACCATGCCAAGTGGGGAAGTTAAGGTGGGAGAGTAGCTCATCAGTGTCACAGCTGCTCCCAGGCTTGGTAAGAAGGAACTCGAAATCCCACCTATTCTGTGATGAAGACAGCCAAAACTTTTCTCTTATAAAGGAAATAAATCAGACACCTGAAAGACACATTTCCAGCTGCCTTTAAAGACCTGAAATCCAAGCAGCCAAGTCAAAGAAAAGAAAAAAAAAGAAAATGGTGCTATCCCATTTCTCTGCTCTCCATCCCACACACAGCAACCTCAGCTCTCTGATCACCAAGGCAGCTGCAGTGGCTCTCTGGTGAGACCCCCACACTGGGATTTAATCTTCCTGTGCTGAGTACATACATGTCTGCACATATAGACAGGTCCCATCCCTGCACACTTCTCATTTAAATTCACAAGGGCCAAAAGCTGGGATGAACATGCACAGGGATGGGAGGATGCTGCAGTGGTGGTGTAACCAGCAGCTGCATCAGGGTTCTTCTCATGCTGTGTATGTACAATGCAATAAGTATACGCCTAATCAGGCTTAGCAGTTACATTTCTTTCCTATTCTTCAAAACTCCTTTACACTTACAGTCCAGGCCTGTGAGATTATGAAATTCTTGTATTTCAGAGCTGAGCAGTTCAGGTCAGTAACTAAGAATGTAAGAAACTGGTGGAATAACTACATATGCTAAACAAATCAGGAGGCTCAAAATTGGAAACACAAACACACTCTGCAGTCCTCTATCCACCCCACCCCATTGACCTTTTTCTGTGGATGTTTCAGTCAGACTAAGAACATTTTCTCATTTCGAAAAAATCAAATGCCTGACAGGATTTGAAACAGCGGTAATAGCTCTCAACACTTTATTTATTTTAAGTTTCCACAGAGGCACCTTTCCTTTGTCTTTCCAAGATAAAGGGAGACATTTAGGAAACACCTTTAAGCATGTTTGTAAATGCACAGCACTGCAGGACTGCCAGAGGTCTGGCAGGTGCAGGCAGCTGTGTGCAGGCAGGTGATACCAGCCCCTGAGGCAGCTTCCCCTGCAGCACATGCACAGCGAGGTGCAGCCCTGCCAGTGAGGCCCTGGACCAGGCATGGACCACTAAGGTAGTGCTTGGCAGGTAGAGACTGCTCTGTGTCTGCTCCCCAGTGCAGTAGCGATGTTTGGGTGAATTTTCTACTTATTCATACTGAATACAGCCATTACCTCCTGTGTTTATGCAGCCAAATTTGTGGGGGAAAATAAGGGTATTTTTGTTCTGTCTTGTACAGTACACTTGGGAACGGGTCAGTTTTTATTTCTTAGCAACCTTTCAGAAAGGGCCTCTGACAACATACTTATTTTCCAGTGTGCTCTAAAGAAAGAGAAAAGTGAGTAATGGAACATTTTTTATATTTCATTTGAGGTTCAAGTCTTGTAGTCTACCAAAAAGCAGATAGCAGATTGCAATAAATAAACTTTATCTCCTTACAGGGAGAATGTCTCCTAAGTCCTGCAGATATTTTTCTTGAATGAGTTAGGAAGGAGAGTGGTTTCCCACATTTCTCTGCTGCACAGAGTACCTGTCTGCTGCACCACTTGGCCATCCACTCAGTTCCCAAAGCTGCTGCTGATTCTGGAGTCAATGCTGCTACTTTACCATTGTCTTAGCTGTAACAATCTAATGCCAGAAGAGAGATAAAACTCACAGGAAGGCAAAAAAAAGCTCTGTTGTTCAACCAACCAACATTGCCAGGGATGATAAATATAAACAAACAAACAAGAAAAGACACGCTTTCAAGCACACAGAGTGTGCTTTCTTCAGGCCTAAATCAGCAGTCATTCTGCTAAAGACAAGCTGAGAACTTCTGCATAATATTTCTGTTTATAGCATATAATGGAACTCAGAAGGAAGGAAGGAAGGATGGGATTGAGTTAAAATTAAGTTCTGGAGTCTTGAGGAAACTTAGAGCTCTGGAGCAATGACCAGGTCAAACAAGTTGAGCTAATCAACCCTTTGGCCTTCGAGGATGTAAAATGTTGAAAGAGAATTCCAGAAGAAAAAGCTGATATTTTTGGTTACCACAGAAATAAATTTAAAACTAATCCATGAAAAGAAAGAAAAAAAAGAAAAAAGAGAAAAAGACACAAAAAAAGCAAAAAACAAGCCCAAATCCTAATGTATAAAAGCTCAAAAAGACAAAAAGCAGTTTTTTTCCTCCTCCGTGTTGTCATAGGAGAGATTGATAGCACCATTATAGCAAGCCTCAGGATTTGTAACTTAGATGTAGAAAAAACAGACACATTTCTGGGCATGATTCAAGATCTAAGGAAGAATATAGACTGAGATAGCTTCACATTACCCTTACTTTTTATAGAGGGGAGGGGAAAAGAAAAAAAGATGGGCTTTGCACCTCATTTTCCAGTTGGAATGAATATTCTGAAGATTTGCATCCTTACTCATCCAAAGTCATGTGCAGAACTGGTGAGGGAAGAGGACCAGAAAATTTGACAAGATGTCCAACATTAGAGCCTAACTTCAAGAAGAAAGAAAAGGAAATTATGTTTTCATACTGAGTTTTATTCTCAGCCAGCAAAGACTGAATTCTGGTAAGAGCAACATATATTTCCATTAAGAGCCAAGGCTTTTGTAGACATGGGATTTACAAGGATATAGCTATACACAAACAAAAATGTGAATTTACTAAGACCTTTGGTTTCTGCTTTAGTACTCAATGAAGAAAGGCTTAAGAGGAACTAGGAATAACACAAAACAAGGTAGTTCACCTTGGTTTGAAAATAAGGCGAGTGTAGAATAAATGCAAAGTCACCAGAGCTTTTATAGGGAGGAGATTGAACAGATGAACCTGGTACAAAAACTCTGCCTTAATTTTTGTCTGCCCTCTGTGTCTAAGAATGCAAGGATGAGACAATGGAAAACAGGTGGTGGCTTGGGTTTATGACTTTCTTTGGCCTTGTGGATACCAGGGACAGTTTTCTCTCCTTCACCACAATGGCAAGAAGAAATTCTTGTCTACATGCATCACCAGGAGCTCAAGGTACTCAAAACCCTTGTTCTGTATCAGACTTCTCAAGAACAAAATAGCTGGGGATAAATCCATGAAAGAGAAAGTTCCCCAAGGCAACAAACAGCTCATGAGAACACCCAAGTGCAAACATCTCTGTATTTTCAGAATGGGTGAGTGTGTCCTACTCACAGTTGTGTACTGTGCTCACACTCTGGCCCATGGCTCAGGGAGTCCCTCGGGACTGTTTCAGGATACTCTGCCAGAAGTTTCTCCACGTGCTTCATCCCAATGACAGGATTTGGCAAATGTTCTGCTAGTAAGTTTAAATTATCTAAGGAATATTTCTGTCTTCCCCCAGAAGGAATGAACCCAAATGTATTTTGGGGAATAAATCCCATCTTTTCCAGACATTCAAAGCCATATCTCTCACTGAAACACTCTGAAGACTAGCAAAAGGGTCTCTCTTAAGGGTCCCTTTAGTAAATTTACTGCAGCTAAAATTCAGTCAAACCACCACCCCTCATAGTCAGAACATAGACAGCCTCAAGAATAAGATGGGATTACAAAATAAGAAAAGCGTAGAAATTCCTACCTGTCTGTAGAAAAATATTCAGCATCAACATCAAGACCAATTTGCTCTTACTCAGCCCTTGAGCACGTTTTGGAAGCTACAGGAGTCTAAATACCCAAAGTGTAAAACCCTCCCATAAAAGGTGGGATGTAAGAGGCAATGCAGCCCAAGACATAACCAACATGAAATATTGAGGACAGGAAACTTGGAAACCTTATGTTGGCAAGTGGGTGTACTGTGTTACAGTTGCCATTAACACCACTAAATCAAAGCCTTTTTCTTGTGTGACAGAAAACACAATGTGATATGAATCCATGTTTTTTGCAATGAGCTTGTTAACAATATTTTGACAGGATGGTTGCCACTGCAGAATTATCATGTCAGGGTCAGCACCTTATGTTCTCCTACCGTCAGCATGAGGCCAACTCTGCAGTCTGGCCAATTGGACAATGAACAGTGTGCCCAGACATTAGAATAAGAGACTCTTAGGATAACTCAAGGTAGAAGGGACCTCTGGATGTGTCCATCCAATCTCCAGCTCTTAGCATGATCACCAATGAAATTAGAAAAGGTTGCTCAGGGTTATGTCCAGGTGGGTCACAAAATCTTTCTAGGATGGAAATTGTACAGCTTTGCTGGGCGGGCTCCAGTCTGAGCACAGCTCCTTAACTACCACCCTCTGAGCCCAAATCTCCAGTAAGTTATCAACACACCTGGTGATCCAGACATCCAGATTTGACATTTCAGCTTGGACACAAAAACACTGTGGGAGACATTGCTGAAAACATTACTAAAGTCTAAGTAAGTGACATCCACTTCTCTCCCCTCATTTCAAACCTTGTCATTTTATCACAGAGAGCAGTCTGGTCAAGCATGCCTTGCCCTGGGTAAATCCATTCCAGCAGTGCCAAATGCCATCATTTTCTCCCAGCCACTCATAGCAGCAGCCCCAGTGAGACACAGACCTGTCTGTGCCAACTACAGAACTGCAGTAACAGCTCTCTGCTCAGGATCCTGAATTCACTCATTCCCAGCCTGAGAAGGCTACCTATCTTTTATCATTTGAAAGAAATCTGATCCCTGATTCATGGTTGTGGAGCCTGCTGTGTAGGTTGCCTCTGGCTGTGTGGGTCAGCTTGTCTCTCTGTGCTTTAGTCATTCATCCAATAGCCCTTAAAACCAGCTCATGAGGATGGCCCAATGCACTCAGAGCTGGATGCTGTCTGTGGAGCAGTAGCAGCAGTAGAGGCAAGGCAGAATTTTACTTCTCCCCCTCTTCTCTGGCTGTATATGAAGAAAATGGTAAAATATTAAAGTCCATTCCATGTTTTAATCCATCTGCTTTCTGTTATCATCCTTATGCATATGCTCATAACTGGCTCTGCTTACCTTTGAGACCATGTTTGTTGTCACTGTCACCCTCCACACGAGCCCTGTCCCAGCCAGCACTGAACACCTGACCTGCACAAACCAAAGCCACCTTCGTGCTTTTCCTTTCCAACTCTTTGAAATTGTTAAATGTTCTTTCACATACCTCTGGATTTTACAAATAAGGTTCATTTTTACCATGGACCAATCTTCAATTCCTTAACATAGTAACCAAAAACATTAGATGACCTTCTGAACTAAAGGGCAGAAGATTGTTAAAACATTTTATTTAAGAAGACAGAAAACAGAACATAACATTGTAACAGTACTTACTGTCTCTGTATTTTGGATAATGTTTGAGAGTTGCTAATGCATCATATTACTCAGGAAATACAAATTAAATCAAAGGTTAAAAGTGTAAGTTGGAAAATAGAGACCCAAAAAGTTTGGGAATTCCACCCCAAGCACAGGATGTAGCAAAGGGCTAAATCTTAGAGCTGGCAGAGGAGAAGTAGATGTTGGAGAGAGGCCAGAAATATGCAGTCCATGTTTTTATAACAGCTGCAGTGAACAGGAATTACACTATTCCAGAGCAGAGGGATTTTAATGTTACTGTTTCAGTTTAAGGCCGAATTTTATGTATATCCATAAAAAACTCCTGCACACACACAGGCACATGGGTACATCATAAAGGCCTGGAAGTAAAAGGTTATGGAAAAGAAACAAAGGCAGCAAAAGATGAAAGAAGCTGCTGATTCAGAGTATGTTGTAAAAAAAAAAAGGAATATGTGGATCAGCAAACAGGAAAACCATTGTGAATGTTCAAATAAGGCATGCGGTGAAACTAGATATGGCCTTTATTAAATATGGCTGTGCTTGTGCCATTTAATGCAACAAACTCTTTTCTCAATTAAAAAAAACCCAGTATTTATTTTCTGCCTATAAATTTGGCCTTCAGCTGCAGGAGACACAAGAGGAGAGAAAAAGCCAACAACATTTCAGAAGCACTACTTGGAGCCTGGTGGGAATGGAGTCTTAATAATAGTAAAATTGCAACCATGCATCTTTTGCAGCTAATTGTGCAATCCTATTTTTTTTAAATCTACTCAAGTGGCATTAAAATAAGGAGGTTGTAAAAGTTCTGCCTCAAAGATGGTAGGAATTGCCCAGATAATGCCCAACAACAACTGTGAATTTTAACTTGTGTCAGGTAGTTAAAATTCTTCAGTTTTAATATTTTGAAAGACCGTGAGGGGTGGGAACCAGGAGAAACTTCATCACATTTTTCTTTTTAAAGTACAGTGGAAAAATAGTAAAATTATCATGGTTCCCTTGTCTACAGAAGCACCAAGGGACACGTTTAAAAGGACAACTGGGGTATCATTTCTAGCATGTGAAACAGCAGACTCTGTATCTCTTACATGACACGGGGGAGGTCTAAATAAACTGGCAGATCCTCTGGCTCAGAGCAGTCAGCAGAGCCCAGCTGTCCTGAAAGGCCCAGGACACAAAATATTCCCCACCAGAGGCAGCAATGGCAAGAGAGGGAGAGGCCAAAGAACAGAACTTCAGGGGAAAGACCAGAGAACAAAACTTTAGGGAAAGTATTGCATAGGTTAATTTTTTGAGGCTGATTGCTCCAGATGCATAAAGTACTCAGTGAGAGGAGGCTTGTCTCTCTGAGGTATTCCAGAGCACTGAAATTAGTCATTATTTTCCCAGATAACCCCCTAGAACAGGTTCCCCTCTTCAGTGACTTCTGTGAACTAAGGAAGATGAGAGTTCATGGTCTAATGCTTGAGCCTGCTGACTCCCCTTACTGGGGGCTGTCCCCCAGTGCAAGAAAAGACAATCACCCTCAAAAATAGGATTCAAAAGTATTTCCGACTTTTATTTCCTTACCTTTCTGTTTTTCTCTTTTCACCTTGTCAGTCATGCTCAGTCATAATTCAACCTGACATATCTGGCAGCTGCTGGAAGCCTCTATGAGCAGATTCAGCTCAGCAACCCAGCAGAAAAACCCACATTGCGTTTCTGCAGGTTTAGTGAGCTAAACTGGCACAGGGCAAGGTGTGACAATCTCTCTGACATCTGGAAAGAGGGTGGTAGCATCCCAGATCCTGGAGCAGGGAAAGCCAAAGCAAGGGGAGGCAAACAGATCAGTGAAATGCTTAATACCTTGTCCTTTCTCACAGTGCACTTTGGGGGTTTCTTTCCAGGCAGGGAACAATTTAGGTGTACATATATCTATTTTATGGTCAACCATGAACAGCCCTGAAAAATTGAGTGGTTTAGAGCAAAACTGATTTTGTATATCAATGTAGAATTGTAAAGTTACTACTCAGAGGCAAGATAAGTGTAATGCAAATTTTAGGATAGAAATTAATTACCACCTTGCAATCTAAAATATTATTTTCAGACTTCTTTTAAGAAAACAAAACCACACTTGCTGATGTGCAATAAGCATCCAAATTTAAATGAAAAAGCACACTTTTTTCACCTTTCTTTTTCTTACCAAACTATGACAAAAGCCGTCGGACTAAAATGACAGAAAATGCAGATAGATAAAATCAAACCTTTCTCTAAGATCTCACCTACCTTTCATTTTAAGAATACGGCCTAGTCATAGTTTAACACATTCATATAAAAGGAAACAGCTAAAAAACATCATGGCCCTTTTTATCTTTCCATTCATCATGCTCTATCACCACCAGACACAGGCACTATTAATCCAGGCTCTCAGAAAATCCCATCCCCTGGAGAGTTATAAACTTGGGAGCAGCATGACTTGAGTTGACATGCAGAGGGGATTGGAGAGCAGCATCCTACAGCCTCACAATTTGAATTCATCACCAAAGCCAGGAAAATGAGTGTACAGAGGGTAAATTCTGAGGCTGTAGCTCGGGTGGACCCTCACCCCCTGCTATTCTACTCTTTCAGCCTTATACACGACTTACAGAAAGATAACATTTTGTGTCTTTTTTAATAAGGTCTGCATCCTCCAGCTTACAAAATAAAAGAAGATGCAGAAAGGCTTTTATTACTCTTCATTTTTTTAGAAGCAAAGCTCATTTGCTCAAAGTCTCACACAAAGCCTGCAGTTGAGCAAATTATTTGAGACAGGTTCTCCCCTTCAACAGGCACACTGAGCTGTACAGCACTTTTCCTTCAGGCCTGAAAGGAATTTATCCCTGGCAGTTATAGTGATAGAACTGCTGACTTTGTGGAAACAAGAAATGCTCTTTGATTTCTGAAGTTTTAGATAGGAGATCTTTTTATCTTCACAATTCAATCTAACAGTTCTATTTCTTCATCCTAAAATTGAGCTGTGACAAGTTTTACCTTTTCAAAGCCAGAGAAGACCAAACAACAATGAATAAATGGGTGATGAAAGAATAATCCAGTATTTTCAGTGGCAGAAGTTCTTTTGCACCGGGTATTTGGCGGATGAGATTTATTCCTTTCACAACACACATACAATTGTGGCACCAAAACCAGCTCAAGGACAGAGGGAGTAGGAGAATGCAAAGCTTCCTGTGGCCTTACTCTTCCCTTCTGGAATAATATTAAACAATAATTGGAGGGTTCAGAGTTTGAAGCTTTTGCCAAGGTCTGAAGGGAATTTATAGTCTGAGATCCTACTGAAAAAACAACTAACATAGCAGAGAGGGAGATTGTTTCTTGTATGTGTTAGCTGCTAACTTTATTTACACAAAGAACTAAACAAAAGGAAAAAATAGACATTGAACAGCATAAACATTTTCTGGGAAAAGAAATTGATATCTATATTATAGCCACTTATTCATTTTGTTGTAACACAAATAAATAGTTCTACCAATTCTTAATGAAACCTAAATCAAACTCCTCGAAACTCTGCTTCTCTACAGGAAAGAGAACTGGGAAAAGAAAAGAAAACATAACTATTTATGCAACCTCCAGTCTCCAGGAGTGAAAAAAAATGTGGAAATTCTTTAATTTCTGGTTAATGTCAAAAAGATAAGCATATTTCAACAACTTATTATGCCATGTTTTTTCTAGTGAATATCAGTAGCTGGTCACATATGTATTTGCCTTTGTCATACAAGTTCTTCTAAAGGTCAGTGCTGAAGTGCCTGTCTCCACACAGGCAATTGTACCTTTCCTGCTGAAAAAAGAATAAATAAAAGAATACATCTAAGACATGAGACACCACCTCTACATCCTTTTCAGCCCAAACAAAGGGGAGAGTCAATGAAATCAAGATCCACTGGTCCAGCAATGAAAATTGCTCAGCTTCTTATTCTGGTAATTCAGAATATTCTAGTAAATGGTTATCATACAAATCTGAATATAAACAACTAAAATAAAACATACACACACCTCAACTGTCAGTAAATAATAAATTCAAATAATTCTGTTCTTTGAAACTTCTTCTATTGCTGCCTCTAAGCTGTTCATGAATTCTTCCTTCCAAGTTTTCCATCAAATACCCAGTTTTAATTGATTTTTCAGACATCTGGAGACTGCTAAGAAAAATTCAGATTTTTGTCAGAATATGTTATGTCTGACAACACTTGATGGACAAATTGGAAGAGATTCTAGTTTCATTTCTATTGTGATTAGAACCATTTGGCGTTTTTCTGATGAAAATGTTTTACTATCACTTGCTAAAGCCAGAAGTTTCTGAAGTCAGAAACCAGAAACCAGAGTCCATTACTTCCAGGCAACCTACATGAGTCACTACTGAGCTCAGAACCTCTAAATTTCAGCTCAGGTGAGGACTGTGAACACTCATCAAGGTACAAAGACTAATCTAGAGCTCAGGACTACCTGGACAGCACATTTAAATGGGCTGGGAGTTCCTGAGGTAATATTACACAAGCAGTGATGGGAAGAGTGTCAAAAAATCCTAACCAGCCTCCAGGGGTCTTGGCATAGGATAAAACTAATGAGTAGAATCAAAATCTTGATCAGGGCATGTGGCTGCTGTCCAGATGGCAACAGGAAGCTCTTTCAAGAATCTTTGACTAGATTTTGAGTGACTCCCTGAACCACTGTGTTCCTGAATTCTTGTAACCCATGGTCCTACAAGAACTCCAGCCCATACTGGACCCATTGCTACAGATCACTACAGGCAAAACCAGTTTATTCTACTTGACCATTTTTGCATCTGTATGAGTTTCTACTGGCCATTTACCTATATATGTGCTTAATTTTGCAACAGGAACCTCTGGTAGAGGGTGTGGGAGGAAAAGCACAGTTGGCCACCTGAGGTGTTAAAATGCCCAAGCACAGGAATTGACTCAGGAACAGCAGGAACTGCCTGGAAGGACTCTTCAGGTCATTCAGACTTTCCCACTTGGAAAAGAGTTCTTGCAACAATTAATCAAACATCTTGCTAAAAAGGTGTCTATCTGGGCAGTCAATCACTCTGTTCCAAGTAAGTTCCTTGTCTCAAACCAGCAATTATCTTATCTGTGCTTATGAGGAGCCCCAGAGTCCTTGAGCCAGCCAAGGAGTGCATGACTGAAGTGTGCAGGTCATGCACACAGGTACAGCCTTGATATTCAACTGCTCCTGTTATAAGTAAAAGACAAACCTTAGTTTCACACTTAAAAATTTGACAGTTTTTGCCACAAATAAAAAGTCCATTATCTTATGATTTTTATTAACTTTGTAGTGTTTTGTACTTCAATCTGTATTGTTTCTATGCCCTAAATGGACTATACAGATCAAAAGGCTTTGTAACTAATTCTTCTATTATCAAAAAAAAAAAAAAAAAAAACCAAAAAAAACTTTGATTCGTGATTGACAATTTAATTCTACAACTTTTTAAACAACCCAAGTTCTGCATATCCAATCAAGCATCTCTGCTTCTATTAGAAGTCGTTTAAAAATGGATTGGAGACAACAAGGTCTGGAGGACATAACAATGCATCTCAGGAATTCTCTGAACTTTTCCTGGGATTCTTTTTCATGCTTGCAATAAGAAAAAAATAAATAGGAGATGTAAATTTAAGAAAAATATTAATGACATGGAAGTAATTGAAGCTGCTGTCTCTGTCATGTGTGCCCCACCAATTTATGTACTTACTACACACTAGAAGTATTTTTTTCGAAGTGCATATGTACTTGCTACATTGAGCAGTAGCTTAAAACCTACCAGAAATTAAACTATTTCACAAGGTAAGTTAAGGCAGTTATTTTAGATCTTTGATATTAAACATTTATTTGACTGTGACCCACGTGCTGAATATAGTTTGACGGATTCCATGAAACTCTTCTTGGATGGCAAAAAAAGATTTTTTTCTTGTCAGTATAGGAAGCTCAGAAGTAGGTTCACATTCTTTACCTCCTGCAAAACACAGTGGTGATGTGGAACAGTAAGATCTCAGCAGATGCTGCTCCTTCCTCCCATTTTTTCTACTGCTGCTGGCCCAAAACAACCTCATGTTTGGAATTGTGCCACTTACACAGGACTTACAAGAAGGATTAGCAGAGCTGTCAGAAAGTGAGCTGTAATGTGGTTTGGGGTGGTGACTGGGATGCTCTGAGACAGAGATCCTTGCCCAGACAGTCCCTTGGCCTGGCCCAGTGTGACCCAGTGGCACAACATTCCTGTCAGTCCTTCCCTGTCCTCTCTCCCCTGCCCATATCTCCCCACACGTTCCCTCAGAAGTCAGAGCTCTGACTGAGGATTCAGATCAGCCCAAAGAGAGATTTCCTGCCTTCCAGGAGACTTCCACAAATGTTTGGGTAGAGACTCTGTGTAGTTCCCATGCAGCTGAGATTATACTGGCACAGAGACAGGTAATCCATTTGGATCCAAAGCAATGCCAGCCACAAGCCAGTCTAAGGCAGTAGAGCAGGGAAGAGATATGGATGGCTTCTATTGACTACACCAGACACTAGAAAAAAATAATGTAATCACCAGTTTCAAAGCTTATCCTATTTTATTTCAGAAAAGAAAGGTTTGGCTCCTTTCATGGAGCCACGAATTACAAGCGGAGGCGCAGATAAATTATCTGTCTTAGGGACACAGCTCAGGACATATCTCTGCCTTTAGCATTTCCCATAGCCTGGCCAGGATGCCTCCTGTCTGTTCTGTGGCACCCAGCTATACCACATACTATACAAGGAGTAAAAGCATCTGCTGGCCTTCCCCAAATGCCAAGGGTCTCCATCAGCCCAGGGACATCCTACACCAAAAGCCACCAGCTGGAGAATCATGCAAGATGATTCAGTCATTTGCAAGTCTTTACAGCTTTATATAAAACTCTCTCGAAATGTACACCTCATGACAAGGTGGGACATCACAGGAGCATTTTTTCAGTCCTTCTAATTTCAGCTGTGGCCCCCAAAAGACCAGGTACCTCTGCAGGGATGTGGAGGCCATGTGCTCGTTCTCAGGTAGCAGCCTGCACCCTGGCAAGGCAATCCTGCTCCAAACCTCCCTGTAAATCCAGACCTCCATGTTTCAGGTAGCAACAGCTGTTGCTGGAGAAAAAGAAGTGGAAATTGTGCGTTTTGCAGCTCTAGGACTTTAAAGTCAGAGCTGCAGGACACAGCAAGGGAAGAGCAGTCCTGCTGCTTATGATCAAAGAGTATTTAATCTTTTCTCCAGCTGACTGCATGCTCTCCCTTCTCCCCCCGTCCCTTTGACTAATCTCATTCCCAAACCCAAAAGAGAATCTGAAATAGAAATATTTATGCATTTACTGGGCATGCTCACAAGGCTATCTCTCTCAAACATTTAAGGGAACATAAAATAAAAGATCCTGTCTTTTAGGAATATTCACAGCAGGAAGAAGAGCAAAGAAAGAAAACCCAACACAACAAAAAGCAAATAGCAGTGATGAACTTACTGTGAAACCTCTGTCACATTGTTTATTCACCCAGCAGTCCACAGGAGTTCACATGCTCAAACTCACATATTATCATCCTTAAGTCATAGTAGCTAAATAAACATTAGTTCAGTTGGCACAGACCTTAATTTCCCATACTTTGCATGCATTAATAAACAGTTCCAGATTGTGATGGGATTCCCATGTAACTGAAGGTGGGCCAAAATGACATTATCACTGCCTGCTCAGTTGCACTTCCTGTAGTATTCTTCAGTGTTCCTTGAGATAGCAAGAAATCACCAGCCACACTAAAATGAAGGCAAATTTATTATTAGTTCCAACAGACACTTTATTCATGTGCAAATGACAGGATAATAGAACTGTTGTTTGACAGCTTGCTGAGAAAATTGTAGCTTTCATCATCTTAGATGATAAATTTTTCCTAAAATAAAATGAACACTCATGGAAGAAATTGGAATAAGGGTTTAGACAGAGAAAAGAATATGACAACTATTCTACTTAAATGAATCAAATTCTGGGATCTCACAAGAGGCAAAAATACTTTGGTTCGGAACAAGCCAAATTCAGATATCATTTAACAAGTTAAATACTTGAAGCGGCCAAAATATTTGCAGAATTTAAAAGGAAAAGTGGTAAACTCACTTTGAGATTGTTAAAGCACATTAGTTTACTGAAAACAAGCGATTTTATAATTTTTTATTGTCCTCATGTTCCAGAAGTCTCGCAGAAGTGTGATCGGGTTTTTTTTGGCAGCTTGATTGCAAAAGCCTATTAAGTCTGCTAAGCAACATCTAGTACTTGCTACAGGATTTTGAGTCTTGGATCTGAGCAGACATACTTTTCTTTTGTAAAAAAATCAGTTATATAGGTGGATTTAAATATTTTAATAGAGATAACAAGGAAATTCCAAGATCTCCAGAGGATTTGAAAAAGAAAGTGCCAATCAACATTGGGAGAACAGTTTTCTCTTTGTGCAAAGAACATTACTGGAAAGTTCTCTTTTCATATGTTAGTGTTGGCATGGGGAATAGAAAACATGAGCACTCTTACAGCTTAAATTCAAAAATTAATTTAGGGCTGTTCTTTTCACAGAAAAAAAAAATTAAAAATTAAAGGATTAGCTTAACCTTAAGTAAATAATTCCATTCCAAGAAACAAGGTTATTTTGAATTTAAAATTAATATACTGTGAAAAATAATAGTTTCTGCAAGTACTCCAACACCAATTCAACTTTCCAATTTGCAAAGGTGAGAAAAATAAGACAGTTTCCCAAAAGTAACTCAGAACCCTCAAAAAAAACCCCCAAAACCCAGCCCCAAACAAATGAAAAACCAAACAAGAAACTAAACTATCCCTATGTTGATGTCAACAAAATCACAACATTTTCTTTCCCTGGCTTTATCTCCAAATGCTAATCTCTGGGAAAATGTGAAATTAAGACATTTCAAAACTTGCCAGAAATCTAGAACTCCTGTGAGGCTCCTTAGGACACTTCTGTAATTTCCAAACAATTAATCCAAAGCAGATCATTAAGGAATATTTTATTTTAGAATATTTCTTTTAATCCATAACAATTAAGCAACAAGCGTTGATGTGTAAAATTAGTATTTCTTAAGACTTCAGGCCAAGTCTAGGACCCTCAAGCCCATGTTCCGTGTTATTCTCCTTTTTGTGACACCCTCAGTTCTCCCAGGGATTACATTTTGTCTTGGACCCTGCTCTGGGCTCATAATTGCTCTGATGCAGGAACCAGGCAGAGCAAGGCTCAGGACCAGAGCAGGACTCTAACATACCTACACAAAGATAAACAGACCCTTCAGACAGCTCAACCACTGCTCATTGGGGTAGTGAGTGCCTCCTCAATAGGAGGCACCTGCTGCTACTTTTAGTAGTCTGGTAGAGTCCAAATGGCATTTAGACTTGTTCCATCTCAACAAGATGAAGTTTCCATCATTATGTTCTCCTCATTTAACATCTGGACTAGATTCAAATGCCTCCAAAAGGTAGAAGTCAACTGAAACAACACCTCTGTGAGGTTTTGCATCTATTGTTGACTTTCAAATTTTCATATTACAACAAAATTTTAAAGAAGTTGAAATTTCAGGTTCCCACAGCACAGTTTCCAGAATGCTGAATGAGAAATGATACAGACCTTTCTCAGTGAGTGACTTTACATATACTTCCACTGCTTTTCTACACTAGGAAAGCAGTTAGCAGCCCAGGGAAGAAAAAAATAAATTAAAATAAATATATGGGGGGGAAGGAGAGGGGGCAGGTAGAGAAAAAAACAAAAAAAAACCAAAACGACAAAAGAGACTTGAAGAAAAGTGTGATACTGTACAAGTCAATTCAGATGCAATGAACTGATGGGACCATTCTCAAAAAGGCAAATAATACTGTCTTTTCTCCTGTTGGCTTTGCTACCCAAGAATGCTCCCTATTTCAAGGAACAGATGTTTCTTTAACTTTCTAATGATTTCTGATTTACAGATGGTCTATTATAGAAGCCAATTTCAATAAATGCTACCATTTAAAATCCAGTACTATAATTAATGTTGTTCAGCACACCAAGGGACACAGTGGAATGCTGAATATCTTTGTTTGTTTACTTTAAATACTAAAAACCTACCCAATTGTCACCCAAAATCTGTCTTTAATCTGAGGCATTTCAAATTTTAGGACATCTCAGTCACTGTTAAATCTCACTCAAGGATGTGAGAGTCCACTATCTCCTTCTTGCCTTAGACTTGATGCTGCAGTTAAAGGCAGCCCTGAGGAAAGCACTGCCACAGTTGCAGATTTAACTATGGATAACTGGTCTCTGTGCAACAAACAGCCTGGAGGTACAAGGTCAGTCCTCTCCTCCTCCTCCTCGAGCAGGCAGGAGTCTTCACTTCGAACCAAGCTGAGAGCTGTCTGCTCTGGTGCCAGGTGACAACACAGCAGTGTCACAGCAGTGCTCTGAGAATGCTCAGTTCTGGAAAACGGTGCAGCAGTTTCCATTTTGGGAGGGCAAACAGTTTCAGACACAGAGGGGGAAGGCAGCAGCTGAAGGCTGTGGCTGTCCCTGGCTATAACCTTATCCCTGCACTAACTGGGGTTCAGCTCAGGCAGGAGGTACTCGTGTGCAGAAACAGCTTCTCCAGGTGTCATGGCACATCAGCCTTGAACTGTCACACCTACATGCTGAGGTAAATCTGAATGTGTTTCTAAAAGAAGATTGGAAGTGCGAGCAACCAAACGGAGACGTGCTCGAAGGCGCAACACACGTTTTCACTGGCCAAGGCAAATGAGAAATGATTCTCAACACCAAATGTTATTTCAAGTAGGCCACTGTTCAAAAAACCCCATTCAAATCAACAAGACACAGCTCCAAAAATATTTAACCTCAAAAACTCATAAACAAATTTGCTCAATTGCAATTTATTTTCCTCAAACAGAAATTGGGCAAGAGTTTAAGAAAGACATGTACAGATAATGCTGAAATAGAGGTTGCAACCTCTTTTATTTAGCAATAGATAGAATTATTAGATTAAGCCAAATTTCCCTTTAATTTGACTTATTTTTGGTTCACAAATTATGTTTGTCTCAGGAACCATCATTAAGAACTGAAGAGAAGAAAGCAATCCATATAGCAGCTGTGGCACTTAAAGGAGCAGGGAAGGGAGATGAAAAAATTCAGACTCATAAGTTTGAAACAGCACTTTTATAATGGAATTTAGTTTCAAAGTGAGATATGAAGCTACAACTGGCTAAGACTTTAAAAATTAATTAACTCACATGATAAGTAGCTCCATTTCAAAAAGTAGAGAAATAAAGCAGAAAGAGATATTAAGCTGTTAAAAAAGCGCCTTGTGTCCTTACCAGAATATTTCCTGGGACATAACAAATACCAGAAGTTGAAGAACATTATGCTTCACTCTGAAAGCACTCTGAAGAACTATTTCCTCATAACCATGGCTGATTCATCAGAGCCTTAAAAGAACTCCTCTCTCTCGCAGCTCTTTCCATAGATGCACTTATGCCCCATGGAGGTGACTATTTGAGTGGGCAGTTTCTGTCAGTCCAGTTCTCTGACCACAGGAAGCTGTCTTCTGGTGCAAAAACATGGTTCCCTTTGCTATCTAGCTATCCACAAAGGCTACTTAAACAGAAATACTATCACAGTTAAGAATGTGAAGACACAGCATTGACACGACTGCTGGATAAAATCTGAACAAGACAATGGCAGTCCTGTGAGGGAGTTGCTTGATTTGGTACAGTCCCTCAGTACAGGGCAGATCTTCTTTTGGTTCAACTCTTTCTCCTTTCTTTCCCCTAGGAGAATGAGATATTGGGTTTGACTTCATTAGGTCTGATTTCATATTGGGTTTGATTTCATATTGTCAAAAAATAGTGGCTGAGCCTATCATACTAAATTCATTGGAGGCTGATATTTCAGAGTCTTCTGTTAGGGTCCATGAAATTGAAAACAGACTTGCCTTTTGTTACTAGAGGCAATAAATAATAATATTCACTTAGAATATAAAATCAGATTCACACTTTTTCTCACCAGCCTTTAAATTAACCAGTACCTGATAATATTTTTTTATACAAAGTATTTCCCATTTTAATGAAACTTACTACTATATGGTTGAATTATGCAAGGTGTATGACATGTGTTACAACTGAATGCATTGCAACTCTCAAAAATAAATCAATGAAAACCACAGCAGTGGGTTATGCTAAAAGACTGCTGTAGGCATCCAGTACTATTTCAGTTATGATAGACTATCTATTCATACACTTGCAGTGCACCTGTAGAAAGCTGGTGTTCAGTTATGTTTATCACCAAAAAAACCTTTCATGTGGGTCAAGCAATTAACTCATAAAAAACAGGCATCAAATATTCCAGTTGCATAGGTCAGATAACTACAAAACCCCTTGAACATTCCTGGTGGTTTCTCCTAACAGGCCACTTATGCTGCTGTCTCATTTTTACACAACTGTGAGTGGCTGCATTTTGCTGTGGGCAAGTCCATCTGTCCCTCAGTGTCAGTGTGCCACTTCCCTGATCCATGGGCAGCAGCAGAAAACCAACAATGTCTCAAATTTTCTTGCTGAGTCCCACACATGTCAAATGCTGTTAATAATAATAAGAGTTATCAAGGAAGAGATGGAAAACAAGACAGCAGTAACAACCAGACCTTTTTAAAATGTCCACTAAAGAAGGAAGGTATTTTTCCTTGATAGTTAAACATTTACAGCCCTGGCAAACTAGATCCTGGATCTCACAAAGTTTGTTTTTCATTTCAGTCAGGGTTTTACACAGCCTAAATTCCCCCCTCCTGAAAGCTGCTGCAATATCCAGGTATCGGATATATTAGCAGCCACATCCTTGTAAGATCTGTTCTCTACACAAAGTCCACAAATTTCACCTAATAAAACACCTCTATTCTTTCCATTTTCCAGCATAGTTCTGCATAATGCAGGCAAGAGTCTGACTATCACTTCAATCCCTAAATATATTAATATAAGGTCACAGTTGATATTTGTTAGTGAGGGTAAGAACTGTGTCTCTGTACATAAAAATGTAAAAGACAACTCAGTAAAATTTTCCTGAGCAACCTTTTCAAGGCTGAATGATCCAGATGACAGAGAATCCCTAAGGCACTCAGCCCCCAGGCAGATGAAACTTCAGTTACTTCCTGCTGCACTGCAGGTCTATCAGATAAGAGCAAGAGAGAACTGCTGCATCAACTTTTTCAAGTCTTCCCTGCTTTCTCCTACAAAAATTGAGGCTGATTCCCCACATGGAGCAAGACCCATTTTAGAGACAAGAGAACCCTTTAGGCAGAATTAACTTGGCTAACTCAGGTGTTTAGAGGTAGGTATCCTTGACAATGGAAGAAATTCAGACTCCCCCAACTCACTGCAGCCATTTTATCAGTTTAGAAAGAGCATGTCCCTGGTCTTCTGGGGAAGTGTCTTCCTCATCCTCAGCTCTGGGAGACAACTCCAGAAGTCTACTGATAGTGATGTGGCATGGCATGACCAACAGTGTTTGCTTTAAATATCCTAGGCTGGACATGTTTTTCCTTCTTCTGGGTGCAGTGGATCCAGAGATCCTCCTAAGAAGCCTAAGTTCATGGAAAACACTATTCAAATGTCTAAAAGCATTTTCCATGCATATAAAGCTAATTCTGGACAGAACTATTAAAAAAATTATGGAGGGAAAAGCAGGGTAAGTGGTTAGAAAATTAAGTCCTGTTATGCACTAGGAACTGGTTAAAAGCCAGAGAAAAGAAAACAAAAATTTTGTCATGGGAAAATACTGCCAGTAAACATAGCTGTGAATAGACATTCAGATCAACATTGGTCTTGCTCAGTTCTGTGAAGTAAACAGAGGAGATACACAAGGCAGGGAAAAAATATACCATCCTGATGACAGAGGCCACAGCAGGGTTATGGAGACAGCCAAAATAAACATGGCAGTGAAAATTGAATACAAGGCAGCAAAGAGTGGTAAGGAGAAAAAAACCAAGCCACATACAGATAGTTTCTTATCAGCATTTCACATTTCACTTGAAGGACTTGCATGCTGTCACTCTGTGGCTCACTAAGGGAGCCTGCTTAGCACATAGCAGTCAAAAATAGCTTCATTAAGAAGGGGGAAAAGAAGTGAAAATGCAATGTCATTTACATAAAATCATGATACTCAACACTTCTTGAATATTATATTCAGTTCATTATTTCAAGTCCAAGAAAATTATTAAAATAGGTTCTAGTGAAAGCAAGGTCTTGACACCACTGACAGGCAGGTCCAGAGTTCCTGTTGGAATACTCTCATTCACAGGAAACCTATAATAATACACATTATATTTTCCAATTAAGGCATTCATTAACATCCTTCATTCACTTTCTTCTTGCCTATTAAAATGTTAGGATCTTCTCAATGCAGCAGGAAAATAGCAAACAATGGAACCAGTCAAAATAGCACAGTAAAACAAGGAAAGACAATATTTCTGTCTGAACTGGACAAATATTCCAGTATTTTTATTCATAAAAAAGAAATTTAATTTTGCTTTCGCTGACTTTGTAGCCAATTTCATTGCATGATCAGGCACTTCAGTGTATCGATACTAATGTTTTAGAAGGAATTATTTCAAATAATTAAGAACTTGAAAAGGGGAAAAAATTCACAAATATTTTGAATTCAGAAACATGAAAACAACAGGATCTACTTTGAGGATTCTGTCCATTTGAAAAAGGCATTGATTAAAGAGAAAAATAAGCATCGGAAAGTGAAAATTCCTTTATCCAGTATCTGGATATTAGGTGACTATTTTAGTTCTGAAATTCCTCTGTCATCAGCTTTTTTCATAAATTACTCTCCATATTTGTGGGAATCAGGGGGAGAGTGGGGGAAACACTTCAGGGGCCTCACTTTACTCAGCCACTTGTCACATCTGGAGAAGGAAAAAAATAAACATAAATACAAACAAAATCCACCACAGCACAAACAACAAAAAACAATCCCTTGTATTATACTTAAGTTTTCCCACTCTTGTGGCTAGATATTCTTCTGCCAGTAGGATTCTGGAATCTACTGAACAGCCCAGTTGTGCTTATTATATCCCACGCTTGCTGTAATTTCCGTCTTTAAATTCCTGAGTATTGTTGCTGGTGGACATGACAGGAACCTGCAGAAATTACCCTCCATTCCACCCCAACTCAGGGGTATGGTATTTGATTTCTCACTTTGTTGAGAATAGGAGGGGAAGGACAAGTACAAATGTACATTGGAGAAGATGGCTTGGTGTGAACAATTGTCATTCCAGGAGACAGGGTGCACAGGTTCGTGCATCCTTCAACAGAAGATGGAATGAACTCCACGGCCTGTGACCAAGATGAATAAAACTCGTTTCCCTCTTATTTCCTCTTTCTCCCACTTAGCATCTTCAACCTTTCATAAAACTGTTCTATGTCACTTTTAAAATGGTTTAGTTTAATGCTAAGCATGAATTTCATACTTAGAAAACAGAAGGGAAAAACATCTCTAAATCAGTTTTACTTGTTTTCTGCTTTTTTGATTAATGAAAGTCTGATTAATGGCTCAGCACAACCTTTTTCACAACCCTTCTAATCACTATCTGTTTTGTGACTCCCTTTGCTGGCTTCAAACAAGCCTCATTAACTCCTAATTAATTTCAGATAACAGAATCCCTTCCATTTTTTCCTGGATTTCATGGGGGTCATGACAGAAGAATCAATTGTCAGCCAAGTACCACCACTTCTGAAAAGCAAAGGGACTTTGTCAGGGGTTGACACAAGCCAGAATTGCTCCAAGAGCTGAGCCAGGACATGGGGCTGATGAAGCCTCGAGTAAGGGCAAGTAGGAACTGGACTATGACCATGAACATATCTCAGCAATGTAAGAATACCCAAGGTTGTTAAACTTTCAGTATGGGAAACAGTCTAGCTACTGTCCCTATTTACTGGCCAGAAAGGAGAGTTTAAGAGTACAGATACTCCAGAGATCCTGAAGAACAGCTGCCTCTGCTCTAAAAGGAAAGCCAAGCAAATGTGTTGGCAGATTTAAAGTGACTTCCACCTCACAAGGAAGAGTACATACACAAGGTTCTTGTCTCAAACAGTGACTTGAGGAGGTCACTCACAGAGAACCTCTCCAGATTAAAAAAGCTTTTCTTAAAGGCACAGAAGTGCTGCTGCTTGATTAGTAGGTGAGCAGCAGTCAGGTTTTTTTCCTCATTGCTGATGTGTACATAGATTTTCACTGTTGCTTTGCTTAAAAATGAGAAACAAACATGAAAATTTTCAATAATGTGGCTGTGGCTCTCTCTGTATAGAGTCACTGGAAAGGCTCATCAGCCTGCAGTGAGGAGCAAAATTAGCCCATGAAGAGCACCGAGGTCTCACATCCACCTGTTTCCACACCCCCTTGAGCAGCTTTGCATAAACCTCCACTGGGCACAACTATATCTGAGATGGTCTTAGCTCTAACCAAGCTAAAATCTTCCCTTTGATTATAAAGCAATATGCAATTAACCAAAACAAACTTTTTTTTTTTTTAATTGAAGACATTACATTTTCTAAAACTATGGTAGCACCACAAGTGATGCATGCATTTTCAAACGCCAAAGGAAAAGCAAATGCTTTTAATGATTTTGAAAAGGATTCTGTTTCAGGTTTCAGACAGTACTTCACTGTCCCCAGTGACAGCATCCCTTACTCTTCCAACTAAACCTTGAGCTGCAAGATGAGAAATCCAAGACAAATTTTGAGACTCCCTCATGGCAAAAAGCTAAATAATTTTCTGATACTTAGTACCTGACCCATTGGATTAGGTTAAAAAACCCTCTAAAATGCATTTGCCACTAAAGATCTGCTGGCCTGGAATAGGTGGAACATGTACTGGTGTGCATACCTGCTAGGTATATGAAGTCCTCAGCTCTCCTTCATCATCTACAGTTTTATAATACATTCTGATGCCAGGTCCATCTTATAACACTTTAAAAATAAAAGCAACAATATGAATATATGTCTAATTAATTGAATTTTAGCTGATTTTGAATTATTCAGTGAAATACCTTTAGGAAAACTTATTATAATTAACGTCCATTTCTTCCTTCATGAGCTAGGAGCACACAAACCTAGAGCAAAAGCTGTGTAAAATCACTGCTGTTCTGTTAAATTCAGCTGTTTGCCTACAATAAATCTTCAAGGCAGTAGATCACTTGTCCTGAGGACAACAGGAGAGCAGCCAGTTGTTCATCCTAACTGTGATGGTTTTTTTGGTATCAAGTGAGAGAAAGCTGAAGTGCCATGCTGTAAGCAAAATTTCAGGTAGAAAAGCTGTTCTGTTTTCCCCAGAAATGACATTCGCTTATAGCAGGAGTTAAAGCATTCTCCTCTCTGCCACTACTACAACAGCAACAACAATAACAACAATAATAATAATAATAATAAAAAGTTCGACAAAAACAGAAGAAAACTGAGCTTTCCTGTCTAGTAAAAAGGTTTTTAGTTTTACAGAGAAGCTACAAGCATCTATAAAATAATAAGTGACGGAGATATGGTGGTATAAAGTGCCTCCCACTTCAAAGTTAAAAACAAAAAAAACCCCAAAAACCCCAAAGAACAAAGAATCCAGTCTCAGTGCTGTATAGTGATGTTTAAATTATTCAAGTGTAATTTTAAATAGAAATGCATAGGGAATACCCTTTAAGGTAGCCCTGAAGTTTTCCCAGTCTTTCATCCATCTGAACTCCACCCATGTCAAAATGCACAACTCCAACCACTCAGCTCCTGATGTGTTTGGTATGTGCTAGACTGGAATCACATAACCATGGAACAGTTTGGGTTGGAAGGGCCCTGTAAAGGTCACCTAGTCCAACTTCCCTGTAATGAACAGGGAATCACACAAGTACAAGCCATGCTCTTTAAAGGCAGAACAGATTACTCTGCACAAAAAAACCCACTAAAATTTTCCATAAAACCATGGCACATAAGAACCGAAGGAACTCACCCTCCTACCTTCTGAACCTCAATAAAAAGTAGTAATAAGGTCTACAAGCAACTTCAGAGCTCCAGAAAACAGCATGAGCCAAGGTCTCTTCCCACAGGAAACCCACACACACACGTGTACTTGCACCCAGTGAAAGTTCAGTGCAGCTTTTCTGTATAAACATCACCTAACTTACTCCTCTAAGGCAATAAACAAAGGCTCTGTGTTCCAGGAAACAGTCTCACTGGTTACTCCACAACACACACTTATGTATGTCTCCTACAGACTTTAGAGGCTGGCTGCTTTTAATAAAAGCATCTTTGCCCTGAAGCTGCAAAGTTGGGACTTTTCAGGAGGCTTTTAGTGTAAACTTAGCTCTGCAGATCTACAGTGCATTAAACTGCTCATGTAGAGAGCAGAACTTGGTCAAAACACATAAACTAGAGGGTATGTCATGTAAAATACAGGACATGATGTAGCATACTGATATCGTCTCTCAAAAAGAATTTAATCATGCTGTGACCTGGAGGACCAGAGCACAGACCTAAAAAATAGTCAGTAATGGGGTTGTGTTGTGTAAAGGCAAATAGCAGCAGCAGGAGTGACACTACACCACAAGTGATCGTGAAGGTTTGTGTTTCTGACATTTAAAACTGATAGACACCCTGCCAGGACAGCAGAGTTCGAAAGTTCCTGCGCTCTGCAAGACCTTACTGGGGAACAGAGACATGGGAATTCTGCTTCAATCTCCAGGTTTTATTTGAGCACACTCCCTTCCTCTCCTAAAGCCCCTCTCTTTCTTTTTTTCTACCTGTTTTTAAACTCCGTGTCCTCTTACCTACACGATTCAGCCTGGAGTGGTTCTGTTTCTGCTCCCCAAAGAGAGCAGACGGGGAGGGAAAACAGTGATCTTTACACAGATGGCAGGCTTTTTGAAATGTAGCAGTTTGTCCCTGTACACTTTGCTTGACTACTCTCTTCCTAATAAACTCTGACCTCTGAAGGTCATTAGGTGCTTATTAACTGAGAGAAGCTTTAAAGAGCTCTAGCTATGCACTAGGTAAAAGCTACTGAATGCTCTACGCCCACTCCTCTGTTCTGTGCCAAGTGATGGCATTAGCAGAGATTAATAATTATATGCCTGTTTGTACCCCGCAGTCTCAGCCTGGGCTCTGCAGTCAGGCCAGCTCACCACAGCTGCATGGGAATGAGGAGATGTGCTCAGCTGGAGGCAGTGCCTATAAAAGCTCCTGCTCCTCTGTGACCTGCACAAACTGTTCTGCCTTCCCCAGGCAGGGCAGGGCAGGGGCAGTGTGAAGCCTGGTAACTTGGCCATGCTTCAACAGACTTTTACTGGGAAGTGGAAAAGAGGTTCCTTGTTACAATGTCCCCAAAATTTTAAATTCCTGCACCTCCTTCCATGGAAGGATCATATCATCCCAAAGATCAGTATCAATATTTATAGGAGACCCTATCAGCAGTGGGGAGCATTACAGCACACCAGACAAATACCACAGACTTAGGTAAGGGCTGGATGACTCTTTTTTTGGGTGATCTGGCTATAACCTCACTGTCACACTAGTGAAAAAAAAATCCTAACTGGGTGCATAGTCTAGATACTGTTGTACATAATCTACATGGCACTCCAGGGCAGGATGGACATGTCAGGCATGACAGATATTATATCTTTCTCTAAAATCCATGGTGATAGCTGACCAGGCCTGTGCTTTCAGCAAAAGAAAGACATGGAAGTGTCTCTGCAGCATTCGCCACCTCTTGAAAACCCAAGCCCATAGAGAAAATGTTCTCATCTCCCTGTGTGGCCTTGCCATCAGAACTGCCACCAGCCAGGGAAGAGCCAAGGAAAACAGCAGCTGGATTGCAGTGGGAGTCTGAGCTGCTGACCTCAAATCTAGCTTGCAACAGGTTTGTATCACCACTATATCCTGTTTTCCTGAAGGAGTCAGCTGCTCCAAGGCCCAAGAGCTTGTTACACTGTACAGGTGCTCCTTATTTTGCTCCTCACTAATGGGATGCAGCTCTATACAAAGAGTCAAAGAGTGTACAACAGTTCTGTAAAATCTGGAACCATTTTGTCAGCATGTAAGGTGGCTAATAGCATGAGGCAGGCTGGAATGCTAGAATTTCCAACACTTTCTCCTTTTGCCTAAAGTACAAACATGGTCCCAAACTTGGGGTTCTCCCATTTCATTTGCTTCTCTCTGGCTGAAGGTCTTGCTTTCCTTACCCCGATTAAAATTCAGCCAGGAACTACTGATCTCTTGACAAGAAATGTCACTTAATATTTTAGGCTTTTGGCCCTTATATAGTCTAAACAGTGTTACAATGAAAATTGTTAGATAACTAGTTCTTCATAAAACAGACAAAATACCAGACTAAGCCTCAAAGCTTCTGTGGGGTCTTCAAAGCAAAAGTGCCCCCAGATCTTCCAGCAATCCATCAGTGTTTCACAGAGTTTTCCCAGTTAGCTTGAGAAATGTAATGAAAATACACAAAAACCTTCCTTTCTATGATTCTAAACCATCACAAAAGTTATCCTGTGTAGGCTTGTTGAACAACAGATTCACAACAGCTTTTATTTAAGACCTGTTGCACTCAGCCTTCTCTTCAGTTCTAAAGCAGATGATCACTCCCGCCTTCCTTTGCCAGAAATTCTCTAGGGAGTCCATATTTCTCTGGAGAGTACTGGACATATCACTGCAACTAAGGCCTCAATAATGTTGAACAGACTGGGAGAACATTCTACATTTTGCTGACAATATAAATGTTTATTGATACAACATTTGCTTCCTTCTCATGCCAGATAAAACCAGCATCGTGCTTCTGAGTCATATAATATTTGAAGTCCCATCATTCCCCATCTCATTTTCCAGGAAGCTTTCAGAACCACTCATCATATATTTGCTCTCAACAGAATTTAACACCTCACCCTTCCCTCTCTAAAATGCAAGGTGCTGCACCTGTGTCAGGGCAGCCCCTGGTATCAACACAGCTGGTGGGAGAAGGAATTGAGGTAGACCTGCTGATAAGGACTTAGGCTGAAAGAGATGGACCTGGCCCAACCATATCACTCACAGCCCAGAAAGCCAAATGTGACCCTGGCTGCATCCAAAGCACCGCGGGCAGCAGGTGAGGGAGGGGATTCTGGCCCTCTGTTCCACTCTGGTGAGACCCCACCTGCAGTGCTGCACCCAGCTCTGAGGAACTCAGCACAAGAAAGGCATGGACCTCTTGGATGGTGTCCAGAGGTGGGCCACAAAAATGACCAGAGGGATGGAGAAGAAGCACGTGGACAATGCTCCCAGGCACATGGTGTGACCCTTGCTGAGGTCCTGTGCAGTGCCAGGAGTTGGCCTCCCATGATGCTTGTGGGTGCCTCCAATTCAGGATAGTCTATGATTCTGTAACAGACATAAGGAAGATTTTTTTTTATGACAAGGGTGGTGAGGCACTGGAACAGGGTCCCCAGAGAAGTTGCATGTGCCTCGTCTCTGGAAACATTCAAGGTCTGGTTGGATGAGGCTTTGAGCAACCTGATTTAATTGAAGACGTGCCTGCTTATTGCAGGAGGTTTGGACTTTGTGACTTTTAAATGTTCCTTCCAACCCAAACCATTCTGTGATTCTAAATCCTATCCTTATTTCTGATTATATTCTTTATTAAGACTGGAGGACTAGCTTAGCAATAAAGCCAGTCTGCTTTAGCAGTCTGCTTGCTTCTAGCTAGCTGTTTCAATCGTAACTGGTAGGCCAGCTCCCTATTCCATTCAAAAGACCCTGTGAAAACTTATTTGATGTGTCTGTTGGGTCAGATATCAGATGAATTTTCTGAGCATGATTATCCAAGTCATTTGGCTTTTCACCACGTAATTTAATTTATGTACGTATTTGCAAAAGTGTGATGCAAGAGAGCAGCAAAAGCTCTACTAATCTCAAAATGAGACATCTAATGTGCCTCCTTTATCCACTGGCAATTACCCAGTCACAGAAGGGAACTAGGTTGAACAAATGGACCGTGTTGGCAGCTACTCAGCTCTTTGATGTTTTTCCAAGATGTTACAGATGGTTTGATTTTTTCCATTCCAGATTTTTTCTCTTAATTGATGTTAAACTGACAAGTTAATAATTTCATGGATTTCCTTATTACCTGCTCTTTTCTTATTCTTTTATACTCCACAAGTTTTGTACACTTGCTCAAAGACCTGTAGTTACAGCTCTGAGAATAGAAACTTAGAGACTCTGCTGAAGAGTAGATAAAAAACTGAGAGACAGCTCAGTAAGCCTAGACAAATTTGCTTATACTGACGAAAAGAAGGCTTTGGGCTCCAAGGCCAAATAGCACAGACTGATTCATATCCACTGAATCAGCTGAAAGCCACTCCTGAAACACAGCCATTGCATCCAAGTTACAAATTGTTGGTAGCCAGACCTGGCTCAGAACTTTGACGTGTTTTGGCCCTTGTTGATCCCCAAGACCCCAGTGGTGGTCACACACCAGAAGCAGGCAGCAGGGTATGACACCTTCCAGTACACCTTGTTCTATGCTTGCAGGCTGGAAATCTGTGCTGGGCACCAGGTGTGACAACATCCTGCTGTCTGCCTTGGATAATCTCCCTATTGCAGCATTTTCTCCATATGCTTATCAGACAATTTTCCATGCCTCGTATGGCCCATCTGTAGTCCTGCCTCACTCTTCAGGCTGAAGCCAGGCAAGCTGGCCTCAGTTAGGGGCTCCATAGCAGATTAATTTCTAGTTTGGGACAACTGCAGTGCTCCTAAAATGTGCCCTTCCTGCCTGGAATTAGAGGTAGTTTCTGTTCCCAGAAATATATATACTGTATTTACAATAGATACCGTAAAATGCAAAATGTTGCTTTCCCCTTGACCATTGGTCATAGGTCCAGTTTCCAATGACCACCAGTGGACTGTGTATCCAGCTGGTTGCCCACAAGGTGTTGGACACTGAGGGACATCCTAGAAATCCATACCAACAGTGCTGGTCAGAGTGCCTTTTCCTGCTGTGCAACCCAAATGGCTGATGAGCATCCTCATGGCAGACGGAGGGCTCCCAGCAGGGCTCAGCCCTCAGTTCCCACACACACTGCCTGGCCTGGCAGGCACAGATGGCCCCACACACTCGTCTGCCTCCTCTAATTCCAGAACTGAAGGTGGCAATTTGGATAATGCATATTTCCATCAAAACCTTCACAAACACTTAGCAGCATTCACCCCCTCCCTCCCTAAACACAGCCTCTCCTCTGCCTGTGCCTTGCCTTCCCACAGTGCTATATGCATGGAATAAATCATGTCCATGCTGACAATCCCTTCTGTTAACTCTTCCTGTTACATGAGTCATGTTGTCCACTGCTGCAACTGAGGGTCTACATTCTTATCCCCTCCTCTCTATTCATGTATGAACTGCTACCACCTCTCTACTCATGCTACTCCTACACAATCACCTGCCAGCATCCCAGCAGGAATAATCTCTGCAACTCCCCAGCTGAAGGGCTGTGGCTGAGCTTTTAACAACTTCTCTTTGCAAAATAAAACTTTGAAGATTTTTTCATCACCACAAAGGATGCAGAAACAAAAGCATATGTGGCTACTATTTGAATAGATATCATCCAGTTATTCATGGGGTCAGGTAAGTAAAAAGAAGGTATTCCATTCTTCCTACTTTCTGTTTCAGCAGCCTGGAACTTCAGTCCCACATGGCCAAGTATATCCACACTGTCCAGCTGGGCAAGGTGGATATAGGAGTTAAATATCCTTGTGTCTCAGGAGCTGCCAACACCCACAATCTTTCACCAAAGTGCTCTATCTCCCAGAAGAGCCAGTTCTCTCTGAGCAGGACCTGGTCACACCACAAAGGTAGTTTGTGTCACTATGAGCAGTACTTTCTCCATGGTTCCCTGGAAGCTGTTCCAGGAATGGAGCCAGGAACTTCTTCCCTCCTGTTAAACCCTGAGGATTCTTTCAGTCAGGGATAGCAAGCACAGAAATCACATTTCCCTACAGTTCTGCTTGGGATTCTGCTGTCATGGTAGGTGGGAGGGTCATGTCTGGTGACAGGGACAACCCAGTGGAGCATTGTCTTTCTGCTTGGTCTATCTTTCAAACATTTTGGTAGACAATTCTGGGATCCAAAGAGGTTTCCTCTCTAGAGTTCCTAGCTTATAGAAAAGGGTTGTCCACACAAATATTCTTCAGGCCAAGCAGTAATGAGCTCAATAGAAGTTGACCTGTAGAAGTCAGCAGACAGAAGCAAAATCAGGAACTATCTTCCCATGTCCCAAGGTACATCACTGAGCTGTACATTGTACATCCTGGCCCCAAGAGGCCCACCAGCTATATGGCATGTGGGGAGGCACTGGCAGGGAAAATGACACTGACTCCTGGGTCATGAAAACTGTAGTGCCTCTAGTAGTTGCACTGTCACCCATCCATAGCTCATATTTGAGGCTATCAGTGCAAGGGATTTCCATGTGGAAGTTATTCTGGGCTGCTGTAGGTCCCAGAGGTTACCAGAGATCTTGTTTACAACTGGGAGCAATCCTGTGCCCTGTGCTCTGGGATGACCCAGCCTGAGCAGGGAGATTGGACCAGGTGACCCCCTGTGGTCCTTTCCAACCTGACCCATCCTGTGATTCTGTGGATGGTGACTGATGGCTGTGATTCAATGCTCACACCTGTGTCATGGGCTGGTGTTATTTAATAGCACAAATTGCCTTTGTCTAACTTGTTGCTCAACAAGACAGTACACCAAGCAATAAGGTGTCAATTAAGATGCAGACCTAGTCTTTCTGGCAGAAAAGACTTAATTCCAGAAGCCATTAATGTTCTCTTGCAGAAAAACTAAAACTGAGACTTATAAAATGCATATGGAATTCTGGAAATTAAACCAGATTTATTAATTTAATTAAACTGTTGCACCATTTATGTAGCGCATGTATATAATCATCTAAGTAGAGAAAATTTCCAAAGAAACACAAGATATTTTCTTACAAAAAGAATGATAAAGCTGGAATGACTCCTACTGAAAAGCTTGAAGCTGCCAAGTACATGAGACCACTAACACAAATACACGGATAGAGTCTAATGGAAAAAACAACTTTTAAACGTCCATGGTGTAAGTAGAAAGAGCAAATCATGAAAATACTAACAATTAGCCTATTTTCTTGGCTTCTAATCTGACAAAAAATTTAATTGCTACACCATGGTAATGACAAAAATTGAATACCAGTTTGGAGAGCTAGAATCTAAGCAGTCTTTCAAGTGTTTCCCACACACATTTGACCCTCTGACCCCAGGTGTCTTACAGAAGAGAAAATTGTTTGCATTATTATTCCTCACATGATGCATAATCATTGGGTAAGCAAAACCAGACAAACAGAAAAAGCACCTCTGAAGTTCATCACTGCAGCACAGATTCAGTGGCTCAGAGGCAGCATCTCAGCCTGGCCCCAGCTGAGTTAATTGAACTGTCATAATTTGAATTGTCATATAATATAAAGGTCTTGATTATTAATCCTGAGTCAGTAGCATAGAAATTTTATACATATAAACTGCAGACATGGGTCAGGTTCAGGATTTTTTCACTTTTCCTTTGTTATTATACTACAACTTAAGAGCTGCCACTGCATCCATCTACTGCCCAATACCACCTGTATGGACTTGTATGTTGTTATTGCTGCTTCTATACTAAAATTGATTTATTTTCTGTCACAGAAATTTAGGACAGTGTTCAAAATCAAGGAACCTTCCTACCTGGGCATCCTTTGCAAGGAATGGTGACAGCAGTCATTACACCCCTGGCACAGGCCATCACAGAGCTGGTGTGATATGCCCCACATCCTAAGAGCTGTGCTGTCAGACACACAAAGTGCTGAGAGACTCCTTTGCCAAAACTTTTATCTAATACTGCCTTTACCTCAGGGTGCACATTCCTGGCACAGCTGATCCCACAGAATGCTGAGATGCTGTGATATCTTTGTCAACTCCTAAATGAATTAAAAACTTCATCAGAGAACTACTTTCACCATGGTGTGAAGCATTTACTATCATTTCCATTAGAGACTCCATCAAATGTGTGTTCCCCTAGAATTTACCTTTCACTGAACTAAGGCTGTAATGTGGTAGGTTTTGCCGGAAATTTCCACAGAAAATTCCAACTAGTGTGATGTTTTTAACCCACAGCTGTACTACACAGCCTGCAAACTCCTGGCTCTGGTGAACTGTTTGAACCCTAGAAACTTAGAATTTGGGGTTTTAGTGTATAGTAGTACATGTGAGTCAAGATGGAGGATTTTGGGTGTTGTCTTTGTCCTTCTTCTTTGCCTTCTTCTTCATGGGTTTGGGTGGTTTTCTCTAACTGGGTGAAAAATGTCCACATTGTGGGCCTTTGGTGGTCATTATTGGGCCAGAAACATAAATAATATAGGTGTCACTTTGTTATTGGGTAATTATCTCTTAAATAACCTTGGTAAGAGTTAGAAGCATGCCATTTTACCTTGTTTCTCTAGCTTGCTAGTTAAGCTCACGGCTTGTGAGCTTGTAAATATTGTAAATAGATTAGATATAAAAAACATTTCAAGTCCGAACTCAAGCTTGGTGCTTCCCAAGTATTACTCATCCTGATCTCGGCAGAGAAGAAAAGAAGCCAAAACCCTTACAAGTGAACAAGCTGCCCCCTGCAATGCAAATGAAGGGGCTAGAGAGGCCGTGCCAGGGCTTACATCTCAACATCCCCCTGAGGTTTCCCCCATCCAGGAAAGCCCCTGTTCAAGGCACTGGAGCACTCTGCTGTGGATCACACCTCCCAGAAATTCGGCCTGTGCTGCATGAGAATGTGCCTTGAGAGCCAGGCTCCTCCAAAGCTTTCCTTAGCCTTGCTGCATGAGTGCCAGGACTGGCAGGGCTGCCAGTTTCTGCCATTCAGCATGTGCAGAATCATGTCTGATGTCCCTTCTGTCCTGAGCCTTGTCCCAGAAAATGAGGGAGGGGGGTGTCAGCAGGTGGATGCATGTCCTGCAGTCCCTTTCTGCATTAAATCTCCCTTTGTAGAACAAATGGACAGACTAATGCCAGACACCTGGGCTTCACTAAAGCCTTTCTAATATGTTCAGGATATCTACAACCATGTGAATTTTTTCCTTCAGTGTGTACAAGCCACATGAATACAAAATTCAAAAGAAACAGGCTTCAGGAAGGGTGGATATTCCTTCTGCCTTATAAGACAAAAAAAAAGTAGCCCCTTCATTCTACCGAAATACCTTAATGCATCTGGGTAGATGAAAAAGGTCCTCAAATATGTTTTTCAGAACTGGCTTCTGTTTCAAATGTGATCAAGTGGTGTGGTAGGAGAAAAAGACCATTCAGATACTTATCCATTTTGGTTACATTTGCAATTTTCTTATTCATGTAAGCCTTACAGTCTTTCTCCTTCAGGATACCAGAGTCAGTAAAAGCCAAACACTAGAGTTAAAATAAGTTACTCATTTATCTATTCAAAAGGGGCCTTTAATGTTTATTATTTTAGCCCTTGGAATGATCTTAACCATTTTGAGAGAGAGAGGAGGGTAGTAGACTGTTCTTTTTGTTTAGACATACAAGTCTTGCCTTGGATCAGCCTCCCAAGCACAAGTTCTAGTTAAAGTTTTGCTTTACTAAAGTAAAACTTTAGCTCCAGATGTGTTCCCTCCATAAAGGTAGTTTTGCTGGACTGTCTCCCAAGACTGGTTATAACCAGAAACAGCTCCCCAGCATTCTCCGCAAGGCCACTTTTCCTCATCACTGAATATTTTCATAGTTCCTTTCTGATCTACTCAAAATTCTGACATGCTTGCAGAGCAGCATAACCCACTGATTTCATTAAATACTACTACTTTCTACTTCACAAATGGATCTTGGCAGTGTTTGAACACTCATCCTCACCTGTTAACCTCGATCCCTAATGCCACAGCCAGCACAGACAATTACAGCAGGAGTTTTAAAGAACATTCTTTACCTTTTGATCTGTCATTTTGTCTCCAGAGGGACATTTTTTCCAGTGCTTCTGCTGAGGCATCCATAACATTAAAGAAGTTTCACCTGATGTTGCCAAGACTATGGACAGCAGGAACAGAGCTGGCATCTCTGGAGCAGCATTGCACCCTTTGCAGTAACAAAGGGATATGGGGCATATTCCTGTATTTCAGGACCACTTAAGGTACAAGCAAATAGTCTCTTTCTCAGTTCCTCACACAATATAAAAGAAATGTGAATTCCCACAGCCAGTTTCCATTGAGGAAAGCAGCACCTTTTTAGCCTCATCTAGCAATTACTATTCAGGCTTCAATACTTTCAAGAAAAACAAGGAAAGAACTTCTGTGTAATCCAGGGCATCACCCCATCTCAGACACCAACAGTGTCTCTTCTCCAAGAGAAGTGAATTATTTTTCTTCTCTGGCCTGACACTTCCAAAAACTTGTTGTACAAGCTGGGTCAAAGAAGGCCTCCCTGGAAGCCAGGCCAGTTATTAGAGTGAGGAAAATAAGTTGTGGATAAAAATGCTTGAGTAGAAGAGAACAATACTTAGTGCAGTTTTAAAATACCTAAATATTTGAATCACTATTGTGGAAATAAAGAAAAAGCAAAAGTAAATTCCTGTCACTTGATAAATAATATCAATACTTCAGTCACTGAGAAGAGAAAGGAATCCAAAATTAAAGTTAAAATAGGATTAAGACACACTTTCAATGGCACGGTGGAAGTAATAGTCCATTAAAGGAGGTTCAAACCTTAAGTAGTTTTAAGAATGATTTGGAAGATTTAAGGACAGTTGTTTGTTCTAGATGCTAATCTTTTACATTTCTTAGTAGCATTAAGACTAGCAAGGAGTATACTTTCATAAGTTTTATTCCAATTGACTTGAATTCCTGCAATGTTCTTTTGCACTGTAGAATTATAAATGAGTATTCCCATTTCATTAAGATGAAGAAAGACCATTCTCTGAAATAATCAGGCAGGCTGCTGTGATCACATCCTGCTCTTTCTCATAATTTCCAATTTAATTTCAGAGTTGTTGGAAAGCAAAGTTAAAGCAAATGAAGAAAATCCTTGGATACTGGCAAGCCATGATAGATAATTGAAATGGATTGGATTTAAAATTCTAATTCTCCTGAATTATTTACTGCATACACCTATTTTATTTAGACTTAAGACACTTATCCTTCCTTCATTTCTTCCAGCAAATCAATGTAAACAGCTGCTCTTTATATTCCTCTGAACAGCATCAGACATGTAGTAAATATGCAGAGCAAGCATTTTGGAGGATCATACAGGTCAATGTATTTTGACTTTTTCAATATGATGCTGAATCCTAGCAACAGGCATTAGATTAGGGAAGATGTAGTGAGTATGCCTGATGAATTTCAGGTTGATTTTGGATGTGTTCATTCAGACAAGTAATGAAAACCAGGCAGTATTTATTAACTTATTCACAGATGCCACAGCTGGACACTTCTTCTGCCTATTAAATTCTTAAATCAGGTAGACTACAAGACCTAATGATCAAAGCCAACACAGAATCACACACTGTAGCTTCAACATTTATTAGCTTTGTCATTGGAGCTGTTCAGAGTTCTGACTGCTTCTCAAACAAAAACATACAATAATTGCCCACACATCATTTATATTTGAAGTGATTACCATAATGGTTAGACAGACAGGACATCGATATAAAGCCTAATTGAACAAGACAAATTTCATGTCAGACCTGCTGACCTTTTCAGAATTACCTTTGTAATCTAATGTTCCTACTGACATTGTCATCTTCATAAATACTAAGACATACCAAAACTAATGAAAGAAAAATCCTGCAAACTAAGGAAATCTGCCTTCTGATCTGATGGAGTTCAGTTTTGAGATGAAACAGCACAGCATGTAAACAAATATATGAAAAGCAGAATTACTAATAATTTCATGGTCTTACAGGCCTCATTAACACCCACATCTTCATATTTACATCTCCACTTCTGATTAACAAGCTCAAACTGTTTAAGAAATCTCAACAGCACAACAATGGAAACCTGTCAAGAAATCTGTGCTTATCTTCATTCCTGTAAAAATTCAAAACAGTCTTTGGAACTGTATCAATCATTATGGAAAATAGCACTTAGAGAACTACATCTCTTCTCCCTCCACCCCATCCATCTTCCAGCCAAATTAATACTCAGAGATGGCTTTTTACATAAAGTTATACTCTAATTACCAAACTAAATCAACAAATTACTTAATTTTGGGCAAGATACCAAGTGCACCATTCTGGCATATATGTTATCCCTCTAATTTGAGGCCTGTTGTTTAGCTTTCTTCACAGATGAAAATGAAAAGGATTGGATTTCATCAGCTGTAGCTTAAGTGACATTCTTAAACTGAAGTGCAGAGAAAAAAAGGAATACAATATTACTTTCGTCTGCTTTGTGGAAGGCTATAAATTCCCCTGCGCATTCATCCTTTTCTTTCAAAGCTTCTTGGGCTTTACTGAAGTAAGTCACCAAGTAGGAAGCAGTTTAACCAGTTTTGTAGAGCAGTCTCCCCTTACACAAGAGGTATCTTCTTCTCACTTTTTATTTAGACATCAAGAAAATTTGTAGACACATTTGCACTGTTGTATTTTTCATACTGTCCAGTTCTCTGTTACACTTTCTTCTCTTTTTTCCGTTGCCCTATGGATATACATCCTGAAGCCTGTGACAGAACACCTCAGTTTTTCATTCCAGGAAAGTTAAGAACTCAAGAGACATGCAGAAGTTCATATTATGTTTATTTTCACTGTGCTAAGCCCAGAAGTTTCAATTCCATTTTTATTCAGTGATTCCATTGGCTCCTTGAGGGCTTCTAGAGTAGCCCAACTTTTCTCAAAAGAGTTTTGAGGTAAAAAGTTCAAGAACAATTATTCTGTTCAAGTCCCTTGAGTTCCCAAAGACGTTTAGGAATTGGTCACTGAGGGGTGAGAGTCAGATCAACCTATTGAATTAAACACATTCTCTTCTGCTTATAAGAGCCCTTGAAAAAGTTAGACCATTATCCCCTTTAGGCACACAAATATGTATTTTACATTAAAGGTTATTTTACTCCTTACCTATAGCAGTTTCTTACCTATACTCTGAAGTTTTGCTATTTAATGGAAAAAACCCAACAAAAACAAACAAACAAACAAAAAAATCCAATAATTGGATGACTGAAGTACTATATACCCTTGTAATATATTCAATTCACTAAAGCAAGCAATTATTAGACACTTAGAATGTAAAAGTTAACGCTGTTCTATTTCCTGGAATGATGCATTTAAAACAATTTATCTTAGTGTATCCAGAATTTAATGAAAGAAACCTTCTTTTCAGCTGTGGTTTTCTCTTTTGGCCTTGTATTGTTGCTCTGTGTCCTGTGTTGATGGTGCCTCCTATCCCAGTCGTGCAGCTTTATCTCTGTGTACTACACTGTTATGTCTAACAGCTGCCCCCCACCTTGGCGGGCTGTTTTGCCACGGTGGGGCTACTTGCTTTAGGCTTTTGCTGCTGGCTTTGCTTTGCTGCTAGCTCGGCTTTGCAGCTAGCTTGGCTTTGCTTTGCTGCTGGCTTTGCTTTTGCTTTTGTTTTTGGTTTTGCTGGTTTTCGCTGCTTTCATTTTTTTTCCTTTTTCTCTCCCTTCCCCCCACCCCCCGCCCCCGCCAAAGATCATTGGACCGGCTCCGGACCTGACCTGGGAATATCTGGGGGTCCCTGACGCCTGAGATAGAAGCTCTGCGCCCTCCCCTCACAGCAACTGCTTGAGTATTTCTCTTTTCCCTTGTGTTGGGGAGTGTTTTTGTTTATTTGTCAATAAATAGGTTTTTTCCACTTCTCCTCCGAGGAACTCCTTCTCAAACCCAGAGCTGGGGGTGGGGGAAGGGGTGGTGGAGGTTTGTTTTCTGGGGGGCTCCTTCTGGAGACCTTCCCCTAATTTGTCCTAAACCAGGACACACTGTTAACTAAAGCCAAATGGCAATTCAGCAACTAAATCATTGACTGATGAATCTAAATATGAGTAAGTCTTAGCATTGCTTTGGCATTGCCTGATGGCATTTGATGCTGCTTCTATCTCTACCCAAAATGTTGTGCTGAACATCCCTGGAGCACCTGTCTGTAAAAGCAATCCACTGGCTGCCATTTACCCTTCCTCCTCCAGTGTGCAGTCCCTCATGGAACAGGAGGAGCACTTTTAAGAGTACCACCTGGCCTTGGGAAGAAATATGAGACAGGACTCATTGTTCTACATTATTTTCAAGAGAAACAAACACAGCTACTCCCACCAATGTTTATAACTTCCTAGCTGGCCATTCAGTGTTTTAGAAGAGAAATCTCAAGAGACAGTAACACTGTCTGGATAGAAGAGACTGTACTTGGACTAGTTTACCTGTTATTTAAATATTAAATACTTAGTCAGATCAAGGGTCTATTGTTCTAATTATTCTCTCTTTCACCTGAAGCCACTGTTGAATGCCTAGGGAAGAGGCACTGCATTTCCTCAGCAACTCCGGTTTCCTTCTGCGTTCATCTCAGCAACTTCCCAGCTTAGATATTTCTATGCATTTATTCCACCGCATGGATTTCTTTGCCATTAACTGGACCAATTTCCTTTCATGCCCTGAGAAAACTCCAGGCCTCTACTCCATCCTGTGGGAATGAGGTCCTGCAATGAGTCAGATAAACAGAGATGAACATCCACAGTTTGCAACACATTCATTTGCTTCAGACATCCCCACCATCCACATTAGAGACAGGTTTGTCACTGGTTTTCATCTTCCTCATAGACCCCAGAGATGAGGTGAAAGGGGTGGCATACCTGTGTACTCCTACAAGTGCACCTGGGCGAAAATACCACCAAGAATGTTCATTTGCAGCAATCCAGTCCTGACAGTGGTGTTGGAGCAAAGTTAATCTAGTTTGCAATCTGCGAATGGAAAGCCACAGGGAAAATAATAAACAAACAAACCAAACCCCCTGCATGCTATACAGAAAAAGAAGAGTTTTAGGAAGGGAGTACATATCCCTGCTGCATTACTAATGCCATGGGGATAGGGGGAAGACAATCATGCACAAAATCCTCTGGGATTCACAACAAGTGCATTATTTGGATGATCACACTACAATTAGATGAGATTGAGCCAATTTACCACTAGATGAAAGGCAAGTGTTGTGATTATCATTTCTACAGGCATAAACTCAAATATATATGCAGTCATCCCCTTATCTCCCTGCCCATCACTCCAGGTGTACTACACAAGGTTCTGGGCCACAGTGTTTACCCCAAGAACTTTTCCAGGTTCCCAGAAACGCATGTTGAAGAAGGAAGACAAAGTTACAGAACAATATTGAAGTAAGGAAGAATCCTGAAGTCCTTTGATGGTGATTCAGGCACAAGGAGTGTACCTCCTTGTGAAGAAAACATGATAGAAAAAGCCCAAACCACCAATCAACCGAAAAACTGAAAACAAAAGACCCTACTCCTTTGTAGCATTTGTTTAAAGATTAGTTAATAAATGTAAGGATGTCATTATCTTACAAGAACAAAGTCTGCCTTTTCCTTTATTTTTCTAAGAAATTTCCTTTATCTCCCTAGCTATAATAAAACATGAAAGAAAAGGGAAAAAAAAGCCACAAAAATGAGCCATTCTAGAGTACACAACAGGCCCTCTTTTGAAGTCACATACCTTCTTATACAGTGCTAGCTCTTGGAAAGAGCAACACCTTTACAGAGAATAGTTGCTCATTAGAAGTGAACTGATACCAAATATCAAAGTTCTCATTACCTGCTTATCATTTCCACATGCGTTTTCACATTTTAATTGACACATGATACATAAACATCTCTACAAGCCCATGTGAAGATGACTGGGATAGCAGGAATTGCCTTGATGGATTTCTTAGAGTCACTGCACTGTATTGTTGGGGCACTTCTCCCATAGCTGACTTCTATAGCATGGTTTCCACCTTTTGGTGGAGACTAGCCCTCATCATGATCATTCCCCAGTCTTCCACACACTGGGATGGGTCTTCCCAGAAAGCAAGAAGGCAGCACGAGGAGCTGGGCAGACCTGCCTCAATTGTTGCATTTTTCATTTAGGTGCAGTTCTTTGTTTTTCAAATCGTCATTTTACTTATGGTGTTCTTTTCCCATTAACTGAAGTGATCTCAGGTGTTTTATTCCCTTGCTGGCAGGACTCAGCTCCTCAGCTTCTGTGTACTTTAATTAACTTGGAGAACTACCATGCACCTGATTCACGACAAGAGTGAAAGATTTTGTGTCCCTGAAAAGCTGCAATTGTTATTGCAAAGAGCTTCATTTCTTTTCTTGGATAGATTTTTGTTCAAAAACTCTTCCCTCCGATCTCCTTTCACCTATGTGCTATTCCACATGCCCTTCAATTCTGTTTTAGTTAGTACCCATAAAGCTTCTGCTCTCTTATCATAAACAAGTTAGAAACTAGTGTATTGTCTTCTTAACAGCAAGTTCTAGCACAACCACTTTAAACAATAATCAGAAAGACTCATCTTTACATTAAAATGTTGAAGGAGAATGCCTGTGTGGTTATTTCTATGCTTTCAGAAAATTCAATTTACAAAAGACCAAGACCTGAAAACACAGGATGGAGAAGTCATCTTTTTATTCTACCACCTCAGACAACTCCATCAAAATTCTTTTTCCCTCTGGTTTCTTCCCTCACACTAAGTTTGTGGGAAGGGGCAATGTCCAGGTATCAAAAACCCCAAAATCTTCCCATATTTATTCCTGGCATCAGCTGAGGGCTTCAGGCATGCAGAGCAACTAAACCAAGATACTCACCAGGAGGGGCTCCTCTTCAGGAAAGGAAGCCAGGCAATATCACATACCCACACACAAATAAAGTAAAGCCATTGTGACATTGATCTCAACTACAAGTCTTTTCACAAAAGGAATTACATCAAGCGTGTTCATGCATTAAATGGATTTTATGTCTGGTTGCCTATCATTCATAATGGTATTTGGCCTGGAATCTACCTGCAGGTCCAAGGTGGAGATTGGAACTATTCACACAGCTGGGGGGTTAAAGAAGGAAAAGGGGGGTTAAAGGAGCAAGGAAATGGGATCAGAGAAACATGGTTTAAGAACAGCTGCAGAACAACACCTCTAAAAACATCAGTTCACAAAATTTTCCTCCCACACACCCCCTCATCTCTATAGAAGGTAAGGGATCACAAAACTCAGCCCAGCCCATTAGGAAGATGAAAAGAAGTAAAGCTCTCAGAGCTTTACTCTTCTATCAGAGAATCATCAACCAAATCAGAGAAGAAAAACAGCAAATTAGTAAAACTTCTCATATTGATCACAGTATCTTTCCTTGCTTCCTGAACCCTGAAATGGTTCAGGCAGGCAAGACTAGACAGAAGAGAAAGGAGGCTGTCTTGTGGGCAGAAGACCTGAGCTAATTTCTTCCCACAAGAGTGCTGTTTGTGTTTGGGCAAGTCAATATATACTTTGATTCCTCAACTGAAGGACACGATTATACCACATCACTAAACCCCAAGAAGGCAAATGAATTAGACCATGAACTCCCCATATGTTAGCAGGAAGCATTTAGGAATCTTTTACAGAGTAATTTCACACACATATATTGTCTTATGGCTGCAGTCAGTCATCAAGTCTTTGCTGCCTCTTCCTCTCCATGGGCTGGAGGCAACAGCTCAGAGCTGGCTGTGCTGTACTGGTCAATATTGTTGGAACTGGGCAACACTCAAGAGAAGCTGCCCAGCAGGAACAGTTTCACCCTCAGCTAACTACAACAGGAGTCCAATTATACTTTCTCAGGGTTGATTTTAACATTCACAGATATTACTGCTGAGTTTCTTTATTACCCTTGCTAGCTGGATTCTTGGAAAATAGCTGATCTGTTCCAAGTAGGAGCCTTTGCAACAGAACAAGCTCTTTTCACCAAGAATTGTTTGCACTGTTCTTTGTAATTTATGCAGTTAGTCATTTTTCTTTTCCATTCTTCCCTTAGAGAAAACTCCCTGGATATAGGACTACATTGTCTCCTGTGAGAGCACATCTTATCACAAATGTAAATTCAGTCATGGGGCTCTGCACCAAAGACTTCTTAACCTGGCCTCAGAATGATACTTGGAACTGAGAGGAGAAACTGGAGCCATGCTCCATGAACACACAAGAAACTTGATTATACAAAATCCAAGCTGTACAGAGATCCCAGCTGTAGTTTAAGTCCTCAAACCATGATTAAACAACCCTTGTCAGGACCACCTGCTGCCTTATATTCATACAAGTGCTACCTATCTTGCTCCACACAAATGGTCTCAGAAAGCCTTGTATCTCTCTGACCCAGCTTTACATGTCTCTGGTTCTCAGCATCTTCCTTGCTTCATTGAAACTGGGAAGAACTGAGAGCTGAAGACTGTAAGATCTTTCCTCTGGATATAAACATATCAGACTTATTTAGAGCTGTTTGATCCATCTAATAAATCATGGCCACAATGTTGTAATAGAGTCTAGAAGTGAGACGGTTGCTGAAAACTATGTTGCCTTGTGAACCAAGTTACTCACTGAAAACAGTTTTCCAGAGATCCCAGCTTGAATGGTGAAGCCCCATATCTCCTTTTTTAAAATTATCCAAATGTAGCTGGATCAGGTAAGGAACCTCCACTTTTAGGTTAGTGGAAGTGCAGAGCACCAGGGACCACCCAGTGACAATACCATCCGCAATATTCACAAGAAAAACAAGGTAATAATGTTGTTCTACAAAAGATTCAGTGAAGTGAAAAGCAGGTTTTCTAGAAAGTCAGCAGCAAATAAACCTGGGGAAACTACAAAGCACCTCATGCTCCTTAAATTAGTCAAGTGACTTTTTTATTTGGTGCTGAGGGAGCTGGGGGTGTTTAGCCTGGAGAAAACGAGACTCAGAGGTGACCTTATCACTCTCTATAACTTCCTGAAGGGTGGTTGTAGACAGCTGGGGGGGTTGGTCTCTTTCTCTAGGCAGCAACTGACAGAACGAGAGGACACAGTCTTAAGCTGCATCAAGGGAAATATAGGTTGGATATTAGGAAGAAGTTTTTCGTTGAAAGAGTGATTGAATACTGGAATAGTCTGCCCAGGGAGGTGGTGGAGTCATCAGCTCTGGATGTGTTGAAAAAGAGACTGGATGTGGCACTTGATGCCATCATCTAGTTGAGGTGTTACGGCTGGGTTGGACTTGAGGGTTTCTTCCAACCTACACATTCTGTGATTCTGTGATTCTTGAATTTCAGCCCAAAGTATCAGCATTTATCAGCTGCTGCTAATTTATGTCTCTGATTACCTGTTCCAAGTTCTCTTCTTACAATGAAATAACAACAAGGCCTGAGTATTTATTTTACATTAGCCAGTATTCTTAGCCTTCTACAAGGCTTTGGTCCTGTTAAAAGCAAGTAACATAATGGTAGTATATAATATTTATGGTAATGGAATTTTGAATTAAGTTGTTATGCTCATCAGCACTATCATCTCAATGTTACTGTGCTGAAACACACAGGTAGCCTCTGAAATTACTTATGTGTCTTCCTTAAGCAGGGAATCTATTATTTTTTTCCATGCTGTCTAGTAGAAGTCTTAACTTGAAGTAAAAAAATGCATGCACAGATACTAGGGGGCTCAAAGGAAAAATCATAATTCAAAACCAAGACATCCACAGAGCTTCTTGCAGGTCCTAGAAGAACTATTGACAGTCTTTCTGCCTGTGCAAGGTATATAGCTTTCATGCAATGCACCTTTTTGAGCAGGACTCACGGAGAAGGACATCAGAATATTCAGAATAATTCCTATAAGGAGTCAAAAGGTCTGGATTAACACTGATATAGAAGAGGAGCAACTTGCAAGGTGTCAATAAAGAGCAAACACTAGAGCTTCTCCCAAGATTCAAGTAGCCCACTAAGCTTTTTTGAATCTGTGGTTCAACATCTGCATTTCTATTCACCAGAAACAGTGCAGAGCAAGATCTGTCACCACTGGACAGGCTGAGACCAATGTGGTGTCAAACATTACCTATGAGCTATTTATTTGCTTTTATACATTCCTCCTGTATTGCACACTGGCAACACAAACCACAACATTTCTCCTTCCCCATGGTCCCATGTGCAACTCCAGACCAGCTGTGCAGACCCTGGTTTTCAGTGGACAGCAGGTGGGAAAGGAGCAGCATCACCCCCGTGTCAGAGCTCTGCCTGGTGCAGCAATGGCCCCATCTGCAGTAGCACTTCTTCACGGCAGGGTGCCTCAGAAAGGACACTAAGACATCTGCAAGCTGGGGAGATAATCCCCAAAACAGCCTCCTTTCCACATGCTCAGATGGGACCACTCAGCTCCATATCCTTTATTTTTTCTAAAATAAAAAAGCACAAACAGAAAAGGCAAACAGGGCTAAGCACACAGAAGTGTCACTCTCTTGAACTCTTGAGTCCTTGGCAAAAGCTGAAGAATTACAGTGATGCTCCCATGAGCCACCACTACACTCTTCCCCCTTCTCCAGGTTCTTGAGTCAAATCATGTATTGATCTTTTTCATGATGGGGAGAAAAAAAAAAATTGGTCTTTCATTACATAAAGAGTTTTTCACCCAAAAAGTCATGGTAGTTGTGGGTGCTCTTCATTTAGAGTGGTCTTATTTTGGTCAGTTCTGGGGGGGCATGAATGGTTTTGGGGATTTAGGGGTGGGGTATTTTTCTTTGTTAGTTTTGTTGTTTTGGAGGGGTTTGGTTTGAATTTTTTTATAGTTTGCTGTTGTGCTACATGGAAGATCTCCCCAAAGAAATCTCTGTCATCTTGGCGGTGGATCTTGGTAGCAATGGAATCTATTAGTCACACAGAGCTGAATTCAGATAGCTTTCAGCACATATTGCTGGGATTTACTCTTTAAAAGGCAGGCTTTTTATAGATGGAATTAAGGTTTTTTTACCCAGGGCTTGTGACACATAATTCTAGGCAGAATTGAAGTCCCATACTGAAGAGAGTATCAGCAGCACCAAGTCAGTCGTGTCGGACACAACTCCGTGTTTTTTAGTCTACTCAGAAGAAATTCAGTCGTTTACTGCTTTTGCAGAGGTTCCGAGAACCACAGTGTATTCCCAGAAGGCACAGTCATTGCACAGAAAAAACACAAAAAATAAAACACAGAAAACAACACTCCACCCCACCCCCCCAAAAAAAAAAAATTAAGAAGGGGAGAAAAATCCTCTCCACTTGTTTTAACTGTGTTTGGATCAATCTTCACTACACCGGGCCTGCAGAGAAGAGCTTTCATAAATAAACTAAAAAAATGTCGTACTGTATAAAATAACTTGAACATGAGCCAGATCTCTGGAAGGTGACAATATCTTCAGTTGTCTGTTCCTGACATCTCCAGAATAACAATACTGATAACAATTTTCATTAGAGATCTTTATCTATAACAAAAATCTGCTGACAGTACAAAAGCCACAGCTTGCTAAGCCTCCTTTTTTTTTTTGGTATAGTGAAGAAATAATGTCTCCAGACCTCTAACCTTACCAAGCTGAATTTGATTCATATGGAAGTCAATAGCTTTGAAGTCAATAGCTTTACTTGTGAGTAATTCTAGGTACATGCTCAAGTGCTTATATGTTCAAGGTCTAAATTAAGACAAAGTACTTTGGCACTGGACATAAGGTCTCAAGTAAACTACAGCGGAGTGTAACTAATCATTTGTTTTACATTTACTGCCACAGAGACAGGACAATTAGAGAATTGAAGTACATTCTGTTACTGTGAATTTAACTTCTTGTTCTTTATCCTTGAAAATCTAAGTAATGGAAAGCAACAACCGGCAACTATAACAGACAATATTACTGAAAGTCATGGAAATACATACACAGATTTTAAGGGAAGTAAGAGAGGCACTTCAAAATACACATCTTGGTTTGTATCAGAAATTGTGCAGCCAGCAGGGCCAGGGCAGTGATTGGCTCCCTGTACCTGACACTGGTGAGGCCACACCTCAAGTGCTGCGTCCAGGTCTCGGCCTCTCACAACAACAAAGACTTTGAGGGGCTGGAGCAAGTCCAGAGAAGGGCAACGGAGCTGGAGAAGGGTCTGGAACACAAGTCTGAGGAGGAGCAGCTGAGGGAGCTGGGGGTGTTTATCCTGGAGGAAAGGAGGCTCAGGAGGGACCTTACTGCACTCCACCTGACAACAGGCTGCAGCCAGGTGAGGCTCGGCCTCGTCTCCCAGGTAACAAGCAAGAAGATGCAAGGAAACAGTTTCAAGTTGCACCAGGAGAGGTTTGGGGGGGATGTTAGGAAAAATGTTTTCACTGAAAGTGTGGTCAAGTATCAGAACAGGCTCCCCATGGAAGTGGGGAAATCACTGCCCCTGGAAGTGGAAAAACATGTAGATGTAGTGCTTAGGGAAGTGCTTAGTGGTGGACCTTTGCAGCGTTGGGTCAATAGTTGGACTCAATGATCTTAAAGATCTTTTCCAGCATTAATGACTATGATTTTATTCTCCACATCAGCTTAAGAACTGAGGGATTCACATTGGAATTCCCACCTTTTCCTAATTTAGGTGTGATTCTTCACTCTTTCACTGATAGTCTCTATTTCATCATGGTTTCCAAATAAATAGGATGTGGATCTGCCCTTTTGTCCCAGCACCACCATAACCCAAGTAGGCCTTTACCCACACACAGAAGAGGAGAAAAGAAATAATTTATTCTGCCTTTATCACTAACACAGACTGATGCACATTTAACACACTATTCCTTAGATGGGGCAGGGACATCAGGAGTCATGTGCGAACTGCCTCAGCAGCCAGAACTCAAAGCACTAAGCCCTCTATCAAGTAGGATGTGAGTCATCAGAGTCAAAAGAGATAATCAGGTTAGCAGATTTTATGCTGAATACATTTGATACAATTTTTAAGTTTCTCTTCTAAAACTTTGGTTCCCTTGAGAATGATCATTAAGTGGTTAAGAGGTATGATTAAAACCATTAAATAGTTGACATATGCTGCAACTCAAACTTTAATATTCAAGGAAAAAAAGAAAGGTATTTCTTAAAGCATACTCAAAACTACTGTGTAGATATCTTTGGTTCATTATTTTAGCTTACATCTTTCAGTGGTGCTGTCTCCCACCTGCTCCAAAATAACTGAATGCTACTAGGCATGGAAAGGTTAAATAGAAAAAGCAAAGTACCAAGCACAGGTACCTTAATAATTTACCAGTTTTTCTCCCACATCAGAGGCCAACACATTCAACAATCCCTGTGTCAGAGTATCCATTTTAAATGCTAAACACTTCAAATGGATAAAACACTCTTGAGGTTACTCATCTCAAAAACCCACAATATGAGGATTCAAGTTTCCTCCTAAAATAATGAAAGAGAAAAATTGAATTACATTTTTTACAGATACCCTGATAAAAGCCATGTCTCTTGTAGGTTAAGGTACCAAAACCTCATTAGAAAGACTTTCAGCTTCTTTATATGCCTGTAATCCACAAAAATCAGGAACTTCAGATCAATTTCCCCAATAAAATAATTGCTTTATACATTTTCTGTACCTTAATACATCTAAAGAAAAACACAAGCTTTTTCAGATGACTATTCACTTGTGCTTTTCTATTCAGGAGAGAACATTCTGTACTTATCTTCCTTTATTTTAAGGGAATGGCTTTTGCTAGGTGCTGCTGCACTTGATTGTTTCTGCTGATGTAACTAGGACTTTCCATCACCTCCTGGGACCTGATTCTCCCACTCTTCAGCTAAGAAGGACCTTTTCCAGGAAAGCTCTCATGTTTGGTTTTTAAATTCCTCTACTTCAGCAGCATTACAACTAGAAGAATTGCTTTGTGTATTTGTTGCATGCAGCATTAATCAAATGCTTTGCTTTTCAACAGGTCTCTGATCTTCGTTTCTCTTTGGGTAAGGAGCCATAGCTGGCAGCTGCTACCTCTGCTGGATTGGGGTGTTATGGAATTGCCACAAAACTGTATTTCAGAGAGCTTGGTGGCAAAGCTGAGACTCTGTTGCTGTGCAGCCTCATCCAAACGCCTCCACATACTGTGCCTCCCAAATGCTGGTCTCCTTCTTTCTCTGTGTGTTACTTAGCTCTTGGGGTTTTGCCCCTTAAAGTTCCATTCAATTTGTTTTCCGTTCCTATTGACTACTTAAAGTCTTGATTTGCAGCTAGGTTTCTTATTGTTCCTATGTTATTTTGCCAGGAATAACTTTATGGGTTGCTGTCCATTTTGTCTAGAATTTACATTGTTTCCTTGCATGTTAATTAGGCTAACAAAAAGTGAAGAAGAATCTCTGGGTCTGCGGAAGGATGTAGCACCCTCCTTTAACAGTGCAGAAATAGGACCAGGAATGGACCCTGTTAACAAACCTTTGCCTTGTTTTCTTTTTGATTCAAGCAATATAGCAAAATTCTGAGAGAAGGGTGGGTTTGGAATCCATTTTATAAACTTACTTTTAGAATAAAGTAAGAATAAAACCATCTTCTATGCCTGTCATGGATTGAAGAGAGAATAATAAACCAAGCTGCACAATGTATTTCCTTGGGGATATCCTGTCAGAGTGTCTTCAGCATTTTCAACATCACTAGAGTTTGCAATGGATGGTTAAAACTGCTGTTAAAACACTGGTAAATCAAAGTAGCACTCAATGGTGTGTTAGTGGTATCAGCAGGGACAAAATCGAGCAGTGTGCCTGATTTGGGGTTTGTGCAGGACAATGAGAAAAAAATAAGAAATCCTTCTACATAAGTGAGGTGAGCCTTTCTAAGATGCCTTTCAGGAGGTTATAACTGAAGAGATAAACACAAGTCATTAAAATGCCGAAAGAAGGAAGAAAAAAATTACCTGCAGCAGACAGAAGTACTTAGATTTGTTGTTTTATTCCCTCCCAGCTGCTGTTCAAATACATTAGGATCTACTATTTTCAGTGTTCTGATCTTTAATTCTGTGTTCCTGTCATAAAAATAATTTTATATAAAGATAGAAGCTTAAGCAAAAGGAATGAGTAAGCACGCACCTTCAAGGATAGGCTTTTCATTACATTAAGGTGCCTAAATAAATCCAAAATCTGCTCCTTCACTGCCTATCTTACAGATAGGTTTGGTGAGAGAAAAGGTGGATTATAAATAATTGAGCAGAGAACTTTCCTTGTATAAATTTTTCTTGTTTTAAAACATACGGTATACCCTCCACTGTTATTTTTGTACTTATATATGTTTTTACTTCTATCCCTTCTAGTATCACATGAGTCTCTTAAGTCTTTATATGCTGTGCATTTTCTTCTGTTCTGATAGACAAATTCAAACTTTTTACATGAGCAAGTAGCACTTTTCCTGAGCTGTGGTAAAATCAAACTTCACTTTTATAAAGCAGCAGAGGAAAAAGGGCAGTAGATAAATATCAAATTATTAATACAATGTTGTCACAAAAAATACAATTCAATACAGAGGTAAACTTACCCCATTGGAAAGTTTTTTTTTTAGTTTGCTTTTCTGAAACAATTTCTACTATCTCAGGTAAGACAAAAACAGAAAAGTTGTTTTCCAGGTATATTGGTTACATTCCTGAAACCTCCACCTACAGAATTTTAATACCTCTTAAGTATAAACTTATTTCCCCATGAAAAAACAATTCCTATTCTGTAAAAGTCTTTAAAACCTTTTTTTAAAAGAAATTTAAGTTTATACCTTCCACAATGTATCATTTCTATCTCCTACCCCCTAGAAAATGGATTTGAGATGTTCTGGTTATACATGCTGTCTAATTTCTGCAGATTTTGACTGAGTGCTAAAGGATTCAAAACTTTTAATTTTCTCCAATTTTCATTTGAGTAGGCAAGTAGTTGGATACAAAAAAAAAAGAAAAAAAAAAGCAAACCCAACTTTTATAATTTCTAGTTGGTGAGAGATTGCATCAGGAGCTCCTTCCCTCATAAACATCAAAGAAGCAGTATTTGGGATTTTTCAGCTACAGGGAAATCTTCAATTTGCACTGCATTGGATACTGAGAATCCAACCCCAGGAAGTCCACTTGAAACAGAGTTTTAGTTATTATGTTTTTTTATAGACTTCTTGTATAAAATGTTTCCCTCTGCCCAACAGAAGATCTCAGGGACAGACAGCCTCGGGTGCAGCCAAATTGCAGAGAAATTGCCATTTAAGCAGCTGCTGAGGTTGAGCTGGGGTGGGATCTTGTGTGGAGGCTGGGAGATCTGGGCAGGGAGATGTTTCTCATCAGAGTTCAAAAATGCTGCAAAAAGATTAATATTTCTCAAAAATTAACAAAAAAATTAAAAAAAAAGACTCCTTTGTTCCAGTTTCATAAATCTATGCTTAAAGCAAAACAGACACTTTTATCAAGCTGAAATTTCATTATGCAAGAATTTCAGATGTTGGGAAGTTCTCTGTTGAGTTGGAGCTTTTATATTTCATCGGCTGATGTAACAGAACACTGAAAAACTTGCTGAGTTAAGAGTGGACACTTTGTAAATGACGTGTTTCTCTACTAGCTTTTTGAATCTAAGAAACATAATCGTTGTTATACTTTGTTCAAACTTATCTCTTAAATCTATGGCACTCCTGCGTTTTGCAAGGAATTTGCTGCCCTCTGTTGATCAGTTGTATGAAATGTGACACATGAAACAACTATTCCAGTCTTCAAAAACTTTGCTAGGGACATGTATAGGTTTGGTATTTATTTCTTAAGCTGTGAACCTTTATAATGCAACCCTTAAAGTGATGTAAGGGTTTGTTTTGGTTTTTTTTTTTTCATTTCAGAAATATCAGATAAGATGATACAGCTACTGTTATTGTGAAAAAACTGGTGTTGTGCATAATTTTTATTTGTTACCTTCTCTCATTTGTTACCTTCTCTTTGTAGAAAGCAATAAAATGAGTGAATGCATTTGGGATGATGTGTAATTCATTATGTGTGTAGTATTTCACATAACAAATCACTGTTCATATAGGGTTTTATCCAGTATGGATGGTAAATTGTATTGTTTTGAGCTCACACTGCAGTGAAAAGCCTGAGTGAATGCCCTCACCACTGCACTGCTTTTCATGAGCTGGCAAGCAAAATCAAAAAAAGCATAGAGCTTTTAAATGAAGAATTAAGTATGTAATACACTGCCTCTGGGAGCCAGAAAACCTCCTGCTGAAGTCTGAAGTCTCAGAAAGCACAAATAAGAAATCTACAGCAACTTTGTAGCAGAGACTTGCTTTCCTCACCCTTTCTGTGAGTGTCACTAATCTGCCTTGAAAAATAAACAGGACTAGTTGTTTACAATATTGAATTGCAAACTACTGCTTGTCCAAAATACCTTCTAGTTAAAGGCTCTGTCAAAGCAAGAATATATCCTGCCATGGTAAAGAGCCAAACAATTAGCAAAGATTGCATTTAACAGATGGATTTTGTATTTATGTAGCTCCTGCTGGGAAACACAGAAGCATTGCTGAGACTGCAGCATGTGTGAGATACTGAAAATGAGTAGTGGTTAAAGAATTGTCTTTTTGTTTTATGTAACAAGTCCTGAAATCCAGGAAGAGCTTCCTTAAACACCCACCCACATTTGTTCATACCTTAAGCCAAGGTTTTGTAGCTATTTCACAGTTAGCCTGCTGAAACCTTTAATCTTGATGGGACTGTGGCTTTTGCTGCACCTCTGGCAAGGGGATGTGTAGGGGTACAGCATCAGGTTCTGCACTCTTGTGAAGATTCCCATTTTCCTTTGGCACATGTCAGTTTTTGAGCAGGATCTGAGCAGGTCTCAACGATGAAAGCTGACACTAGTTTCAATGCCAAGGGGAAAAAATACTTTTTGGGAAATTACTCTGTGCTTATCTTTGCTCCTCCCTTAAAAGAGGATTTCAGGGGTGATAGTGATTTCCAGTTTGATAGCAACAGTGCAGGATCAGACATTCAGTCTTTAGGTGCTTACCTGCACCTTATCTTCTTGGAGATAGGGTTCTGGTGTAAAGGTAGGAAATCCATGTAAATATTATTGTAGCTTTCAACATTCAACAAACCCCTTCTCAAATACTTTCTAGAATGGTTTGTCAGACCATGCTTGAGTAGAAAATAGGTAGGAGCAAAGTCTGTGCTTTTGCTATCAACAGAGTTCTATATTCTGCTTTCTCCTTAAGGAAGAAGCAGAGGATCGTTTAAAGAGTAACTTCTGTAAACCTAAAAATGCTGAGTTTTCTGGCCTACTGTTCAATTTACTCCCTGGACACTGTGCATAATCCTTAAACAATCTCTTGGACTCTGAATTTTTAAAGTGAATAGAGCTGATCCTTAATTAAATGGAAATGCTCCTGTCTGGGAAGATCAAACTTACCTTTTTTAATTGCTCAGAAGAAATTAATTTGATTCCTGTAAAAAAAAAAATCATGTCACCAATTTAATTGCTTTCTTCACTGAAAGTCTTTAAGTAGGTGTCAGTGAAATCTTTCCCACTCACAAGCCTGTTATTCTGCAGAGAGAAAAAGACTAGAAATTACTGGGGTTTAGCATATTCCAAACTGATTTAAAAACACAAGAGAAAAAACCAAAGAAATGTAAAACCAGTGTTAAACGAAATGCTCTGTCTGCTCATTAAGGCCATGTGTGTTTTTGGTAAGAAAACTCTGAAACTGTGATTTGTCTGAGGTCAAGTTCATGTACCTGGGTCCAGCATTGATCAGTGCTGCTTAAAGAAACAATAACCCAGAGGACTTCCACCAAATGCACTATTCAAAGCATCTCTGTGCACAACTCCCTCAGCTCTGCATTCTCTGCACTGTCCAAGCACCTCTGTGCAGTCCCACAAAAGGACATTCCATGGCTGTCTGGGTGACACTGTGCTGGACATTGAAGGCCCTTTGCTTGGATGCAGAAAATTATTCCTGTGGTCTGTGGTCACTGTTTTTTAGAAACAGGCCCATGTGTGTGTGCCACAGGCCCAGTGCTGCTCTGGGTGTTGCAGTGTGTGACACTGGAGGGTCACTATCAGACACCTCATCAGAGATTGCTTTGCTGTTACTCTGTTCATAGAAATCTAGAATGGTTTGGGTTGGAAGGAAGGGTAGAGATCATTTAGTTCAACCTCCCCTGCCATGGACATGGACACTTTCCACTAGACCAGGTTGCTGCTCCAAGGCCCTCCAACCTCTCCTTGACACTTCCAGGGATGGGGCAACCACAGCTGCTCTGGGCAACCTGTGCCAGTGCCTCACTGCCCTCACAATAAAGAATATCTTCTTAACATTTAATCTAAATCTCTCCTCTTTCAATTTACAGCCATTCCCCATATCTTGCCACTCCATGCTCTTGGTAAAAGTCCCTCCCCAGCTTTCTTCAGGCCCTTTAGATACTGAAAGGCTGCTGTAAGCTCTCCGCAGAGTCTTTTCTTCTCTAGGCTGAGCAGCCTCAACTCTCTTGGCCTGTCACCATAAGAGAGGAGCTTCAGGCCCTCTGAGCATCTTTGTGTCCCTCCTCTGGACACTCTCCAACAGGTCCATGTCCTTTTAATGCTGTAGTCTCCAGAGCTGAACACAGTGCTCCTGTGTTTGTCCTGGACTGGAGGTTATTATTTTACTTTTCCTTGGAACAGCCAGAATTTTTGTGTTACCTTCTCAATTTAAAAGTGGTTTATCCTTCCTTGGCCCCTTATGAAGATGCTTATGGCAGTACAGAAAGAAGCAATTCTGGCTTTCAGATTCCGGGTTTTTATTTTTCATGTGGGTAATAACTTCTTTGTCATGCTAAACTGAATGTGTTCAGAGCCATCTGCTGCTCTAAAAGTGTCATCTAGTTGAATACAGAAAAACTCGCCTCTTACCACTTTTCTTCACCTTCTGTCACAGTTTTACTCCAGACAGAAACTAAGGATCATACAGCCACTTTCTCATTCCACACCCCCAGTGGGATGGGGTGGAGAATCAAAAAAATGTACAACTCGTGGGCTGAGATACAATTTAATAACTGAAATTAAGTGAAAAATTATAATTATAATAATAGTATTGGTTTTTTACAGAATCAAAACCACAGCACAGTACCTGCTATCAGGAAGAAAATTAACTCTATCCCAGCTGGAAGCAGGGCACCTTCTCAATCACCTGTTGCTACTTCTGTCATTAGCTGCACATTGGATTGTAATTTCAGTTGTGCTGTAAGGTTGTATAATTGAATGATAGGGCTCAATGACTTTAAAGGTCTTTTGCATCTTAAGGAATTCTATGATTCTGTGATTTCCTTTGAAAGTCTCACCATTACTATGTAAAACCAGTCCTCAACCCTTCAGTTAGTCATGAAGATTTTAAGCAATTTTAAGTAAAAGCAATTCAAAGGATGAATTTTTTTATCAGCTTCTTATGCTTATGTATATATATACAGATTACAGTGTTCCATACATTCAACAGTAACATTTCAAAGGGTTCTGTTAACTTAAACCATTTTCTATTTCTAAAAAGTAGACTGAACTTGGCCCATCATGTTGCTGCAGTTGCTGCAGAAGAGTCCCAGCACTTTTTGCAATTCTAATGGGCGACTGTCTGCCTGATGGATTAAGGTCCTTATAGTCTCCATCCATAAGTTAATTGAGCTGAGTCAGTCTGGGCTCTGCAGCCCTTCCTGAAAATGAACTCTTATTAAGGGTAAATACTCAGTAAAGTGTAAGTATAGTACAAATAACCAGAAAGTGCACTAGCTAAACTCTGGAGATGGAGTTCAGGCTAGGAATACAGATAGAAATAAATATCCATCTCCATGTCATCCAGGGTAACAATGTAAGGATGTATGATATGAGAATTTTCTCTGTGCAATATACTGGCCATATCTGCTGTTATTTTTTATGTAATTTCAAGAGTTGGCTACCACACTAAGCTTTGGGTATGGCTTCTTAAATGTTCCTTACCTCCCACCATTTGAGTCTTTATATATTCTGTATAAGCAATTATTTAGAAAAAAAAGCTTAATAATTCAATTTGCTTTGCTTTATTGGCAGAAAAACAAGACTTATGGATAGAAAGACAGTAGATGTGATATCTTCTGACTGTAGTGAACTTCAGTGGGAGGATTTCATGATGTTTTTCTAGAAAGAACAAAAGAAACTTTTGCCTTGATAGAACTTCCATGGGTGGATATGAAACTTGTCAGGAAAAATATCTGAGTAGCTCTCAGCAGCTTGGTGTCAAAATGTAAGAGGTACATACAGCCTGTCTCCTCTTTGGTTCAACAAGCCTGTCTGTTACAGGTGGCACAAAATTTGCAGTCCTTGAGAACGTTGGTGGCCAGGGTTAGAACTCAGTGTGACCCCGGCAAAGCAGAGAGACATGGGGATTTGCTGGTAACACTGGCTGGAAAAGAAAGTGTGGGATGATGATGCCACACAGGGCAAAGCTGATTTAACAGCATCCTGCTGTATGAACACATCAAGGAGTATAAAAAATCTAGCCTGAAATATAGGGAGTGTTATTCTCTGCTCCTTGCTGGAATACTCTTTTTGGCTCTCTGTGCTGAATGGGACCTATTTGAAAACAGGCTTGGTGAGAACAGTAAGAATTCACTCAGAAGCATGGAAACAGACTCAGAAAGGCTGGAGGAATCCCAGCCAAAACCAGGACAGGAGCTGAGATCAGAATGCCTGGAGAAAAGAAAGAATGATGAGAGAACTCATGAGACATGAGAAATATGAGACACATACGGAGACAAATACAGAAAGTCTGTTGAAGGAAAGAAAGGGAATAACCCACACTCTGAGTCTGTGGCTGACAGGACAAGTAATAAGAAAAAAATCCCAAGAAATATTTAGGATTGATCATAAAACTGACTGAAATCAGTCTATAACCCTAAATTCTCTTTCTCAATAGATTAGCTATCTTCCAGAAGTTGCTTCCAAGTGTAGTGTGTTCCACTTATACTAACAAAGATTGCAGTACTACCACCAGAGTGTTGACTCCCATCTTGCTCTGCATGACCCCTCTTTAAATACAGCGAGGTACAGCTGTACAGAACTGGACTAGATTACTTCAACCCTAATTTCTCTTTTGCCTGGTATCAGGGTCCACAAATATATGCAGGAAACCTGATGGTTTGTTTTAAGGATCTCAGAGTGCAAAAGACACAGCAAAGGGACAACTCAGTTTACTCAATCACAAATGCACCTTTATTTAGTGCCAACAAATGCGATAGTGGAGAGAGAAATAAAGAATAGTAAGAAAGAGAGAGAAGGAGGGGAAAGGGATTATAGCTACCAAAGTGGAGGGATGAGTCCTCAAGGCCTAATGATGCTTATAGACACGATCTTCTCCAGTGGGGTGTACACAAAAGTGAGAAGGGGTCTCCAGAGTTTTTATAGGTTGGTCAAGGTGGGAACCAAAGTGAGGGGCACAGAGCCAAAGTGGGAACCACCTGTGTTGAGGCTGAGTGCTCAGGAACAAGCTGCAAAACATAGTACGGACAGACCAGTTTGGACAAGCAGCCTTGGCTCAGTCCACTGTGACCAGTTCCATTGTTCTTGCACCCCGTTCTCATGGAGATGCATACCAGTCCTCCAAGACTTGACAAACGTTCCACCTCAGCCAGGCCAGGGGCTCCTTTCAGAGTCTGGGGTGTCAGTCCTCAATCATTGGAGACAGTCGTGAGCCATATCACATCCTTGGACAGACTCTGACACCACCCCGTGACTCACGACTGGCGACAAAGGTGCTCTTCCAGCAAGGGTCTGCAGCGTTGTCACGATGTCCTCAGGACTTGTCAGTGTTGGTAGCATATTCCAGAAAATAGAGACAGTAGAGAGTGTGAGAGAGAGAGAGAGAGAGAAAGGGAGGAAAGGGAAAAATAAGAAAAGAAAATAGAGGCAAAACAAAATCAATCAATGTTGATTAAAACTGTTTTTCAAAATAATCACAAAAATCAAAAATATCACATCCTTGAACAGACTCTGACACCTGGGGGTCATTTTGCCTGATCATTTTTTCCTCCTTTTTTACCTCTTGTCTAAAAATAATATATTTTCCTACTCATAAATTTGTTGAGACATTTAAAAATATTATCTTCAAACTTCAATTAGAGAATTGGTTGAAGTTGCTGCCAATAAATGTATTTTGAAGAGCTAGGAACAGGAGGTGGAGAAATACAAAATGTATAAATCTAAGAGGCAGCCTTACAGGACAATTGGAAGACAACTTGTTCCTAGCCAGAGACCCCAGAGAACTCTACTGCTGCATATTTAACTGCTGTGGAGAGATGTTGGTGCTGATTGTATAGAAGCAACAACACTTTCCAGTGTGAAATTCCCTTTTTGCTCCTTATCCAGGAGCACATAATTGCCCCTGGATTACATTTAAGTCATGCTGAACATTTAAGTCATGCTGGGAAGGCTCAGAGCAATTCCATTTCAGCAGTTTGCAAGTTGTACATGAGCTAATGATGATGGATGATCTTAATGTTCCACTCTTTTACTTTAACACAATTTATTAGGGGTAGTACATGAACCAGTAAAGCTTGAGAATTGTTGTCCTCCTTTGGTCATCAGTTAGGTTAGTGATCATTGCTGGGCTGGGCACATAAAATGATCCTATCAGTCTTCCAGGGTTTGAGATCAAACAGCAGTTCTTGAATCTCTTCAAAGAGCTTGGTTAAATCTGTACATAAAGATCATTTTTCCTTTTCCTTTTCTGCATATATATGTACTAGAAAATGTTCAAGAAGCAAATAGTTTTGAATCTCATCAGGTGTTCTCAGCTTGGTCTTGAGAAATACATTCTGGCTATTCAGTGGAGCTGCTACCTATAGTAGCAAACCAAAGCAATCGAAAAGAACTGCTTGAATCCCTACTAGTTTCAGCAAAGCCCAGGTGAAACTAAGGTTTCCTAGTTCATGGAAAAATATGATATTCTAAAAAGTTTCTTTCATCCCAACTGAAAATTTAAAGTCCATATTATCTAGCACATTGTAATTTTAAAAAAATTTGAGATATCTTTTCCCTTTAGTGTTGCAACATTTAAAAAATTTAATATAGATGGGTTTTTTTAAATTATATTGAGGTCAAAATTGAATGAAAATTATTCACTTTCAGTCAAAGCAATATTTTCTGAGAGACCCAAAATCAGCAAACTTTGAGCCAATATAGTTTGTGCCTCCAAGAAGTTTCACACTTTATTTTCCTCCCTCTCATACTTTTATCTATGACTCTTGTCTGATGTGCTGCGACTGTGGCAAAGATGGGGTAAGCAAGAGACTCCCTTGAGGGGGATGCCCAATAAAGGGCATTCTGTCCAGGCTCAGTTAAAGGACATTCTGTCCAGGCTCAGTTAAAGGACATTCTGTCCAGGCTCAGTAACCTTGGTGCACCTTGGATGGGGCAGATGCAGTGCCATAAGCAAGAGGAGCCCTTGGGAAGGCTGTCTCCAGAGACCCCCTTGGATCCTGGGCTATGGGTCAGCCTTGCACTGCTGCCAGGGTTCCCCACATGTCCTGGTCCCAGGCACTGCTTCTGCTTTAATAGCAAAAACATCCACAGGGAGGGGTAAGGAAATTATCTCCAATGTGTCACTCAGAAAGGAGGCAGGAAGATGTTCAGATGGAACAGCAAAGATAAATTGGGCTCTGCTTCTAACTTTAATTCACAGTAAAAGAGCAAAGGGCTTTAGAGCAAGCCACTGGCCCTGATATGGCCCCTCTATCTCTGCTTATCACAGCATCACACAGAGTCACTGCCCAGCACTGTCAGAGGCAGAAGAGGTGCTTGGCAGTATCAGTAGAATAACTCTAAGTGAAGCAGACATCTCTCCTACAATTAACTACTCTGTTTCCTCTTCCTTTCCTCTTTTCCCTGCCTCCATCTCCTTGGAGCTCCTGTGGAAGATTTGGAAATCTCCTCAGAGAGAAATGTTTGGTTTCAGTTGAGACCTGACAGCCCTCACTTCATTCTTCTCTTGTTTTTGTAGGGACCGAGACGTTCTTCAGAAAGATAAACTTTGATCATCAGGGGTTTGTACCATTTGGGTGTGTATGAGGGGACTGCACTGTCCTAAACTCTCTGTGTATTGTTTCAGCTTCAGAGATCATGAGTTTCTTTGATATTATCAGCCTAAAAGTGGAGCACACTGAGTGAAATTTCACACGGGAACTGCAGTTCTGGGAGAGTCATTGTGGCCAGGCTGGGATGAGAAAGAACTGGGAAAACTTTCCTTAGTCTTGGAAGGGTTCCTTGCCAGTATTTGGTGGAAACAAATATATACATATTCGTTCCTATCCCCCAACTTTAATTTTGCGTTTCTTTTGTAGCTTGGTGAGGGACATGAGCTCGCCGCTAGATGTCAACAGAGTTCCAGGAAAGGGGAACGGGGCTCGGCTCCCCTGTAAACCCCCGGAACTATCACTGACCGTCTGAAATCCGGGAATACAAGATCTTCTGATACTTTTCATCCTCGAGGCTTGGATCTGAGAAGCTGGGTGGAAACCGCGATGAAATCAGGAAAATAGATGAGTGTCCCATAAGAATTCGTATATATTTTCATCATCAATTGGCAATTTTTCACTAAGACAAATCGAATACAAGAGTGAAAGTAAAGAGCAAGTCTTCTTTAATGGATTTGGGTTTTTTTCAGCTGTTAGCTAATGTTAAACATACGGAATATTTTCAGATTGATTCCACCGATGCTTTTATTTATGTGATAAATAAAGCAAGTACAGATGTACATACATAAGCAGCACATTATCTGTTAATTCACAAATTGTTTAAAATGTGGGTGAATCGACCATCAACAAAAAGGGAGTTTTGATTTCTCTTTTTAGAGTGGTAACAGTGTTTTGGAATTGCACTGGCAACAGTTATTTACAGAAAAATGTGAAAACATATATTTTCATCCCTCTAAGAGCTGGATAATCAGTTGCATTTGAGTTTTAATAACTATTAACCTCTTTTTTATTTCACCTATATTAAGGCACAGAGTACAACGTGTTTCATGCCATTCCACAAGAAATACTGAGCCTGATCCCAGGGCTGCTGCTTTCCTAAGCTTTGCTGAAAGTCAGGCTGGTCATCAGCACTGTGCTAAAATTTCTGGAAGCCTGGTTTTATAAAGAAAATTGAATAGTTTTCAGTGTTTATAAGTGGAAATTGAAGATATCAAAGGGTCTTTTTTTCTCTCAAAACCACACACAGACTGGCCAGACATCCAGTTTCTGTTTCCTGGGAAATAATGCACCTACATCAGAGCAACAACACACAGGGGAAGCCTACTGGTTTCCTCCCAACCTCACAAAGTACCTGGATCCGTGTGGGAGAAAAACATCTGGGATTAGGAAACTAACCCAGCATGCAATTTCTCTCTTCAAATAATGATATGACCATAAATCCATAAATCCTCTGCAAATTTATAGGGGTTTTCTAGCTCATCAAAATTGTAGTGTACTTCTGCTTAGGAGAATGGTGGAAGCAAAGTGGATTAAATTTGTGTTTCCACATGCAAACCTGATTAAATGAGCTAAAAATAAAATCCCCATTGTAAAATCTGTTAAAAAGAAAAGATACAGAGAGGAAAACAATCATACTGTTTTTCTTCCTGTAGTTTTAGTCAATAAAAATTCTGAAACTGTTTAGGGGAAAAAAGAAAGTGTTCACAGGAAAAAAAAATTCTCTTGCTTGAAGTGTAAGAAACAAAGCTAGTGTGGAGCATATACAAGTTAAAGAGAGAGACATTTGGCAAGCATCAATTCACACTAGTCAGGAGACTGCAGATGACTCAGGAGTTCGGCTATAACAGATTGGTCACAGCTAAATATGCCCTTAATCCATCACTAAGAGTCCCTGGAATGCAGCGAGGTGAAGATTTATTAAAAAAAAAAAAAAAGAAAAAAGAAAAAAAGAAAAAAGAAAAAAAGATAACAAATGTTAAGACTTTTAAGGCAAGATTTGGAGAGGAACAGACAGATCATATTTTCAGGAACTTCATACCTTCTTCCTTTACCATTCTTTAGGCTAAATCAATATTGTCTGCCCTAGTCTAAAAAACTGCAAATCACGCAGTGGTGTTCCTAACTTTACTGGTGGCTCACCACTTAAAAAATCAGACTGTTCAGTTGCCAATATTGATCTTTGTTCATGTCTTTGTGTATTTCTTTTTGTCCTTCTCTCTATTTTTTTTTCCTCAGCTTACTTCCATCTTACCTGTGGAGGAGTTGGGTGTTGAGATGGTTCTACCTTTCTAGAATTGTGAAAAAAAAAAAAAAAATCCACCTTCTTCTATAGCACACAAACAGACTGATGCTAACACCAGTGCATGAGCAGTAGTTTCAGGGGTTTGCATACAGTTAGAAATCAGATTTCCACTAATTACTGTAAAATTTGAGGTGGCATTTCCAGTATTCTATCGTGATCTGTATTTTACAGTGTGTCAAATTAAAATTAAGCCACATATGCAAAGCAGAGGAGGCTTTTTATGAGTAGCACTGGAGTCCTTTTGTTCCCCAGAATATTACTCATGACAAAACATTATAAGCTCTGCCTCTGGTTTAGGAAAGGAAATTAACAAAGACTCATTTTACACATGGGTTTCTATGTTTTTGTGCTGCATGAAATGAATGCCCTAGTGATCGAAGCAGAGCCATCAATACACCATTGTCCCAAGTATCTACATGGTTTTCTACACAATTACCTGTCTGCACACATCTTACAACTCAGTGGGGAATGCAGCACCAGTTCAGGTAGTTCTGCAGTCACATGGGCTTTTTGTGTCTCTCTCCACAGCACACTGCCCTGTATCACACTGCAATCTTAATCTGAGTCGATCTTTTCAAGCACTGTTATTTTATTTTCCTTGGCAAAAATATAATTTTGCCTCTTCCATTCCTCTCTTTAGCTTTTCAGGCCCTTGCTTGCTTTTTTTCTTGCTTTGGATCTCTCCTATCTCTCTGCATCATCAATCAATTCACTGCAAGGTAAATCCACCCAGCATGTGATTTCTTCTGCTCAGAAAGGAAGCTGTGAAGTGTTGACACTTTGAGACTGCCCATGTTTTTTAGCAACTGTCGAGTCTTCACCACATGTGTGAAGTACCAGCTAGATTCCCTCCCTTTAGATTTTGGGACTAAAACATGAACATCTGCAGTTACAGAGTTTGTATTTCCTCTGAGCAGGATTTATTGTGATGACAATAAAAGTTCTGCTACTAGTTATAAAACTTCTCTTCCCTCTGTCAGCATCCTCACCTCGTCCCCTGATGTCACCTTTCCCTGCATTAAGTCATAATGCTCTGAAAAACTCTGCCTACATGGGCTATTGTGAACTCCATGAGTTGGATGACATGAAGTAATTTTCCCCGCTTCAGTGCTCCATGGGAAAAGGTCAGTCATTCAGGCTTGGAGGGCAGAGGCAAAAATCTGCAAATGTTGTTATGAGAGAAATGATATTTTAGTTCCTGAGGAAACCAAGTGGAATTTAGGTGATGGTAAATGATGCTGGCTGCTTTTGAAAAGCTGGCTCACAATCTTTTGATATTAATATCCATTACTGCAAATATGTCCTGATTTGATATTACAAAATATAATAGTATCTTATCAGATCACTATGCTGATCATGGTTAATAAAACTACAAAACAGTAGTAGCAAGGGACCATGAAAGCTGCTGTTACGAGCTGCCTCTTAGATTAAGCTCTTTAAAGCATACATGTAAAGAGACACTCTTGCATGTACATTAAGATCAAGAGTGAAATAATACATTTGACAATGTCACCTTCGGTGGTCTGCAACCATTTGCACACTTGCACAATGCAGAGGTTGTCCATCTGCATTGGAGTGACAAAAGTAGAGAGCAAAAAGGGAATTGTGCAGCAGGCAGGCGTGTCACTCCACCGAGGTCCCAGCGGGATCCACCGTCTGGCTGGTTTGTACACGCTGGGCCACAGTGTCTCAGATAAAACTGCAGGGCATTCTGTGACTTCTATTTGCTTAAACAACTTCTATCCTAAGTGTGGAGTTTCTGGACATAACCTTGAATATTGCCTCCTAATAAGTCAAATAAAACATCTAAGGGAAAAAAAAAATCCTTTGCCTGAATGCCTGGTTATACATAGACCGGTGTTATAGGAAAAGTTATTTTAAGAGATGCATGGGATTTGATTCTGGTATGCACCAGAATCTGGTATGTGCTGCAACATAGATACTACAAAGCCACTATATTCTGCTGGTTTTATTTACACATGGTAGTGAAGCACTGTAAATCCAAGGGTGAGATTTCAACAAGAGTGTGGCATGAAAATTTGCAGAAATGGCTGACTGATATGTTTCTTTGTAACAGTAAAGTTCCAGGTACAAGTTCTGTTCGAATAGCATATTAATGATGAAAATTTCATTACTCCACTTTCATGGGCTTTACCAAAATACATCCTTACAAGAATGATTTTTCTACTTAAAAAAAAAAAAAAATCTTTGCAATTAATAAGTTCACTCCTCTTTGTTTAATGTGGGTACAGAAATAAAGTGGCAGATATGCAGATACAAATAGAACTCAAGGGTACAGCTCCTAAATTCTACAGACACCTCACTCTTGACAAGTCCCTAAACAGCTGAGCTTCTGTATCCATGCTCAGTCACATCCATCTCAGCCTTCACAGGATGTTTATCTTATGCCAAAAGTGTAAGGGAGTCATTCCTCAGCCCATTCACCTCAAAAAGGGTTTGATCTAGTAAGAATCAGCACAACACAAGATGTAGCATACACACACCAGTAATTGACAGGGATCAAGGCTCCCATGCTGGAAGAAAGATCCACATCCCATTCCTTCAACTGCCTGAGGAAATCCAAACCACATTTCTTCCATTGCATGTGGATTCCTAACCATAAACTGTAGGCTCTGCTCAGAACCAGAGGAAATTACAGAATGGGTCAATACAATAAATTGTGACAAATCTCCAGGATAGACAGCGTTCCCCAAGAAGGCCCCAACAAAATGTAGATTTGAAAATTCTGAATAAGTTATTAAAATCAGCCTCATGATCAGAGGAAGGGAGAGAGGTTCATGTGACACATAGTTTTTAAAGGATCTGTTGCACATCTGGAGAACCAGAGATTAGCATGTCTGACTTCTGTCTCAAGCATTGGTAGAAATGGAGTTGAAATGGCTTTCATAGAGAGAACTTATGTGTCCTGGTGTAATAAAGTTCTTCAAAGCAGAAAATCTGCCTGTGAATAAAGGTCATATATTTGATGTAATGTTCTTAGATTTCTAAAAATCTTTTGATGAGGTCAGTTATCAGATTCATTTAAAGTAGATAGGATTTAATGGGATAAGAGGGAAGATCCTTCTTTGGATTAATAACTGCTCAAAAGATTTGTAACAAAAAGTAGTGATAAATGGTGGAGGGTAATTGCTAATGAAATCCTGCAGGCATCCAGATGTTCAACATATTTGTGAATGGTCTGGAAAAAGGTGAGTAATGAGGTAGCAGGGTTTTTTTAATATAGTAAATTGTCTGGAGCTGTCAGAATTAAAACCATCTATGAATGCTTTCAGAGCTATCTTTTGATACAAAATGGACAAAAGGTACCAAATTCAAAACTGAAGAATATGAAGCCAGCTGCACATAGCCAATAATGAAAGTTTATTTGTATATATACTTGCATAAATAAAGGAGTTATCTACATGTACATATTCACAGTGGACTCTCATCCAGCTATCACCATCTGCAAAGGAACCATGAATCAATTTGAATGAATCTTTAAAATAATGTTTTCAGTGTTCCACTGTAGTTAAGAAGAAAAACAACACGTTAGGAAGGAAGAGGAACCAATACACAGAATGATGCCATTTAATAAACCCATGGTGCATACATACTCCTTGCCTCAGAAAATATTTACTAAACAAGATACATGAAAGCCCAAGACAGACCTTTGCATATCCAGAATGACTCCCACATGAGGACAGATTAGAGAACCAGAATCTCCTGGTCCCTTCATTTCACACACTCAGGTATACTTGCTGAGCTTAATACAAATATATTTCAGAAAGTACCTTGGACATACTGTAAGTAGTTTACAAGCAGAAAATTGCAATGTCTGCTGAGAGACACTCTAGCACTGGGTGAGATGAGGGCACAGCTGGAGGGGTTGTACAGGAAAGTTGAGTCACCCAGCTTAGAGCTCTGAGTTGCACTTTTTAGTTTTGAGGCTTTGTCAGCAAGGATGCTGCTAAATCAGGAAGAACTCCTTACAGTCTCAGCTGGAGTCTTTAGAGCTGCAAATTAACAGTAGGAAGGAAAACCTCAGGCAATAAAAATAAGGATGTGCTTAACAATAAAGCAGAAGTACCTCTGAAAATATGTTCACAAGCCACATTTCACAGACATATTATTTATTTAAAAACAAACAGAAGTTTCATATTATTATGAGAGAAAACATTTAGCACATCCCAGTTTGTTTCCAGTACCTAATAATCATCTTGTGTCCACCTTCTAGAGATTAAAATGTCAGTGTTTCATGTAAAGAGAAGTCATAGATTGCCACAGAGATCCAGGGCAGCCTACAGAGGCACCTTGCAGCTCCATCACTGCAGATGGCCAGGCTCAAACAGAAGAGCAGCAGTGTGTGTGCATGTTTACTCCTGGTCAGGAGACAAGGTAGGAGGCATGACATGTTCTGACTCGTCAGTAGATGCGTCTGGTTGTGAGGGAGGATTATGGCTATAGCAGCAAAACTCCTAAAAATCTCTCAATGTTATTGAAATTCCTTTTGTCAGCTGGATTCAGTTCCTGTGACTACAGGGCAAACTGGTAGAAGGAATCTTAACAAATCTGGTGAAAAAATAAAGTACCGGCTTTCTAAAAAATATGGAAAAAAAAAAAACAGAAAAGGGGCAAATAAGTGGATTTATCAGTTACGCCAATCAGTAAATGCAAATTACAAGTCCAAATTTAAACAATCCTGCGTAAATAAAATCCTATTGAGCACAATCTGCAGAGCATAACTGCTCCCTTCCTACTCACTCACACATGTATATTTTTCTTGCTCCACTTATAAAAAAACAGCAAGAGATAATGAAATTTTCTTTAAAAAAAAAGATTTAAATTCACCTAGAACTTTTTAAAATTGTATTTGGTTGTGTTTTCACAGAAACAGAAGAGTGTTGAAAGTACTTAACGCAATCAGTGCATTAAATGCATCACACACTCTGTAACCATCTGAAACTAAAAATAGAACCACACAGGGAAAGATTAAATCCTGTCTTCATAAATCAATAGCAAATTTTTTAAAGAACTGGAAATATTTCTTCAAATTAGGGACCTTTCCTTATTGATGTGTTTGGCCTATCTAGGTATTGCTCCAAGGTTTACAACACGATTTTCAAAGTTATCTAAAGGAGTTAAGACAGACATTGCACATAAATGGGATCTAAATCCCTTTACACGCTTTTCTTCCTTACAAAACTTTGACCTACAATTACATTTTGGTGCAAAAAGAATTATTTTGTTCTTCAGAAAGTTTTCATGATAATTTTTTACACATTTCCTTATCTTACCTGTTGAATGTTTTTCAGTGTGTGACAGCTCCTGACTGCTGCCAATCAGGTGAAAACACAGGGCTTCTAGTGGGGCTAGTAGTGATAGTTTTATAATTATTTTGTAAATTATTTGTATGTTTACAAGTATTATTGTTGTCATCTCTGAAGTATCTCCAGGAGCTACATCACGACTGCAGGATCTGCCCAGAAGATGTAGTTACTTTGTTGCAGCAATAATTTCCGGTAATCCTCACCCTTTATAACAATACCCAACACCTTCTCTTTTCCTTGCCAAAAATATTCCTTTCACTTTGTGTCAAGAAAGATTCAGACCAAAGTTCTAAGCATCGGGTCACAGCAGTGTCTAAAAATGGGAAATGTCAGGCAAACTTAATCTCCATATCCATTCCGCCTGGGGTTCCTTCTTCTTAAAGCATCTGCACAGCAGCCGAGGTCAGCTTCCCTTCTGCCTCAGCTGGTCCCACTAACACCTAACCCTGGCCTAACGTGCTTGTGATCCTGTCTAGGCTTGACTTTGCTAAATATCAAAAGCCAAAGCTGAAAGTTGCCAGCCCAATTCTGTATTTTCTCCGTATGATATGAATAGCCAGCCTGTTTGTGTGCTGGGGTTTCCTTCAGACCATCCCGCTGGCACTGTTGAAAGGCTTGAAGGCAAAGGGCAGCGTATGTGAAGGATGTCAAAATCCAGATTTCCATGAGTTCCCTAAGCAAAAGAACAGCGTGTATCGGAGCAAATTAATGTCGCTTTTCTTCTGAGCAGAGCTCTGAATAGTATTGGTGTTTCCAGGTGAAGTTTGGGTTCTGGCACCCTGCTTGGCTGAGGCAGCTGAGTGATGCTCACCGTGGGGAAGCCTGCAAAGTGGCTGCTTCTCAGAAACTCTGAGCTGGAATTTGCTCCATGGGGGCTTGCTGGCCTCTCGGCTACTCAGTACCAGGCATAGCAGTCTGAAAAATGCAGGACAGGATCAGGCCCTGAGCAGTTATTTAATCCTATCTTATAGGTCTCAGCAAGGAAAATCCATATTATCTTGTTGCCTAATACTGTTCATGGGATACTAGAAATCAGCTTAACAAAAAAATCCTTTGTAGGATAACTGCAAAATATTCCTTTTGCTTTTAAGTTAAAAAAAATATATATATCCACTGTGAGGTAAATGGTAGAGGGAAGAAAGGAATTTCCAGCTGAAATTAATAGAACATTATGATTTTTAGTTGGTTAGCATATGATTTTTACCATACTAGATCCTAATCTGTTAATTAGAAAATTTCATGTCTGAAATTTGATAGTTTATTTTACCTTTTTTTTATTGCAAAGATAAATGCCCATTCTTTTATGAAAGTAATGTGCTTAGAACTGCATTATATCCTGCTACAGGTTCATTATGAGGGAGTTTGCTGTCAGCAACAAAATCACAAGCAGAGCCTTCAGTAAAACCCTGGCTTCAGTGCAGTCTGCAGGTTTTATTGTGGCTCTCACCAGCAACATGTTACACCAGTAGCTGTGTTTTTAAGCAAGCATAATGCTTTGGAACTCATAAAGTGTTTTTTCCGCAGTGCAATGTTGTACCGTGGATGTTGGTTTTATGCTTCCCTGGATAGTGAGCAAATCTGAGATAAAACCTTTCTGGCAGCCCTAACACCAGATACACTTTACTGAGTCAGTCTGTGCAAAAATATTCCCTCTCAAAATACAAGCAAGGTACAGGGCAGAGCCCTGCAGATGTTAATGTGAGCAGTTAGAAACCAGCTCTGAACACAACCAGCTCTGGTTTAACACATAAATATAGCAGGTTACAGCTGTGGTACCTGCAGTCATCCCACTGTGTGAGCCTCTAGCTTTGGGCAGTCATTTTGATTATTTTTTTGACCATATGAATGATGGAGAAAAGATTTTGGGGAAAAAAAACCCCTGAAGATAGGAGCAGGTTCAAGCAGCAGGAGTCTGAAGCTCTGAATTTGAGCTTGCCTCTTTGCACATCAGTTTCAAAGTTTGGGGTGTCCTAAATAAGGCTGAAAAAGGTAAGCAACAAAATATAACCCCACAGAGCCACAGTCGGTCTGTGCAAGTTTCATTTCTGCCTGGCTGAACCTGAGGCAAACTGTTTCTCCCCATGTTCCAGCAGGGACATGGAGTCTTAACAGAATGAGAAGCCAGACTGGCTCTATGATGAGAGTTCATTTATGAAATGTGACTTTGGGGGAGATGATGGAGTTAAACAGCAGGGGATGGACTTGTTTAAGAGTCCCTGGGTTGGGGGAAGTGTGGCTCTAGCAGGCATCTCAGACTGACCACAGCACCTCACCATATGGTGGCATGAGCAGGGCCACAGTGTGTCCCTCCCAGGCCTGCTGGAGACCACGCCATCAATCTGTGCTTTTCACTCAGTGCTCCAACTGACAGCTGCGGCTGCTTTCCTTGAATCCTTGGGAGATGCCCTCAAAACTGAGCCTCGGAGGCATATGCCTCCTTCTCGTCCAGTCAGACTATGATAAAGCCACTCAATTCCCCATGAAAACCCACTTCAGGACTGCAGGTTTGCAAGGCAGGATCCAGCACCGAGTCCTGAGCACACCCCTGAGCTGAGAGCCTGATAAAAATGTCCTGATCCAGTTCATTGAGGTCCATGGCGAAGCGCCCGTCCATCCTGGGGAGAACAAAAGTGTTGGGCTTGGCAAATCATTTCCGTTAATGTAGGAGACAATTACTGATGCCTCTTTGCAAATTGCTCTTCTTTGACGTTTTTATAACTCAGTAATTTCCAGTTGTGTTCCCATGTTTGCCTCTTTTGTGTATAGTTTTCCTATTTTTGAGTGCATGGTTCACAACATTTAAACAAACACTAACAACAAATTACCTGCTCAACTGGGTTCTGTGAAAAGGGGCCCTGAAACTTATTTACAAATTAAGCAGACTCGGGCAAGGAGGGAATAGTCACCGGGAGGGATTTGCGGGTGCTTTGCAAATCACGCGTGGTTCTCTCGCCAGAAAAGTCCTGCATGTGGGGAGGGGTGAGGGCCCGGCAGTGGAACTTCGTGTATTTCGCCCAAGACTTTCTCTCACAGGAAAAAAAAAAATCCACCTGATTTTTTATTTCTTTTTTTTCTCTGTTGTTAACTCTCAGGTAAAAATATCCATCAGAGTAGTAGATCAATACATGAACAATCCCACACCCGGCCGCACTTGTTCTCACTTTTTTTCCCGTTTAAAGGATTACTCTGTTTTGTATTCACTTGTTCAATTCTCTCCGACTGCAGTAAAATAAAGATTGCATGTTTACTTTCCAAAAAATCACGTCTCATTTTAAATCACATTTAAGACACGATACAAAATTCTCCACAACTTTCTGAGAGAAGTTTTTTGACACGGAATTGATCACTTCAAATGCAATCTCTCCTCACTTAAACTGCATAATCGTTAAGAAGGGAAGTAACTGTGTACTTTGTTTTTTATTGTATTTTTAATCCTATAAATCTCTGCAGTATTTCGTTGCACGGCAGTTTTTATGTATTTAGCCTCGGGCTGATGTTAGATCTGCATCCCAGCATCTTTGGCTAACTCTATTCTCCCATTTCGATAGCTTGATTTAGTTACAGTTATGAATAAAATTCAAGATGCGCTTTACAGGTTAATTTAGAGAAATAAGCAGAGTATGGGCTACTTTTAAAGATGCCTATTTCTTAAAGTGGTTGTGTACTGCCACACTTTAAAATTCAGCTGCGCATCTGTTTACACGAGTTATTGCCATGCCAATATCCTGAAAATTATTAATGTCTGGGATTTTCGCAGCTCGGGATTTTCAGCTCTTTTCGTTGGTCTCCGTATTTTGTTTTTGTCTGATATCCCAAAAGATAAAGAGGGACCTACCAATATTTACAATCGGATTTTGTTATCTCCTTCCATCGCTGAATTTCGAGATACCTTTAACGTGGTTCCGAACATCTTTAACGTTTAAAAGCTCCTGTTGAACAGAAAAGCACAGACATTCTTGCCCTGCAAGAAGATTTTAGATTGGAGTAGGTCTCCGCTCTTTTTTTTTTTTTTTTTTTTTTCTTGTGGGGTTTTACTGTGATTATCGTTACTTTTTGCGCTAATAAAAAGACAAGGTTTAGACTGCGTTTAAGCGCTGTCTGCATTGCAGGTGGAGCGTAGGGATCGGAACCCTCTCTTCCTCCCTTTCTCCTCTGTTTTTGGGGTGGGGGATCCCGGCAGAGCCTCGGGCCGCCTCTTCCCACCTGGGAACGCAGAGCGTTGCGGCTGATCCCGGTGTCCCGAGGCAGCACCGGGACTGCGCCAGAGCTTTGTGTGGGCAGATACCTCCTGTGCGGGGCTTTGTCGGCCGGGAAGCCCCCGATGACCCTTCCCTCCATCTCTGCATCCCATCATCTCCCCGAGGTTGCCCCTCTTGTCGGAGGTGGGCAAAGCCGGTGCGGGCAGGGACGGGCAGCGCTCTGGGCCGGGCGCGCTTCTCCACGCGCCCCGGGGAAAATATAGGTAAAAAGAAAGAAAAAGGGATTCTTTTTTGGTGCCGTCGGAAGAAGCGGCTCGGGGCAGAGTGGGCAGAAAGGCCCCGGGGAAGTCGGGGGGGAGCTTGCGTGACCCAGGGGAGGAAGGCGGAGGGGAGCTGTCCTCGGGCGCTCCAGTTGAGCAAGCCTCTTTCATCTTTTCTGTCGCTTTGGCTTAATTTACCTCTGCCCTCCAACGCCCTGTGAGTTTAATCACATCAGATCTCCTTCAAGCCAGAGCCAAAGACTGGAAAGAACGAAAGAATGAACGAGAGGATGAAAGAGTGGAAGAAGAGAGGGAGGAAGGAAAGGAGAGAAACAGAAAAGGAAGGAAGAAAGAAGGAAAGGAAATGAAAAGCTAAGGAATTTAGAGAAAGAATATAAGTAGAAAGACGAAATAAATAGTCCTTTTATCTCAGGCAAAAAAGAACAGGCAGGTGGTCACAGGGCTCTGGTGACATTTGACACAGCAGCAGAGATGCTGGTACTCTTCTCTGGGCGCATATACGCAACCCGCGGGTCGAGCGGGTGAGTGAAGCTCCTCCGTGGGGCCGAGTGCGGCTCCGCCGGCTTCTCCTCACATCTGTGTGTGTGTGCAACTATTTGTAGCACTGACATGGAATACAAACTTGCCTCCGTGAGAGCCCGATCGTCTCTGGGCACCTTTGAAATCTAGGTCTGATTGGGGTGTTGTTTGTTTTGGTTTGGGGCGAGTTCGTTGGTGGAGTTGGGGGATTTTTTGGGGGGAGGAGATGCAGTTCTCGGCATGGTCCCTTGAAACGAACATTGGGAAGGTTTGCTTTGTTGGTTTAGTCCCAACAACGTCATGCTGGTTGGCGATCTTTTATTCGCATTGGCTCTGCTGTTTAGATGTGAAATGAGAAGCAGGGCGATTCACACTGCTGCCTGGAAGCCTCGGTTAATGGGCGCGGATCGATTAGTTGTCAGGTCTGCGCCTTCCCCAGGTCACGGCAAGAGCCGGGATTCCCGGCAGCCCCGCAGCATCCCTCGCTCCTGCATCGCTCCCAGAGCTGCGGGCGAGTCCTGAGCCGCAGCCTTGGCGGCCGTGGCGAGCTGGGGTCCGGTCAGCAGCCACACCCGAGCCCTGCTGGTGTCTGCCTGTTTGTTTGCCTGTTTACGGCCCTGTGTGCCCGCTGCCCTCGCCCCTCCCGCCGCCCCGCCGGTGCCGCAGTGCCTTCCGTTCCCGGGCAGGCAGAGCCGCGCAGGGAGCGCGGAGCGGGGCGGGCGGGCCCGGAGCTCTGTGCCCGCAGCCCGTCCTGCAACCCCGCCGAGCCACCAACCCCAGCCGGGGTCACCTGCAGGAATCCCGGGATGAACTCGGGGGTAGGAGAACCCCCCTCCCCCCAGAGGAACAGAGGGCTTGGATCAACTGGTTGACAGACTTCTGTCGCATTTGAAGCTTTTTTAATGAGCAAATGTGTTCCTTCCAACCCCCCTTTCTGCCCCATCTACTCTGTTCAGCCTCAAGCGGGCGGCTGGGAAGGAAGGATGGGGCAGAGGGGCGGCTGCTCTGGCTGCCGGGGGGGAAGGGGAGCTGCTGCCCAGCCCTGCCCCTCGCAGCACTCCCACGCTTCCACTTTGCAACCTGGCTAACCCAGCGTTCCCGGCTGTTTTCCAGGGGTGAAACCGTGTCGTTCCCTTCTTTCTCTCCGTCACTGAAAAGGGGCCATCCCTTCGGTCAGTGCCGTGCGTGCTCACCGAGAGCACCCAGGGAGGCGACCAGCAGACATTCAGGCCGACCTGTGTCCCCTTCCCAGGGGACAGGACAAGGAACACCCGCTGGCCTTCACGGTCAGGAGCAGTCCGGACAGGCCTGTGGGGGTCACCGCTAGGTCCCCCTGAGCTTCTCGGAGGCCGGCACGGAGAGTGGCTGCTGTTTATAGGTGGGCAAAACAGGAATTTTTTTCGGGTCACGCCAGCCCCGGCCGTGCCACAAGATGTGCCATCCTGGGAGGGACAGCCTGGTCGCCACAGCCCCCTCGGTGGCAGCAAATTCTCCTCAGTATTTGGGGAATGCCGCTTGGGATGTTCAGAGAAGACAAAAAGTAAAACCAAGCCAACAACACACACAGACACCCATCCCAGTGAAGGTGGTGGATAAGAGCTAAAGGCAAAGAGGGACCCAGGTCAGAAAGCCAATTGTGGTTTCTGGTTTTGCTTTTATGATTACTTCACTTTCCAAATAACATTCAGGTGTACTGTTGGCAGCAGTGGCAAGTCCCACGTCGTAACCTTCCTGAAATTTTTCTACCAGTCGGTACAATTCAAACACTCGTTCTTCTTCTTCGGGAAAAAAAAAAGAAAAAGAAAAAAAAAGGTCGCCATCCACAAATACGTGGAATTAAGGTTCTAGCAGGATTTACGCTTCCAAATAACCACCGGGCAGCATCGCAGCAGCGAGAAGCTCTGCCGCAGGGAGTGCTAGCTTTTCGTAAGGACACCTTTCCTTTTTTAGGGAAAGCGGGCTAATAATTTAAGTTTGTGAAGTCACATGTAGCTTTAAATAGGCATCAACATTAACAATCACGAACCCCGCGTTAATAGCTCTTAAATACCTCGCTAATAGGCCCCACGTGGAAAGAAATCCCCAAGTGTTATAAATTCAGTTTAACGACTAGAAAACCTCCTGGGCAGCGACGAAATCGGAAAACTCCCTTCTCCGAGTTCCTTGTCTTTGATTTTTTTTTTTTTTTTTTTAAACTACAGGCTCATGGGAGCGCGGCGCTGGAAAATCATGTCCAGATGTACTTAAAGAGGCGCTTTCTCTGCTGAAACCCTCTCTCCTAAAGGGAGTGAAAAAAAAAACCCAAAAAAACCCCCCCCAAAAAAAAAAACAAAAAAACTTTGAAATAATTTGAATTTTGGTTTTAGCATAGATCTAATTGTAAAAAGAAGGGGCAAAGCGGCGGTTGCGTTCTGTGCAGAGATGCGCAGCGAAGAGGGAGCAGCTCTGAAAATAGAGCGCAGAGGAGCTGGGCTCCTCCGGGGCAGGCTGCACGGGTGGAGGGGAGGCAGCGCAGAGCCCGGGGCTGTCGGTCCTTTTTCCACGCATTGGGAAGATCCCTGGGTCCGCCCGGAGCCTGGCGGGCTGCGGTCAGCGCTGCTTCTCCGTGCCGGGCTGTGCGCAGGCGGTGCCGCTGCCTCCGCTCCTGCTCTCTAGGTGAAGTATCTAAGATTTGTCTGTAAGAGTGGGTTTGCAGGAGGAGGGAAGAGAAGCGGCCCTCAGAAATGAAGGGACTTTTCCCAGGTAAGAAATCTTTTGCACAAGTTTAGCGCCTTGAAACGTTAGAACGAAAGACATCTATTTTAGATCACTTTCACAAAGTTTATTAGCTTTCTGGTTCGGTTCTTTTTTCTTCTTCTTTTGAGAATTGCACCCGAAATGGAACCGGGAAAGGGAAATAAACATGGCTGTGCTTGCTGCTTGCTCTCATTTAATCTATTCCGTCTAATACTCTTTATAGTAACAGCAAATAATGATAGGATCATTCATCCCCTTTCAATTGTACAATGACGAATTATTCCGGTACAGTAATTTGGGGCTGGATGTACCTGTACAGATTTATTTTAAGATTTTGTTTCCCGATGAGAGATTAACAAATCGCCTGAGCAGCCGCCTGTATGGGGAGTACAAAGCTGTCTGTCCTCGCCTTAGTATCGGGTATTATAATTCAAATCCACTCCTTTTCACCTCGTATTATTGGAAAAGGTTGTAGGGAGCTGGCCTTTGTTGCAGGAAATCCCATTTAAAAATTGCTTTATAGGCCATTTACTGCAATCCTCGACATTGATCTCATTACAGCTCCCTCTCACTGCTGTTTATAAATCCTGGTACTTACCAGCCCTTGGCAGCCATGCCTGGTGGCATTGCTTGCTAGGGGCTGTCACTGGGAGGAGGATAAGAAATGGAGGTTATGTGCCACTTTCTGGATGGTTTGGTCTGGAGGAAGCGTTTTTATCTATTGGAACAGTTGGCCAGAAGTAAATCTTGTATTGACTCATCCAGTGTAATCTCTTAAACCTGCGGGCTGCCAGTTTGCAGAGGATGTGGATTTCTGTGCTGGAGCCTTCTCACGCAATGGCCTAATTCAGCCAGGAGGGGAGAAACACCCCTCTGGGGTGGGTTAATTGCTGGATTTAATAGTCTGGAGAAAAATGAAAAGGTAAATTAATAGAATTAATCTCTGTTCTGAGCTGGTTACAGAAGCTTTGCAGGGTTGCTCTTCAAGAATACATCTCTAGGCAGGACTGTGTGGTTGCATGTGTGGCTAAATAACTGAGAATTTGCAGCATCTTCTGGGTACTAGCAACTGTACAGATAAAGGGAGGAGTTAGGCCTTAAAGCTTGACTTTGTCTTGAAATGGGAAGCTGTAAAACATATTGGGTGGAAATGAAACAAAATACAGTGATGAGTATATTTTTTCTTTCTCTACTACCAGGTAAAGCCCCAAATCAAAAACAGGCTGAAAGTTCCTCTAAGACTCCAATTTTTAATTTTTTTTTAATGGCAGCTGGATCTAGAACTGAGGAAATATGTGGCTATATTTAAATTCTGAAATAGACGGCATGAAGCATTTAATTCCATTTCTGAACCATAATAATAGGATTATCCCAATGGTTATGTTTAAAAACTTTCTTTTAAATTCATGTGAGAACAGAATTGGTATTTAGAATAATGCTTTTTTTTTCTCCCTAGGGAGAATCTGTACCTGATGTCCAAGTCCTCAGTGGGATTTGCCTGTTGCAGTACTGCCAAGTTGTTTTGAGGTTAGCTGTCCTCAGAAGCATAGTCTCAAGTTCCCCAGCCAGCACCCTGGAGAGAAAAAACCCAAAAAATAAAAAAAAAAATCCCATCCCAGACTTGTGGGAAGATTAACAAAATGAGCAGGCAGATGCTTCCATCTTCTACACACAAGATCTCAGGAGAATGCCGGGCCTGACAAACCACACCATATAGAATATCTCTAGGAGCTCCTTTATCATGGACACAGCTGATTTAGTTCACTGAGTCATCAGCAGTTAAACTATGCTCTTAAGTTCTGAAAGACTAATTCTCTTGTTTGATTTGAAACACAGGCCCAGAGTTGAGGACTCTTGCACTCCTTGCTAAATAGGGGGTATTTTAGAGTGAGGAATTCTTGTTAACACTTTTCCATTTTAAGAGGCTAATTAAAGGCAGAAAATGTGACAAGACTGCAGCCAAGACCTCCTGAATGTGAAATCTGTCATCATGTTCTAGAGATTTTCTCTCCATTTTCAATTTGTCTGTTTTGTTGCATTTCTTCTCCTCACACTTCTTTATTACACTGATTTCTAGTTTGTGCTAATGAAGCTCCCATTGGATTGATTGTTCCTGTATTATTATGAGTGTCTCTGGAGGCTGTCTGGTGCACACTCCTGCTCAAAATGGTCAGAACAAGTTGCTGAATAGTTAAATGGATTTTTCTGTATTTCAGTTTTTGCCCACTGTGTCCTTTCACTGGACGTCACTGAGTGCAGCTCCATCTTTTTTACTCCCTTTCTTCACAGGAGTGTCATTTACACACATTGATAAGATTTCCTGTAGCCTTCTGCAGACTGAGTAGTTCCAGATCTCTCAGCCTCTCAGAGAATCATCAAAATCCAACCACCAACCCAGCACTGCTGCTGTAACCCCTAAACCACTAAACCCCATAATTCACTGCCAGAACCAGACATCTCTTAAACACCTCCAGGCTTAATGACAGCTAGTTCAACCCCTTAATTGTCTTTGTGGCCTTTCACCAGACTCACACCAGCAAGGCCATGTCTCATCCTGGGGAGCCCAGAACTGGACCCAATGCTCCAGATGTGTCCTGCCATTGTTGGGCTGAAGGGAATGATCACCTCCCCTGACCTGCTGGCAAATTCAATTTTAGGATCGCACTCCTGCAATCAGAGGAGTTAGGTCAGAGTCTCTAAATTCCTCCTAGGTCATCTGTGCTGGCTTCTTTTTAAATTTCTTCAGGAGCTCTTTGTTCATCCATGAGTGTCCCCTGTAGATTTCATTTTCCACGCATTGGACTGTTCTTAAAGCTGAAGGAGACTGAAAATCAGTCAGCTCTCCTGGGACTCTTAATTTTTATTTATTTTTCTCCTCTCTCTAGGAAAATATCCCATGGGATTCTGCCAAGTAGGTACCTGAAAGAGCCAGAGTCTGCTGGGTTGTGATCCTGCCAGTTGTTCTTTTCTTCCCATGAGGACCATCAACTTCACAATTTCATGGTTGCTGCAACCAAGACTGCCTTCAGCCCTCTCATCCCTGAACAGCCCTTCCTCATTTGCAAGGATGATATCCAGAAGGGTGTCTCCTCCCACCTGTCCCTTCACCAAGAGCGTGTCAAGAGGTTATCCTTGATGCATCTTGAAAGCAGCCAGGATCCCTTGTACTCTGTTGTGTTGCCCTTCTGGAAGTTACTATAGTAGTTAAACCCTACTATGAGCACTTTATAATAATAAATTATTAAATAAAACTATTGTAAGAATAAATTATTTTAAAAAAACTTATAGTGCAAAAATGTGGTCCTTATTCAAACTGATATTTTAAGTTTCAACTTGCCTACCTAAGTGTGGGTAATGAGCTGCTGAATGGAAATTACCATGTTTTTTGTGGTGAAAAACAGACCCCCTTCAAAGGAAAGCTGTAGCTCCCACAAAATACTGTCTGAGAGACATGATATAGAATTGTTATATTACAGAGGATTTTCCAGCTAGGGGCCCAGTTGCAGGTACCTGGATTAAGACTGGAGCATCTGTGGTAGGTTTACCCTGCCTGGCAGGTGAGCCTTAATCCAGCTTCTTCCTCATTCCCCCTCAGTAGGATGGGGGTGAGAATCGAAAGCACAAAAACTGAGAAAACTTATGGGTGAGATAAAGGCAGTTCAATAAGTAAAATAAAAAAAAAACAGATGCTAATATTTACATCACTATCAGCAGACCAATATCATAACACTCATCAAGTAACAGTTCTTTGGAAAAAACACCCTGTAGTTTTATTGCCAAGTGTGATATTGCATGGTCTGGAATATCTTGTTGTGGGTCAGCTGTCCATCTGTGCCCTCTCCCAAACCCCTGCTCACCTCCTGCTGCCCTCTTGCAGGGGCAGAGTGAGAAGCAGAGGAAGCCTCTGTGCTGTGAATCTGATGCATCATCTGTGACTCTGATGAATGTTGTGCATTGGTCAGCAATAGGTGTGGGGTGATATCAGTGCTGTTTCAGGCACGAAAACACAACACAGCATCACAGGGGCTGCTGTGAAGAAAAACAGTACAAGTCTTTGCACTGTTTTTTGGGAGAAAAAAAAATTGAAAAGCTGGCCTGATCATCATAGCTGTTGTAAGTTTGGAGGGGTTTTTTGTAAGGGATATGATGACATTTCTGAATGGTTTCTTCATGAAAAATTCAATGACGAGTGAGAGCAATAATATCTGATAGAAAGAATAATATGGCTTGACTTCAGTAGCACCTTCTGGCTAGTTGGGAACTTGGGAAGTAGAGCTCAAGGTGAGCAAAAGAAATCATCTTCCTCCTGTCACAGGAGCCCTCCATGGGCATTTGGGTGGGATGGGATGTCAGTGTTGGGGATCATATGGGAAGTCCATGGATAGGTCAGCTTAGTAAGATCTGACCTACTAAGTTAAACACCTCTTTCTAGACACAGGGAGTAAGAGATTCAGGTAAGAGCAGCTTTTGTCTCTTTCTTAAAGTCTTTCTTTTCTTTAATTATCTGTCTCTAATATTTAATGCCTTGTTGTGTTTCTAGAGAGCATCCCTCTCCCTCTGAGCTGCTGCTTTGCTTGGCTTTCTGTTCCCTGGAAAACTCTGCACAAATCCTTAGTTTCCTACAGTTCTTCACAATATCTTGATGCACATAAAGAGTCACACTGGAATCACACACAAAATATTTTATGAAGAGACTGGCTGTGAATTCATAGCTAGCAGCTAAATAGCCTCCATACCATTTAAAAACTCAGTGACAATTATTTCTGTGCTGTTAGAGTTGTTTTACATCCTCTGTTATCTTAGATCACCTCTCACCATTCAGAAACTGAATACTGTTGAATTTCTGAGTCACAAGCTCAGTAGCATTACCAGTGCTTCATCACATTATTGACATGACGGTGAAAGAGATCTGATACTCATGTTTAAATTGCATGACAAATTATGCGAGTTTGTGCCTTCATTTTGGAGTATTTTACATGAGAATGACTTTTTTTGGAAATTACTTTTATCCAAAGGTTAAAAGAGTTCTCAGACTGTAGATGAAGTCATACGATCATTAAAATGTGTTTTTTCCTTAGAAAATCAGCTCTTTTTTGCGCAAATCAGGGTATGAATACAAAGATTTGGGGAATATTCTTGTAGTTTGAGGTTTTTTTGAAGGGAGATGGCATCCACTGATATCTTACGTTGAAGAGATCGAAATTTGTTGCAAATGGCTTTTACTTTTAATGGGGATATTTTATTAAAGTATTGTTCACTGAGATGAAACAAGCAGAGCTGGCACAATAGCTTTCATTGAAAGATACTTTGATGGGGTTTTTTATTTGGTATTTTTCAAAATACTTTATCATCTCTCCAAACACAGAATAAAAAGACAGTTTATTCCCTCAACAATTCCAAATTTAAATAATTCCAAAATTCTCAGCAGAACCTGAACCCTCTGTAGCCATTCAGCCTGCTGACTGGATGGTTGGGTGTTTCAGCAATAATACAGCTCTGGTCCCCTGTGTGATGCCACAGCAGCCACCTCAGCTTATCAATAAGGTCATTAATACAAAACAGCAATATTGCTTTTAGAAACAATGTTACAGAAACCTTACACAAGTCCACAATCCATAAGATCACAGCTCAGCTCTTTGCAGCAGCTGCTGTGTCTCACCTGAACATTTGCCTCAAACGTTGACGTCCCTTGAAGGCACTCGGTCCCCTAAAGACTGGTGGCCCTGTGCTTTGCAGAGAGAGGTCTGAAGGCTTTCCTTGGCAGAACTATTTAATAGGTAATGTGACCAGACTTTAGGGCGAGGGAAAACACAGTAGTTCTTACACCAAAGTGAAAATCAGGGTTTGTATCTTCCAGAGAGTCTACCACCCCTGGGTTCCAGTCTGGCTTACCCAGTCTGGGGGGTCTTTTGTCCCAGGCTGGCACTCGAGCACGTGTGTGGCTGTGACTTTGGAAGGTGGCTGACACGTGAAGGTGGCTGCTGCAGGAGCAGACACAGCACAAACTTGCAGCTGCTGATCCCTTGGGAGAAGCACACCATGAACAATGTGAGGTAAAGATCCTGATGGTCGGGGGTCTTCTGCCTCTGACAAGGGATGCTGCTGGACCTCACCCCGAGGCTGGCTGGATCTCCCTCGTGCCTGGTGAGAGCCACTTAAGGCATTTCCCAAAGGCTGTGTGCTGCTTGCAGCTTGAATGCTAGAGGGTCTTGCTCAGTTCAGCAGGATTCACACCCTTGGCTTGATTTATCTCAAGCCCCTCCGGATAATCAGAATTTTACTGTGGGGGTGGGGTTTCTTCATCACTGTGCAACAGGTTGCTCTCCTCACGGGGCATCCATCCTCATGGACACCCAGCAGAGTCCTGCTCTCTCTGTAGCTGCCAGTCCCCTCTGGGAGACAGAAACACAATGTGTTTTTCACTTATTGCCCTTATTGATTTATAGAACAGAGGAAAATTTGGAAAATACAGCTACTTCCAGTCCACGACTGAACACACATCCAACACAGCAGGGTTTTATTTGTAAGTGTGAAATATTGGCAATTGTGCATCTCTCCTGGACCAAATGAGCCTTTCTCTGAAATTTAGGTAAAGCTGAGGGTCATTTCACCTACTTTAGGCTGATGTTTCCCCATGTATCACCTAGCAATGAGCCCCTCTTTCTGCTCCTGGTGTCACTATTGTCCCCAAGGGGCTGATGGTGAGCGTTTGGGGTTGGAGTCACTGCCCCATCAGCCTGCCCACAGCAGCTGTGAGCTCTGCCCAGGGCTAAAAGAGATGCTATTTTGGGAGGCACCACGGCCCAGCCCAGAAAGGAAGACATCTATTTATAGGAAGCAAGCAACCTTTGAATGCTGCATCCTTACAGGAGCAGTAAATGTGTGCATTAATCACTTTTAGGGAAAAAAAAGACCCTTTTGGCAAGTTTACATACTGAGTAATTAAGAACAACAATACAGTGTTAGCAACAAGAGATCAAAGAGCTAGTGCCAGTGTAAATGGTAAGGAATGTCTATTCTGGGATTTTCCAAGAATTGTACATTCAGCATTATTTCTTAAGTTCTTTCACAGTGCAGTATAATAGATGTTACATAGTCACTGACCTGGTAGTACACATAAGAAAAAGATGGGTGGGATTTTCTAATGCATCAGAGAAAGAAAAATGCCTACTTTGATAACCTCATCTGTGGGTAATCTACTGAGCACTCAATATGTTTCTTCCTTCACATGCAGCAAAGCAATGCTCTGTTAGAGGGGCACTACTGTACAAGGATGTAAACTTAATAATTTGGAGGGTATTTTTTTCAGATATTTAAAATTTTAGATCATGGAGTTCACAGTCTTTGAATCATTGAGTGATTTCATGATCAGCATGCTCCTAAAAGGAGCATTGAGATAACACTTGTATCTGTCCTCACAGAAAACCCTGGCACCAGGGCTGGGTAAACATGAATCCAGCCAGGGTTAGGCAAGGCAAAACGTGGAGAAATGTTGCTATACCATCCCGTGCCCGGATGCCTATGGGAATTCAGCAGATAGTTTGTTTTCTACTAGCAACCTTTCTGTTGAAGAAAGATACCAGTGGAGGAAGAAAGAGCTAGCCCTGGATTCTGGGACTTTTCTTGATTCCAGTGGATGCTGTTGACAGCATTCTTGGCTTTGTGTTGTGTCCACCAAACTCCATAGCTTTTCTTATGAAATTTCAGTCTTTCTTCATGGCATGGTATTAAGCAAGATTCAAATAATATTTTACTTCAGTCAAAATCAAGTTGTTGACAAAAAGGGAGTTATAGAAGCAGCAGGTTTGGGGTTTTTTTCCAAAGCCTTGCCTCACATTTATTGACCAAAATGTAGAAGAAAACTCAAGGGCCAGTTTTGTGTCCACAGTTTGCTCAAGCAGGCTAGGCTCTGTGCTCCACACTGGGGAGAGTTGGGGCTTGATCAGGGACACTGGTGCAGCTGATTGCCCTGAAAGAAAACCCTCCTGTTTATCAACTGACTTATGTCAAGGAAGTGCTAAAAGGAATTTTCCAGTTATTGCTCCTAAATGCCAAAACTCACTGAGCTGAATTTATTCATCTACCTGACTATATCTGAGAGCAAAACCGATCTGTCATCTCTGATCTTGCCTTTGCATATGATCCACACATTAGGACCATGGGTCAGGGAAAAAAAAGCCAAATGAGCAGCATTTTTCTGAACCAGTTTCCCTGCCGAGAGAGTTGTGTAAGAATGATGCCTTAGGCAGGCTACCTACTTTGGGTGAGCAGCTGAAAATTGCATTTGGGGTCCCTCACCTTTGTTCTGCATTTGTTCCTTCCCTGCCTCGTGCTGAGCAGGAGACCCAGGGGCTGGTGCCCTCTTTAAAATGCAGCTGATTTCTGACAAGCCCATAATGGAGCTGTCAGCTTCCTCCTGTGACCAAACTAAGTGGTTTCTAACCAGAGAAGCTTATATACTCCTTATATGTTTTCAGGTGGTGATGAATCAATGATAGGTGTTTGGGAAATGTTTGGGAAAAAATTAAAAGAAATTGAAAGCCAGCTTCAGTACTGACATAAAGCTCAAACTTGGTCTTCTTAAACTGCATCAAGAAAAAAACTCGAAGAGTGTTTACAAAGCACAGGGTATTGCTAAGATCAGTAGCAATGTGTCTGACTTTATTATTTATCCATCAAGGTGTTCTTCCTGGATAAAAGCACTGCAAGACAGTACAATATTCACCTCTAGGTGAAGTGTTCAGAATCCAAAGACAAAATTGTCTCTTAAATTGGTAGCGAAATTCTTTGACTTTAATGGGACCAGGTGAGACTTGCTGTATTTTCCTTTTAAAGACTCCAAATGGTACAATGGTTACTTTATGGCAACCACAAAATGAGTCACTTGTCTCAGTCTATCAATCAAGTTCCTAATGGACACGTGTCCATGTATAAAAAAAAAAAAATCCCAATTAGCGTTAATTGGCATCCTTGCCTGCAGTTTTTGTGGAGAATTCAGTAATAGGCATGGGAGCAGAACTCCCTCCATTTCACCCCAAGAAAGGTCTCCCCAGCAGACCAAAAGGTTCTTCATGTTGGCACTAGGAACCTTTGTGACTATTAAGGGGCCATGTGCAGGACCTTGTCTCTTTGGGCTGGCACTGGGGTTCCACGAGAATGAAAAACCCCTTGTGCTGCCGGCTGTTCACAGGCTGGTGTTTCCAGTTGGCCCTGGAGAGCTGGGGACATCTGGGGACACTGCTGAAGGTAGCTGTCTGGGGCATGGCATGCTGCCTAAGACAACCTATGGCAAGACAAGGTGTTTCTTCCCTGAAACAGGGAGGTGAACTGCAGAACAAGAATTAGCTGATCTGGAAATCTTTTCTATCTGTCAGCCCTTCAGCAGGTATTGTCCCACAGAAGTCAAAAAGACTGTATTATTGCTAATAATGACACAGTGCTTATTTAACATGCTTGATTGGCTCTTCGCTTCCTTTAAAGTTGTCTGTCCTCTTGACAGTTTAACATCATGATTTGCACACCATGCAGTGTTAGAGATACTGACTTAGCAGGAGAGTAGGCTTAAAGCATCTTCCTCTGGGAAAAAGACTGTACAGCAACAATTAGCCCATGTCCACTGCTGAAAAGCCAGTTTCTTGATTGTCACAGGGACTGAAGGATGCCCTTGAGTAACTTCTGAAAGTCAAGAGAAAAAGATGTCCCTGTCCACAGCAGGGGCTTGGAATAAGATGATCTTTAAGGTCCCTTCCAGCCCAAACCACACTATGATTCATTAACCACTTAACTTTAAGCATATGATTAAGTGAAATAGTGGGTGAGACCTAGAGGCAAACCCTCACACCAGACCTGCTGTTCCCCCTTTGTGTTCTGGTTGCCAATTTACTCTGATCCCCCCATACTCTGAAGTCAGCAATGACACAGAGGGAAGATGAAAAAGTGATTCCCTTCCTGGCTTTGGCTGCCGTCTGATAACAGCCATGATGGTTGTTTTTCTCCTGTCTATGTTTTTGTTGTTGCTGTTGGTTTTTAGTTCGTTTTCTTTTTGTTTTTAACTCCCAGGTGTTATACATTTTGAGGTTTTTGGTTTGGTTTTTGTTGGGGTTTTTTGTGTGTTTTTACCTTCCAATCTTCTCGTTCAGTTAGCTGTCACTGGCTCGTGTCTGTCAGTGGCACTGCTGCTGCAGACCAGCCACACAAGCTAAACTGGTACATGTATGGCAGGATTGGACTGTCCAGGCAGGTTATTGGTTTGGACTCATTCCTCCAGCAGTGGCTGATGAGGAAAAGATGCAATGAGGGGCAGAAGCTGAAATTTTATTCAGTTTTCTCCATCTTGGTACTTGCATTTGCTTGTCTTACAAGAAACAAAAATCTGGTTTCAGTAGCAACATAAGGTCTTAGGCAGAGTTTTCTTCTTCCTACCCATAAATGGGAGTTAATGTTGATTTAACAGGACAGCAGCAGTCTGTCAAACTGGACCAAAGAGGCTAAGATTAACATAAATGTCACTTAAATTTTAAGTGATTTTTTTTCCTGGTTTTTATTTGTACTTCCTGAAAAAGACCATCTTACACTGTCTTATTTGTCACAGTGAAATTTATACAGTTTTATCTTTCCTCCTGCTCCAAGAAAACAATAGTTTGAAGTGCCAGTTAAATACAATTGTTGTAATGTGTTTGTAAGTACCTTTTTGTACACTGATACATTTGCAGCTATACCATAACTATGCCACAGATACACAAATTAACATAATGTGGGTGAAAGATATTTATAATTAATTTAGTAAATTATAAAATGGAGTTAATTTCCCCACACATATTCTGCCTAATAATTTAGATTAGTGATTACAAAAATAAATTACTGCATTAAAATAATTTAGAAATAACCATAATTCACCTTAGTTTTCTGAACTTCTGTGACTGTGAGTCAAAGTGGGGATTCAAGCAGGCTTGTGCCTTTCCTGTCCTCTGGGTTGCAGCTTGGGTATGTTGGTGTTTCTGACAGTTTTTTTCCAAAGCAATGGTTGGTAATAGCATCACAATATCTCAACATTCTCTACTGATTTGCTTCTCATTTTCAGGAAGCCTCTGCCCCATGGCTCTACAAAAGAAGCAGGAAAATCCATTTGGTCCTTGGGACTACTGTGTCACATCACCAGACTGAACTTTAAGCACGGCATTCATCTATCTTTGGAATATGATCTTCGTAACAAAACACACATTAATTCTTTTTGTCTGAGGCCAAGAGTAGTGTCTCTCATAATCAGTGTTGTCTATGAGCATACTGATTCATTAATTCTTATCTCTTGTTGAAGTACTTACAGTGGTAAAAGTGAGATTAAATTTGGGCTCAGAAAATATTCCATTAATGCAGCTGCAATCAATGTCATAGCAATGGCAATAATAAGAAACATACAAAGCACATTGTGCTTTTATACTATAAATACTTAACAAGTGTTTATTTAAAATAGAATTCCAGAGGCAGAAATATGAATTTAAAAGCATAAATCTCATCTAACTGGATCTAGTTCAAAAACTATTGGTAGTATTCCTTCTTATGGGGATTTTAAAATCTCTGAAAAATGAAATTGACTTAAATTAAAATATATAAATGTTATTTTTTTAACAGAAATCTTCCCAAACCAGTCTAGGTTGAAGAAAATATTTTTTCCAGTAGTTTAGAGTAATATAATTATTTACCTTTTTATTTAAAATTAAAAGCTAATATTAACTGGAATATGAAAATAAAAATTCATTCATAAGAAATCCCCAAACTTTTTACTATCGTGTGCAGAGATAACTGGAAATTCCCCTACATTAAAAAATAATATTTTGTTGAATTCATGTTTTGACTAATTAAATTTTTCATTAAGTAACTTGGACAGCTTTTGGCTAAACATTAATCAGATTAAGACATGTTAAAAATTAAAGTTCTTGATTTATGGGACAAAGCCTAACTAAGATGTGTTCAGATGTACTTTGAATTCTGAATTACTAGATGAATTCTTTAAGTGTGTGCCCTGCAGTAGATAGGCTTACAGTAGCAGCCCTTCTGTCTTTAAAATTTATTGACCACATCACTTCATATAAATCATTTTGTACTTTCTATGCTGAATTGCAATAGATAGAAGACTCCAGCTCCAAATCAAATACTTGAAAAAATACCTCAAAGTGCTCAGAAGGATTTTATTTATTCACAGAGGGAGCACTGAGCAATCAGGATTTCCAAGAAACTTCAGAGAATTGATGAAAGAAGGTAAAAGCTTTGGAACAAATCTGATACTGCAGATTTCCAGAGGCTTACCCGTGAGGATGGAACACCCAGGGGTAGCTCGGCTTCCCGGCATACGGTGGGTGCACTGATGTGCTGGACTTACACACATCAAAATCCATGTGTCTCAAGGAAATTTTCACTCTACTCCTGCAGTGGCACTTTACTGTTTTTCTTTGGCATCCTCTCAGGCTTTTTCTGTGCTACTCTTTCCCAAAACTTCTCATTTTTTGATTGTTTCAAGGCTTGTGTCCTGTGCTTGTTGATGCACACACCTGCATTTACTGAGATTTTAAAGGTTGCAGTCCCTGTATCTGGGTGGAAAAGAGAAGAAATACATAATGTTCAGCAACAAAAGAGGAAACAGCATTTATCTTCCTCAGTTTTCTCACCATCTGTAGATTTATCAGGGTTATGTCAGTTTTACAGTATATATTATGCCCACATGAATATTTTTTTTTCTACATTCTGGAGTTTAAACAGGTCTAAGCAGTTTTACTTTCACCTCAGCTGGTTCAACAGCCACAAATAGTCTCTTCCATAAAAGCAGATCCTCTTTTTCCATTTTCTTTCCTGAAATTCTCTTTCCCTGTGTGTCATTCCGCTCCTCATTTAGTGATTTCTTTTCTTGGTGTTTCTGACCTTGAAATTCCAATCCCCACTGACAAACTTGCCTTTTGCTAGTGAGGAACACCACGACCCCTGGATGATCCTCCTTGTGTGAGTGTTCAGCCATCTTCTGCTCCTCCTGGTCACAGACACATGCAGTATGGGTCTGCCAGCATCTGCTGGATCTCAGTTATGCAGGGATGTTATGAGTACTCATAGTAAAGCAGATTCAGGAATTCACTGAATCAGAATCCACAAATCAGACTTTGATTACTTAAACTGTAGTGTCATCTTTTTTGCATTTTGAAAGTTCTGATGTTGTAGCTGATGATCCTGGAGGTCCCTTTTAATCTGGTATTCTATAACTTCTTTTTCTGCAACTAACTGTCATTTTGCCAAAATCCCTCAAAGCAAATTCTTCCCTTTGTCCTTCCTGAAGCATGGGGAAGTCTTCTCTAGGATTTGCAATATCCAGTCAGACATTATATACTATCATGATGATAGGGAAGGGTATATATAATATTCCTTCCTCAGCTAGCTTCCCCTTGTAGTCCTAACAAAACAGAGTAGAATCCCACTCTCACCAGTGTGTCTCTTGAGGTTTTCCTTTCATTTACAGCCTAAGAACCATAACAGTGTTTTCTAACTGGAAATCAGGAAAAGGAGTGGGGCATACTGTTAGGAAATTCTGCTCGTAAAGTGCTGTAGAATTGCAAAGTCTTCCTGACCCCACATAGTGCCAGGCATAGAAATAAAATTTTCACTGACTTCCTCTGATGTTAACTAGACCAAAACTCCTCCAGTGGAAACATGCACATAATTCATAAAAAATACTGTTTGTATTTGATTTATTGTAAAGCCATGCTCATGTTCTTTCCTTTTTCAGGGATATCAGAGGTGACAGATGCAAACAAACTGACAGCCACTCTGCAACTCTGCTGGCTTCACAGTCTCGACTTCGGGCAGATTCAGTACAGAGGTAGAGGTAACAAACACATGGGCAGCCACGGTATGGGTCACAATGCAGTAAAAAATATAAGATAGTCTTCTCTGTTGCTGTAATTTCAGTCTGAGAGATGAACTAGAGGCTGGTAGCAAACTGTGGTCAGATTTTCTAAAAAGCAATACTGGCTATATTACAATATAAATCCTACTCAAATGCATGGGAGAGGTATTATCCCTTTTCACCAAGAAGCAGGGAATAAAAAGCAGTGTGTGTTTTGTATCTGAACATAGGGTGCTGAAATCCGTGTTCAGAGTTGGACTTCACAGTTTAAAGACTTCTGAAAAGGAGGCAGTAGGAAACAGGAATTAGAAAAGAATCTGAAAGGAATAATTTACAAAAATAAAATTTAAAAAAAGGCAACTGAGAATTAAGCCAGACGACCCCAAATTTCAAAGAAAACAGGGTTTAACCACCATGATTATTCAGCAGGAGAATGTCCTACCAAAGTCAGCCATGTAAGGTCCATTTTTTACTGGTGGAAGACAGCCTGCTTTTCTGCAGGAGGCAATTCTGCCCCATAGAAATGGTGTCTCAACGCAGCACAAGCTAATAATTTCAGCAGGACAGAAAGCAAACAAGTGCATTAGCAGAGGTATGTTAGATCAAGCAAAGACCCTGGCCCAAACCTCCTTGTATTTCTGCATTTAAAAGCTAGTAGAAACCACCACCCACCTCCAACTGGAAAAAAAAATAAATCACAGTTATCCTTGGCTGTTGGTCACTGTTGGCAAATGGGGTAGATTTCCCTGTACAGAAATTCCAGTCTCTACTGGCTTCATCCGAGAGTTTTTCTGTTCTGGCAGAATAGCATCTATCTTATTTTGAATGAGTTTTTGCCACTTAGATCAATAGAGAATAGTCTTCGGATCTTAAGGCAAGAAAAAAAAAAGAAAAAAGAAAAATAAACAGTTCTTTTTATTCATGGAAACCAAGGAGCAAAGTTGCTCTTGTAAAACGAAGGACCAGAGACTGCAATAACTGTGTATTTTTCAAGAGCACTTGGCAGGTTAGCTGGTGCTGAATAATGATGACAAAATGTTCAACAAACCAAAAATATTCCATCTGTTCACTAAAAAAATGGGATTTTGTGAAGCAAGACAAATAACAGGAAATCCAGAATTCTTCCCCTCCTGAAGACATTTCGACACTAACATCCCAACCCACTCACTTAACTAGTATTAAAAACAATTAAACCCGGTCTTTGAAACCAATTACATCTAGCCCAAGCCTCAGCAGAAGGGGGAGGGCAGGACATCAGAAAGCCACAGAATGGTTTCTGAAGGAGCCCTTAAAGACCAGCGTTCCACCCCCCGTCGGAAGGGCTGCTCCCAGAAGACGTGGCTAAAAGCACGGCTGGCTCTCTTGCTCCGCAAGCCCCGGGTCCCCGCGGGGATTCCAGCGCAGTAGGCAGCACTGCTGCAGGGCATCTGCAGTCCCGGGAGGCAAGAGGAGCTTCACTTGTGAAGAAACTCAAGCTGTTTGAGGCGAGCTGGCTGTGTGGGCTCTGCCGAGGTTTCCTTCCAGCGCTGCCCTCCCCAGCTCCCCGTGCCTGCTCAGACGGGAGCTCTGCAGAGGGGTAGTGTACTACAGCAGAGGAAATGGGCTATTTACTCAACAATACCATTTCATGGCTGGTTTTGACAGCAACGCTTGCAAAAGCTGTGAAAAAATCTCTCCAGGGAATCAATCTGGGACTTCTTGAGGAAAAGCTGGGTAAAACAGACCTTTCTGAGATGCCTGTCACCTCCCGCCCTGTGAGCTCCTGACATGTCAAAGCTGAGAACAAGTGTTAGATGTCTTCCTGGCAGAAATGCCCAGACTTTGAGCTGTTTGTGCTGCTAGATTATTTTACCAGGCAAATGTTTCACAAGCCTAGTTTGGGTGAATTCAGTGACCTTCTTTGGAGTACATTGCCTTTGGAGCACAATATGTGCCCCCATGCAAAAGGGGCAAGGACTCCAATCTCTGTTTCTGTCCCCCCTTCGCCCTTTTTTCTTTTTTTTTTTTTTTTTATTTAACCCCCTCAGGTAGGCCTTACTCTGCTTGTTTTCTCATCTTTCAACCCTTCAGCTGCTCCTGGGGCAGGCACACAAACACCTTTCTGCTTTATCCTTACTCTGCCTCTCCCTGTATGGGTATTTGGACAAGTGTTTCGGCTATTTCAAAGTAAAGCTGATGAGGATTATCTTTTCTAAGCAGTGCAGGAGAGTTTAATATCATTACATCTGCATATTCATTATAAATACATATAAAATTTGCATTGTTTGATTAGAATTCCTGTAAATCTAACTAGAAAATGATTTCATAGATGCAGAACAAGAGGAAACAGTGTTCTCTGCTTTGATTTCACATCTCTGCTTTGCTTCTGCTTCCCTGGTAGTGAAGCATGCACATGCAAATACACATCGTGATGTCCTTCCAAAATCTCCCTTGCCTCTAGCCCTGATCCCATCTCATTCTGCTTCTCAGCAAAGACAGTTCCAATTCATACCCGTTTCCAACCATTTCAAACTGACACTTTTAATTCATCTCACTGTAGTTACCAAGGGCTTAGCACAGAGAAAAGAAAAAAGGAAGAAAAGGAATGGATACTGCAGTCTCCAAATTATCTCTCTCCTGTGACTGCTTTGAGCTGTGTAACTCCACCATGGCATTTCTTGTATTTCTGGGTAAATTTATTTCCTTTCTCCTGGGGAAGGGAAAAAAAAGTCTGAAGATTCATTTTTCTGCAGTATTTGAGAATTTATTTGATTGTAGTAATCAACTTTCAGTCCATTTACAGTGACAGCAGAGGGGACTGAGCCAAGGAAGGCAGAGCCACAGCGGTTTCTGGTGACCAGGTTTGATGATGGTGAAATCAGCTCTCTCCTGACACTGAATACTACACAGTTGCACACAGAAAAGATGATGGCTCACTGAAAAAGCCAGGTTCAGACATTAAGGCTTTAAAAAATGCATGGAGATGTTAAAACTGAGTGACTTATGGTCATGATTTAAGGACGAGATTGTAATTGTAACAATTGAACCCATCCCTTGGGTAGGTGCTGTTTTTCCTCAGGGAGGAAGACCAAATCTGCCCTGAGTCATTTCCACCCAGCTTTGGGACCATGAAAACTCATGCTTAAGTAGGACATCACTCTGCCAGGTGATCCCTCAGCAGGATGTGATGATGTCAGATTTTATATCCTGTTAGCCAGAGCTCTCCAGGTAGCAAGAGCTGGTTCAAAGTCACAATGGGGTTGCTTTTTCTTCATAATTTTTTTTCTTGTTTCATTTTGGACTCTGAACGGAGTGTCAAAAAAGGAAATTGTGGGGGAAAACCCAGTCTCTCTCTGAATGGAAATTAAACAGAAGTTTATGTGAAATCATTAGAATATAATTCTATGATGTTGCCAATTATTTGTTCACATTGCGAATCACTCAGAAAAATACACTGAGATGCTGCATGCAGAATTGTAGCTAGAACAAATGCATTTCTCTCAGTGAAGCCATGCTACTTTTTTTCTTGACAAAACATAATGTATTTTTAAGGAGAGATTATTGTTTAAGCAGGGTACTTTTCCCTAACATCTGCATAGAGGTGTCTCTTTTGGGATAAGATCTTGTTTATAAATGGGGCAGGCATTCTTAGCAGTCAGGAACAAAGAAAAGCGTTTTTATTAGCATGAACAGCTTTGACCTCAATTTAGGATTTAGCTTATCATTTCACACAGAGGCTTGCATCAAGAATTTGACACTGGTGCCCTTTTCTAATTTGTAAAGCAAACTAAAGGGAAAATAATGGAGTACGGATAAGTGCTGTTCATGAACCACTGAGCAGGCTCTATTCCATTCTGTCCGAATTACTCCACAATCAGTCAGAAATCTCACGACAGACTAGGTTGTCTTTTTGTTGTTTTTATTCCTCTAGGAAAAAAAAAAAAAAAAAAAGGCAAATTAAACCGCCAGGCCTGTCTGTCCCTATCGTGCTGGCAATGAGGAGCATTGTGGAATCGGCATTCCTTGCACTCATTGCTGCGTCTGTGGAGGGAAGAGCTGCTGGAGCACGGGGAGAATATTCTCCTGCAAATATTGGAGCTGGGGTCGTGTGATCTCAGAGCAACCTAAGGTTAGGTCTTAAGCGTGGTAAAGCCCTGACAGCTTTGCTCCAATTGGCTCCATGACATTCCCTGCTCGGCCGTGATCCTAATGGCTTGAGACTGCCTGAATTCTTCTAACCCCAGCAATTAGTTTTCATTTTCTAGAACTCAGCTCACTTGAAGTGTTATTTTTTGCATGCAGAGGGCGCGTTGGAGCTAGGGCTTAACCAGCCCGTTGTGTGAATTGTCTCTCAGGCAAAGCCACAATGCCCGACGCCCCCCGTGCTGACTCAGCCGGGTTTTTGTCCCCGACAGCAACACAAAAAGGGTTCACAAATTTCATTAGGTTTTCCTGATCAAAAGAGCTGTGTGATAACAAAATTGTGCAAATTATCTTAGCAGATATGTGATCGACCTCTCAGTATCGATATCTCAGCCGAAGAGAATTTTAGTCTTTCCCTTCTCTTCACCTGAAACATGGCATAAGGCAAGCTCTAACTGTGTTATCTGTGATTCCCCCCACCCAGAGATGGTACCGCCCATTTATACACTGAGATCCCATTCTTGGGTGCCAGAGCAGCACCACAAATTGAAATTTCTTTACAGTCACATTTACATGGGCAGCCCTTCTCCAGTCCGGTACTCTGCTGGCACTGGCAGCTGAAATAAGGATGATTTTTCTAAACACAGACATACATCTGCATTGCTCAAAGTAATATATAGATACATAAAATATGGGAACTGCTGAGTGGCTTTTCCTCACACTACTGAGAAGCACGTATTTCCTCCATATATTTCATAACACCAGGCATATGGCCCCAATCCAGTGAGTTATAGAAGATTTTGCTATGTGTGATTTTATGGAGAACAGCAGGAATGAGGACTCCTCAGGAGCTTTGCTTTCAGTCTGTGTTTCCCTGGTAGGAGGGAAGAGCAAAGGGTGCACAACAAATTTCTTTGAATCAATTTGTGCATGTATGAAAAACACATGAAAACACACAAACCACCATCTGTTGACATTGTTTTGTATCATCCCTGGGAAGAGGAAGCAGAGAAGTTTAGGCTGTGACTGTTATTAGGGAAAGCTGAATATAGGACAGAAGGAGAAAGTAAAGAGGAAGAAAAAAGCCAAAGCAGTGTAGGGCACAGACCTAGAGGAGAGAGAAATAAAAATGAGCTAATAAGAAGAAAATTTAATTTATCTCTGTCTCCTGGCTGTGTCTGCCTCTCTGGACAGTGTCCTGTCCTGTGCTACTTGGTGCTCAACACCCTTGTAGATCTTAAGCTTCCCTGTCCTGGTGCCTTGGAAAGGATCTGGAAACATGAGTGCAACATACCCTTCATGCTCTGCCTCATCACTCTCCTGCCTCCAAGCATCAGGGTGCACCTTCACCTTAACCTGTGGAGGTCAGCTCTCTGGCCACAAGCATGGTTCGACTGTTCGATTTTTCAAGGCAGTTATCCTCTCTTGGCTCTACTTGTGATACATAACATTTTGAAAGTGATGTTGTCTGTGAAAACTCATCATAAACACTACTTTTGAAGGGTACTTTGGAGTACAGGGAGAGTAAGGTTGCATTGCCCAGAGACCTGACCAAACTGAGATGGTGCCACTGGCAATAGCTTAAAGCACCTTTTAAAAGCAAAGCAACAAACTCTAAATTAAGTTACGTAGTGTTAAAACTAGCCTTGTCCTTGGCTGAACATTAGCATTAGGAAGGTTTGCTCTGGGAATTCTTCACAAGCAAGAGATCAGTGTGACAGGAGAATAAGGAATCATTTGCAGGGAATCCTTAGCTCACAGACAGCAGCCATGAGTGCAGAAACAGAAGATATGATCAGAGAGTGACCAAGACGTGGCAGTTTCACAGAGCCTTCTTCTTAATTTAGCAGACAAGCAGCACACAGGAAAATACATAAAATAAACATGGTTTTCACAGGTACAGCATGCCAGATCCATGTCCTGAGTGTGGCTGAGGAATACTGTGTAGTGGCAACCAGGGATGGCAGGGAAAAGCTGAGTCCTTGGCCAGTCAGGTAGGTCCCGCAATGGTGAGTATTTGCACAGTGTCGTGCTGCAGGGCTGTGACAAGAGGTTGTGGCCACAGTGATACTTCACCCGTATGTCTCCCAACCCCAGCAGTAGCTGAAACACCATTTGTGTTTCCAGGCCCTTTCACAGCCCTTCTCCAAGGTTATCTTAAACACACTCAGCAAAGATAACTCATCCTGCAGTGAGAAGAGGGAGAGGATCAGAAAGTGCTCCCAGCCATTTTGGCATGTCCATGAAATGACCCCCTTGATCTGATTGCTCTTGACTCATCGCTTTCCTGCCATCATCCCTGTCAGCTAGTGCTGGGAGACAGGGCTGAGTCTGGCTGCAGAAAAATAGCAAAAACCATGGCTCAGCAACTTTGGTCTGGAGTGGTAAAATCAAGTGATAATTTAATTCATTGCAAGCAATGCAAGTCTGTGCTTAGCAAATTGCCCCTTCCTGAAGTCAGAAAACTCCTTGTGCCTGTGCTTTCTCCTCCACCCACCAGTAGTGCTGATGGAGAGGTGATATTCCTGTTGTAACAGTTCTTTCCCAATGACTCCCCAGATTTAATCTCCCTTCTGCAGCAGGCAGGAGTTAATTTTACAATTGGGCAAGACAGTTAAAACAACAGAGATGAATTTCTAATATCTGAATTGGGGATGGAGGAGTGGGAAACCGGATGTGTCTCAGCTCCATGTCTGCAGCCTATGGCCAGGACTGGGAAATTTGGAGAGCAGAGAACCATATGCTCAAGCTCACGTGGGGCATGATGTCAAGGGGATACTTCTTGTAGGCCGTACAATGAGGGATTTCCAGAGGATAGCTGGAGTACCATTGCCTGGAGAGTCTTAAATCTTGTTGTGTACCCATGGGGAGACTTATTTACAACCCAGAGACCTAAATATAAAGCCCAGACATAGCATGAATACCTCTCTTCATTAGCCCTAGATTTGAGTGTTTTTAATAATTTTTAACAGGAAAACAAAAAAACCCAAAAAATTATCTCATTTTTATTTTTGTAAATACACAATGTTTTGATTTGTATTGCTTTGAGGTGATGATAGATACCCAAATGTTCCCGAAAGAACATCTGTTGGGAAAAATGGAGTAATATCCTGGCAAAATGGAGATTATAAGCAATTTTCTTTTTCAAATAGGTAAATATCTTCCTCACTTTTTCCTATGCAATCCCACTGTTGAATTTCTGGTGCAGTTGCAAATAACAGTTGTTCTCTAAATCCTTATTCCTGTTGTAAGCAAAAAATTCCAACAAAACGTTTGCTGAGACAATTCAGGACCATGTGAGTCTAGGAGTGATTCTACATAGAGGGCACTTCTCATTCCACTCTGACCTTGATAGGCTACAGAAATACCTGAGTAGCATCTTTTCTGGCTCAGCACATTTTTTAAAAAACATCAGCTGTGCTTTCTTTTAAAAATCTGCATTAGCTTTAAAAACCTTACTGGATGGCCTAGTTTCCTGTGGAATTATAAAAAAAACCAAAATTGCGCCTTGGGCAGAATGACCTTATTCTTTGCATTCTTATTCCCTGCAGCTCTTGCTTATCCTTTTTACTGCTGGGGTGTGACGGATTGTGCTGCACATCCGTCAGTGGATAAAGTAAGGCACTGAGTGTGAATGCAGCAGCCATGTGAGACACTGAACCTTTCCAAGCATAGACTCCCATCAGTGGGCACATGGTCTGTGCCACCCATCACACTTCTGTTTGACTCTCTCACCAGCTTGAGCAGGAGCAGGGGCGTGTGCCCTGGCAGCTGCACAGTCTGCTGGGACGTGCAGGTTCTGTCCAGCTCTTCTCCTGCCCAGGTGACTACTTTAAATCATTAGGCAAATACATCAAGGGTGGCTATCAGTATCATCAGCTGTAAAATAAATTATGGTGGTGGGTACGTGAGATGAATGGGAAATGTGAGAAGACAGAACCTGCCTCCCACCTTCTCTGACTGCTAGAGGGGAGCATCCAGTCAACACTGCCCCCTCTCCAGCTTACTAAGGGTTTTTGTCCCAGGGGGTCAAACTCTGGTGGAAAAAAGATGGGCCATGGAGCTACAGAGTTTTTGTGAGGTGCCTGGCTTTCACTCCCTGCTGCTTCACTTTGTACAGGTGATTAAATATTCATTGGACCAGGGAGAGAAGAGCAGGAGATTGAGTCTATTGCCCAGTTGTTCGGGTGTTCACCTGGGATGCGAGAGATGCCAGGTCAAGTCCTTGCTCCAAAGATGATTTAATTATTCATACAAAGTGGAGCAGCTCCAGCAAGAAGGATGTACATGCCAGCAAGACTGATGGCCCTCTCCTGTGCTGGACAAAACCTCTTCCCTTTTAACTGTGGAGTGACTTGATGCATGTTTTCTCCTTGCCAAGAAAATGTTTCTTGTTTTTCTTGTAATTTGCTAATTTATTGACCCTGCTGCCCAAAACAGGGCTGGCGTGGGCACCATGCTCCACAGCAGAATTCACAGTTGAGGGTCTGGCCAAGGGAGGCACACCCCCTTGCCCACCAGTGATTCATTTGCCATCAGGGTCAAGAATTAGCCTTTTTTTGCTGTGCCTCACTCCCTGGAACCTCGGCCATCTTCACCGTCTGTGCAGAGAAGGAAAGCTCAGCAGCTGCAATGGGGGCGGGCTCTGAGAGGGAGCAGAGAACACAAATTTCTGCAGGGTTTTCCAGGGCCCACAGGAGCTGCTGTGAGGAGAGGACAGTGAAAATAAGGAACTTCCCCTACAAGAAGGAAACCTGCAAATTTCTCTCATCCTGTTTGTTTCTCCCGAAGTGCTTCAATGTGGTTATTTTACACCTCCTAGGCCTGTGCCACTACGGTTATTTTTTCTCCCAGCTGACACCATTATCTAAAATTCACTGAGATGAAAAACTAATGTTTTCCCCTGCAAGGGCAAGTGGGAATGGCCTGTGTTGTGTTATCCTCAACACACAACCAACCTTAATTTCAGTAGCAACTCACAGACTTTGAAAGTGTGAGGATTAAGGCAGAGATTAAATAGCTTAGTCTGCTTTATGGAAAGGATCTTTATTTAAGCACCTGGCCACTAACACAGCTAGATTTCCATGGGACCTCTAACTTGAGTATGCCACCCTCAGCACACTGAGTTGTGTCTGTTGGGTTCTGCAGTGAATGTCATTAGGTAAAAAGACAAAATACAAGTGTGGTGTTTAAATTTACACATTGTTGCTGTTACACATTTCTGTTGCTGTAAAAGAAATGTGAAGTTATCCAACTCCTCATTTCACACATTTAGGTTGTTTTGCTGCTGTCTATTTGTTCAGTATTCACAAAAGAAAAGTTACTGAGCACAATAAAATACAATTCTGTACAACTAGTATTTTTTTTAAACCAAAGCCAAACAAAACAAGACTTAAAAAATAGCTATTATAAAATATTTTATGCTTATACTTGCTATCAAAATCTGGTTCTGTTGATTTTGACTAATGGCTTACACGCTCAACAGAGATGGCATTGTTTACTTTCTTACCCAAGTTTACATTCATTATTACTGCTAAATTCTGTGTTAGCACATGCTGTTTTAAATTAAATGAATATCCAAATACTGTTTTGAAGTTGCTTATGGCACCATATGTACTGCATTTTCTTGCATGCTATTTAAAGAAAAACTCTTAATTGTACTACCATCGCCCGAGGATATTTTTGTGGTAAGCAATTAAGATTCATTTTCCTGTTCATGTAGAAAATCACTTCATGAAAACACTGGAATATAATAACTTTTGTCCAATTTATGCATTCTCGCTTTGATAATTTGTATTAAGAGAAGAGAGAACTATTGTTTAAAATCTGAGAATCTCAATAAGCTTTTAATTGTTATTTCTAACTGAACAGTCCATTCCCTATCCATAAAACAAGCAATGTAACAAAACTTAAGTATTTACTTCTAAACTTAACTAGTCTATTTCTCCTCTGGTTTCACTGCTGAGAAGTCCACAAAGGTGCAAAACAGGCAATAGAAACCCAAAAGCTGGGAGAAGGATTTAAGATCAGGAAAAAATGAACAATCCATTAAGTTCATCCAATATTCAGGAAAAACTGGAGGCAAGGACCCGTGCTGTTATCAGAGAGGTGAGAGGCAGGCTGCCCTGGCAGTGTCACGTCTGTGCCATCAGCACAGACACCCACACCCAGCCCTCGTTCCGCGGGGGTCAGCATCCCCAGCTGCTGCTGGAAGCTGTGGGGCTGCTGGGAGGCAGAAAAGGGTCCTTGTTCCTCCCAGGGCTGGGCTCGTCCCCGCGGCTGCAATGGCAGAGGAGGAAGAGGCTGGGAGCAACTCCGTCAGTGCCATACTTCAACATTGTTTCGGAGTGATTTGTTCTTCATGACAGGGTCAAGCTGCTGTGAAAAGGTTAAACAAACGGGCTTTGTAAGCTCCTTTTAGGGGAAAGCTGGTCAGAAGGCCCCTTTAATCAGCGATCCCGTTTAGCCCTGGGAAAAGGCACCAGCCAGACTCACTCACACGGCTGCGGGGAGCCGCGGTGAGGATGGGATGAAGGCTTCCTGCCCTCCTGCAGCCGCCTTTGTTGGAGAAATTGAAATCCTGCAAGGGAAGGTGTTTGACTGGAAGTGCTGTTGTGCCTCCCCCTGTGCTAAGGTGCTGCCGCAGAGGAGGAGGAGAAGGAGGTGGAGGTGGAGGACATTCCTCTGGGGCCAGTGTCTAGCCCAGCATCCCTAATGCTGTCTGCACCCATCCTGTCAGGAGGGTAATGAGGGGAAAGTTCCCAGACTAAAATTAAAAGCACCTCAGTCTTCAGAGAGCCTTGTAATAGCAGCCTTCACCTTCCCTCTGCTGTGGCTGCAGGTCTGGCACTCTGCTGGGAGAGGATCCCTCGTGGGTTAATCCTTGCAGACAGGCACGTTTTAGTTCAGCTTCTCCTGACTTTTTTGAGGTGGATATCCAATGCAGTACACAGCTGAACTGCAGCTTCTTGGAGACGCCCTAGGGCAGGGATGGTTCCTCCTGACTCTTTATTCATTGGGCAGATTAATAATAGTACTGGCTCAGATACCCTTCCAGGGAGAGCAGCAGCAGCCAAGGGTGGCTTCGTTTCTGCTGTTGTGAGTGGTGGAGGCAGAAGGAGATGGCACTGAGGCTCCTTGGCCAGATGCGTTACATGGAAAGGGTGGGAAGATGTGTGGCAAGGGCTGAGCGGGGCTGCAAGGGTCCTGTGACACTGCTCTCTCTGTCCTCCGGGCTCTCCTGCCCTTCACAGCTGAGTCATTTGTTAACTTGGGCCCTCTTCTCCTTCCTGCTTATCCCCATTAAGCATCCTCCATCCCCAAGGCTTAGCTGTGAAGTGCCCAAAATCCACACACAGACATGGGCTGTGACTCACAGAGCAACATTTGCAGGAAAGCCTAGGAGCTGTTATGAGCAAACCCTGCCACGCTCCTGTGCCAATTCCAGCCATGCCAATGCCAGGTCCATGTCTCTGCCTGCTTCCTCTCCTACTTAGATCCTTACATCCCTCACCTTGTTCTCTTCAGCTACTTTCTACTCACCACAAGATAATATAGGAGTGATTTTTCACAATGACTCCAAACCTATTTGATTCCTGCACTTCAAACTGCCACTGTTTTGTCCTTCTCTCCTTATTACATCCATTGTCCTAATTTTCTTTTCCTCTCTCTGCCTTACCATCCACCCATTCCACCTTCTGCTTTGTGTACATTCTCCCCCTTACACTGCAGACAAATATGAAATCAGAAAAAGTAACCACCTCCCTCCTGTTTATTGCCATGCCCCATCAGAGGTGCCATAATTGCCTGTATGAGCACTCCTAATCTATTCCAGAGCATAATAAAACAAACAAATGGAGTCAAAAAGCGAAGCTGATCCCCCCCTCTCTGTTTCCATGATAAGGACCTCTGTGACCAGAATTTAGAAAAACAGCACTGTGCTTCCTACTTCAGGTTCTTCTCCCAGTAATTCTGGTGATTGAAAAAAACCCCACACGTCTCCTTCTTCTTAGTTTGGCCCATTTTGCATCCTTTCTACTCCACTGAGACCACTTCTTAGGCAGTAATTTCAATATCCAAAACCTGGCTAACAATTATTCAAATGAAACAACAAATGGGAGAATGAAAAGCTAAATACTTTTATTTAATAAACTAGTGAACTTAATAGCCTAAGCACCTTCTGTGCCACTCTGATCTCTGACTGCCATACAGCTCGTGCTGAAATAGCCATAATATTTCATGGAGATGGAATGAATTTGGTAAAAGGCCAACCTTGTGATACTTCTTCAAAACACAGCAAAATGGACATGTTACTGCCTGCCAGATAAGAACTTGGTACTGAGATACTGAAGGCAGCAGTGGCTCTGCCAGTGGTTTGGGTGTGAATTGAGAGCCTGAATTCCACATGAATCAACATATTTCTACCACCACAGTCAATCAATCTTCAGCAGAGTTTAATCTCCATCGTGCATCAGCTGTCAGCCAGCTGAAGAGTTGCCTTGCCTCCGGGGCTGAGAGAGCTTTGTAGCAATGGAGCACTGAAAGAGAAGTCAAGAAGTCATCCAATCATCTGGGCCACTCTCCCACCATTCCACCCTCTGCATCAAAGCTAAGTAAATCACTTTAGATGATCTCTTATAGATATTTGTTCTCATCTGCATTTCTGTAGCACAAGTCCTGGGATTTCTGTCAAACCTTTTTCTTGGATACCCTCTTAAGAAACAGACTCTGTTTCTAATATTTATGCTAGTTTTCTTTGCTGCAAATTTAAGTGATTTCACATTCTTCTTCAGTTACTCATAAGTGATTACCAGCAACTTTGTAGCCACATTTTACATATAGAACACTGCTGTCCCCGTCTTCCTACTCTTTTTTTTTCTTTTCTTTTTCCAGTTTAAACAAAGGCACATCTTTCACCCCTCATGTTTTCCAGATTTCCGTTATCCTGTAGACTCCTTCCTGTTGATCATTAAGAGAGCAGCCAAGCTTCCCAACTCTGCAAGCAGCATGTCAAAATGCCATTAGGCTGGGAGCTGTGAGGCACGTACCTTGGAAAGATGAGCAGGGAGGGAACCAGTGCTCTGGAAATGAGCTGCAGCACTAAAGGATGTGGCTCCTGTGAACAATGGTTATGAAGAAAAAATGGAATCTCTACAAAAAAAAATCTGAAAATCTGGGGCAGCTATTCCCCAGAGTGACTCAGTGAGTGTGATCACACCACAACTCAAGACACCTTGTTTTCTCTATATTGGGAATTTGGATTATTCAGCAGCCCCCGGGCAAGTAGAGACTGATGTGATATGGCCAAGGTAGGAGAGAGGCACTTGGACTGTTTGAGAGCACAAGTGTGTGGCCAACCCTGCTTAACATCTGCATCCTAAATCTCTTAAAACAGGGAGAAAGTCTCTTAAAAGACAGAGAAATTATTTCATGGCCAGAAATAATGTTGCCACACACATCATATAAATACTTTCATCCGGATGAGTGATACAAATGTTTTTGCATTACGCTTAATTTTCTTTTCCTCATCAAAAAGATGCAGATACCGCAAACATACAGTTCTACTAGTGGGGCATGGAATTGGTCCTGCAAATTATCCATAATTGCATGTAGGATCAGATCTGAATTAACTCAGCTTGATGTTCAAACCTAGACCCTGAAGACATGTGGTTTGTGTTTTGGAGAGCCAAAGTCTGGGCAATGACTTTCAGTATTCTGTAATTTTTTCATGTGTTCTTAATACTAATTGCTTGTAGGTCTGACTTTCCCAAAACATGATCATAGAGAACAAATTTGCAAAGTTAGTTCCAGCATTTCCTCATGCTGAAGAACTTTGTAGGTAAGATTTCACAGTGATATTAATGAGTTCCCAAGCAACCAAAATTGATTTCAGAGGCCTAAACATCTTACAGAACTGGAAAAGCACTGAAAGCCAAAACCTCCAAGATGTTCTGCATATGAACGGATTTGCATGTCCCCAGTATTAAGGTCCATTAACAACCTATCACATTGCCAGGAAACAACCAGAAGTTACAGGCTACCTGAAAAGTGACCTTTGGTATGTATCTCACAATGTTGCACAAGCACAAACAATGTTAATTTTTGGCAATAATGATATTATAGATTTGGCACAGAGGAGTCAGATTAGCATCTCTGTCACTGTAGAAATTATAGATAGGTGCTTGTTTTCTATGAAGCAAGAAATTCTGTCAGCAATATACTGAAATAAGTGTCTGAGATTCCTGATAAAAGCCAACTTAGAATAACATCTCACTGACTTCAGGAGACTCTAAAAAGGACAAAAGACAGCCTACCTTCAAGAATGGAAGGATATGGTGTATGTTTTATTCTGTTTATCCTTTACACATTTTATTTAAACCTGTCTCTTTTTTTTTAAATATTGTTTCTGTTAACAATATTATATGACTGAGCAGAATTCAGACACAGACACCATCACTTCTGGGTATGAATAAAAAAAAAATCAGAGGAGTGATATGAAAGGCAGTGATAGCAAAGTAAATCAGGTAAACCCAAAATCTGGGGCAGTAACAAACATGCTTAGTTGGTGAAGGGCTCTGCAGAGTCCCCTTGATGAGGGAAAGAGAAAGAAGGTGTAAGTGCAGAAGTGAGAGGAGAAAACCTGCTGCAAACTGTGTGCAGCACTTCAGCTGTGATTGGCATTTCGTGCAGAGTTCAGTGCCCAGGCTCAGATGCTGTATCATGGCTCACAGGGAGCAGGGCACTCCTCTGTGGGGTTTTTCTCAGAGAAATATTCTTGTTCTGCTATTGATTTTTGACACAAAGACAACAACAGCGAAAGCAGATAGAAGTTTCTTAGATCTGAGCAAGGCTCTAGAACAGAGAAATGACAGAGGATGTTCATAGTCGAGAAAGATCAAAACTGACTTTAAAATACCTTCAGATTTGTAAACTCAAGTGTGGAAAAGAGTAGGGAACACCTGGATGCACGGCCTTCCTACATGACACCTGTGTAGCTGGGAATTTATCTTTCACCTTGGATAGCCACCTTTTTTTTGTGACTTAATTTAAGACTAATCTGTGCTTGGTCCTGTCCCAAGGAGTGTTAGGGGAAAAAAAATTAAAAAAAAATTTAAACAAAACAAAACTGCCAGGAAATTTTCTGAACAGCTGATAAAGAGGCACCTTTTAGAGACATCTCTAAAAATAACTTTAAAGAAAAAATAGGTGAGAAAAAAAAAAAAACCAAAGAAACCCCCCAAAAACCAAAAAACCAAGCAAACAAAAAACCCCACCACCACCAACAACAAAAAACCAAAACCAAAACAAAACAAAAAAAAACCCCAAAAACCAAAAACAAATTAAAAAAAATCACAAAAAACCAAAACCCAAAATAAACAAACAAAAAAAACCCCAAACCAAACCAAACAACCCTCTGCTCTGGGATAAAGCTAAAGGAGGGAAGGAGACAGGTTCCTGAAGAAAAATTATTCCTTTCTTCAGGAGGGCTCTGTGAAGATACCCTTACCCCCACCTGTGTTCTCCTGTAAAGATGATCATCATTTTACTGGGGGCCGAGGGAAAGCGATCGAATGGAGAGCCCCCGCCGGGTCGGGGCTCGGTTCCTCCTCACCCCGGCCCCGCGGCTCCGGCTCCGCTCCCCGCAGGGCTTTGGGGCGGCAGGACTGGGGTCCCTGAGCCGGGTGTGCCCGGCTGGCCTGGGGGCGCTGGGGACTGATCGAATTCCCCTCCCAGCTGTGAAGAGAAGCTGCTTTGGGTGGACAGAAATTTAATTCCCTGTCTTCCATCCCTCCTCACCTCTCCTCTGAGGACCCGGCTGCGCTGGTCCCGCTTTTCCAACTGGGCGGCCCCGGCTCTGCCCCGCAAAGGCATCGGGAAAAGGTGAGAGCCCCTCACGGCTTCTTCCTCAGCGAGGCCCTGGGACCTCGGCTCCCGGGCCCAAAGCCTCTGGCAAAACGAAATGAACTTGAACAACGGATTTATCTCAAAAAGGAAAATAATCAGAGTAAAAAAAGAGGCAAAACCGGGCAAAAAAAAAGGGGGGGGAAAGGAGAAGGAGAAGGAGAAGGAGAAGGAGAAGGAGAAGGAGAAGGAGAAGGAGAAGGAGAAGGAGAAGGAGAAGGAGAAGGAGAAG